>CM051269.1:51802005-52309505 GCA_027921565.1 Artemia sinica
AAAAAATTGTGGGGAGGGGGAGGTTCATACCCTGTAACCTCTCGCCCTTGGATACGGCCTTAAAACCCTGTTATTTAGTCTTTTAGCGGAACTACGACAAAATCTGTCCCAGTCTGGTCTCTCTTGTTTCTAAAGAAGTAAATGCTCCTCTATAATTGCGACCAGTGGATAAAGACTGACTAAAACGATTTCTCTCTTTCTAAAGCAATTTAGGAAGATGTGTGGGATACGCCCTAAAAGTTTCCACATTCATAGTTTTATCAAACAGTTCGTGGTAACGAACTGTAAGTAAGGAGCGACAGAAACCCCCTGACTATTATATAAAATAGTCAGTTAAATTATTTAAAAATTTAATTTAGGATTATTAACTTACCTGTGGGTGTTGATGGATAATTAATACCCAGAAAAATGTGAACGAAAGTAACTGTCAAGTATTCGTATTCATGGACCTCTGATTTCAGTCAGGGCAAAAAGTATTTGTATGATTAAGTGGGCGTTCAGACTGTCCAGTTTTCCTGCTCATAATGGTTTTAAGTCCAAGGTATTTTCAGAAATTGGAAATTCACATCATAATTGTCACCTAAATAGGTGTTTTCAGTTTAGAAAATGTTGCGCGATAGTTTCTATTTTCAGCTTTCAAACATTCTGAGTGGGAAACTTGGGCAGAGTCTGAGACAGAATTCATCGTCTTAATGCCCAATAAGAGGGTTTGGGACGGGTATTTTATACCTCTAACCCATGCAACAGTGTAATCAACAGATTCTTAAAGTTTCTTGATGATCCGATTAACAGTGTAGTAATGCATTCAATTTTACATGTTTATATAAGTTGAGATCTGCTCTCCGTTGGCTAGGGTTACATTTTTTTTGGGGGATTATGTTTCATTCATAAAAATGTCGCATTCCAAATAAGTAACTTACAAAGCGCAATTGTTTTCTGAAGATGAAATTGGTAGACTCTAACTACGGATCTCACAAGTATAAATAGAGGAAATCAACGACAGGAGTGCCAACTGGGGGAAGAGAGGGGATTGACCCCCTTTATTTGTTTCCCCCGTGCCTACCCTGTATTTTTGAAAGCATATTTTGACTGTCCCCTCCCGTACATCTTCTTGAATTGGCTCCCTGGTCAATGAATGGGACAGAATACCCCATTTGTGAACAAAAACCAGGTTTCTCGGTTTCTCGGTAATTTTTTTTTTTTTTTTTTTTTTTTTTTTTTTTTTTTTTTTTTACTGGGACTCTGAAATGTTCCATGCTAGGAGTGGATTGTTTTAATTTGGATTTCATTTTCGGACTTTTGTAATCACCTGATGATAATTTAATATATGTATGTAGTATGTGGCCTTGTCCAAAAATCCATGGTCTCTATTGGTGTAAAAGTTTCAAAACCCCGATTTTAGATTGAATAATAAGATATAGGCTACGTAGCCAGGATTGTATTTTGAAAGAATCTGAGCTTTAAATACCCATTAATTATTTTCTTTTAATTACTGAAAATAAAAACAAAACACTTTAGGAAGATAATAATTTGCAAAAAAAAAGAAAAAAATAAAAAAAAAAAACGGCTAACTTTGATTGCTGATTCATTCCCGTTTTCTTTTGTTTGCCTTTCTTAACCGTTTTTCATTTATTTTTCTTAAGATGGGCAAAGGCTCCTTCAAATATGCCTGAGTGTTTGGACAAACTTAAAGCTGAGCGTGAGCGTGGTATCACAATCGACATCGCCCTTTGGAAATTCGAAACTGCTAAGTACTATGTTACAATTATTGATGCTCCAGGCCATCGTGATTTTATCAAGAACATGATTACTGGCACATCCCAGGTTGGTACCATTGTTTTTTTCATAATCTATTGTTGTTTAGTGGATCAGTCAGTGACACAGTTTATATAATTAGGAGTAAGTTTACCGCAGATGATTTCTGGCTCTTCATTCTCGGTGCGAACGAAAAGCCCCTCCCACTTATTTTTGCACTTATTGTCCACTTATTGGTGAGCCGGTCAAGTGGTTTTGTCAGTACTGGTTCTGTAGGTGATTATGCTTTGTCTACCCGTGAAAAGATCTAACGTCGCTTATGTTTATACGTTCTCCTTTGGGAGAACGGAGCACTCGCACCTCGGTCCGGGTTTTTATAATAGGTGAGATAGGAAAGATCATACTGCTAATTATATATAAACTGTGGTCAGTGATCAGGAATAAGTATTTTAAAAAGATTGTTACAGAGCATAATGAAACCTCTCGGATGCCAGACCATTGTTCTTTATTTTATTTATATTTGCTGTCTAAGTGCATAACATGGCATTTGCCTAGTGACTCATCGCTTAACGTTTACTTACCTAATAGTTTTACTTATCAGCTAAAGCTTGTGATAGTTTTTTTTTTTCGTTGTCTTGTTTTTGTGTTTTCTGGGGGACAATGATGTAACTTCAAATATTACAACTACAATCACTAAAATTTAGGGAAGAAAGGGTATTTTAATTTATCTGAAGTATTTATGGAAGCTTGATGACCAGCTCAAGGTGATAATTAGTAACGGGTTAGACCCACCAATTTCCTTTATTATTGACTGCTTAAAGAGGGTCTTATGTTTTCATTGGTTCTAGATGCTTACCCCCCCCCTCCGTGGAAATTAAGGCTTTCCAAATTTGAGCATTTTATTTGAGTTTTTTATTTCCGTAGGGGGGAACGAATTTTGGGTACTAAAATTCGAGAACACCAGTTTTTTTCGTTAGTTTTTCGTTGATTCAGAAATAAATTCGGGCTATAGCTTTGCATATTAAGGAGGGGGGCGTGAAGTGCTATACGGCCATGAACATAGGAAAATAATACAAACGAAAGGCAAAAATAACAAACTTTGATCAGCAATCATAATGAAACACTACATTAACCTAATAATAATACTTGAAACTTGGTCATTGAAAAAAACTTACACTTGGAAAAAACACTTAAATTAAACATTACATTTACTTGTACTTTTTTTTCTTTTTTTTTTTGTGGCCATACCTAGAAAGTATTGTTTTCCGACTTCAAACTGTCAAAATACTTTAAAAACCCCCCCCCCCCCTCATGTGCAAACATATAGCCCAAATTATATATTTCCCATCTATTCTGTCACTTGTCTTTATCTTTTCTCATGCTAAGATAAAAGAAACCGGTTTTTTTTTCTCGAGCGCAAACTTGAGTGGTGCATAAAACACAAGTACCAAAATTCCTCAATTTTGGAGACTTACTTTCCACGGGGGTGGGGTGGGGGTATTTTATGGGGGGTAAATGCCGGCCACCGTTTTCAACATTTGCTATCAAAACCCACTTGGTCTCAAAAAGTAAGTTATTAGTTCTCTATCTTTTGAGATATAAATAAGGAAATCTTGCTAATGCTTACTTTTTTGTAAAAGAACACTATTTTGAATCTAGTTGTCTTTTCTGATGAATTTTTTAGACGTGTTTTTTAGTACAATTTTTTTTTCCACTTTTGTGCTATTCAACCCTCTTCAATTATTGTGTAAGTCAGATGTCATTTCTATGTAGACTACGATTTTTGTTTGATATTCTTGCCTATATTGTTGTAATTGTTGCAATTTGTATTATTTATAGATTCATTCTACAAATAAGATAGTTTTCCTGAAGCTTTTGTAAAATCAAAAGTTATTTTGAAACTTCTGCAGCAGAAAATTTTAAAGGTCCAAGGAAGTTTTAGATTACGTTTTTTATTGTTGATAATAATGTTGACTAATAAGCTGCCTAAATGAAATTTTCAGTCGGGTAATGAAGTTCTATTGATAAAATTTACTTTGTATATAAACATTAACAGTAATTAATATTAATATTGAACAGGATTAATAGCATTAATTTGTGCGATGCTACATTAATTGGAAATTATTAATTTTAATTGATTGGAAATATTAATTTTCAGGCTAGATTGTGCTGTCCTCATTGTTGCTGCTGGTGTTGGTGAATTCGAAGCCGGTATCTCTAAGAACGGTCAGACACGTGAACATGGTCTGCTTGCCTACACCCTTGTGTCAAACAACTTATTGTTTGTGTGTTAACAAGATGGATTCTACTGAACCCCCTTTCAGTGAGGCTCGTTTTGAGGAAATCAAAAAGGAAGTCTCGGCTTACATCAAGAAAATTGGTTATAATCCAGCTGCTGTTGCTTTTGTACCAATCTCTGGATGGCATGGTGATAACATGCTGGAGGCCTCTGACCGGCCTCCATGGTACAAGGGATGGAACGTTGAACATAAAGAGGGTAAAGCTGACGGTAAGACCCTTTTGGATGCTATTGATGCAATCCTGCCTCCAAGTCGCCCAACTGAGAAGCCCCTTCGTCTTCCACTCCAAGACGTTTACAAGATTGAGGTATTGGAACAGTACCCGTGGGCCGAGTTTGAAACTGGTATCATTAAGCCAGGTATGATAGTCACATTTGCCCCAGCCAACATAACCACTGAAGTCAAATCTGTCGAAATGCACCACGAATCCCTTGAACAGGCATCTCCAGGTGACAACGTTGGTTTCAATGTCAAAAACGTTTCTGTTAAGAACTCCGTCGTGGCTACGTCGCCTCAGATTCAAAGAACAATCCAGCCAGAGGCTCTCAAGATTTCTTTGCTCAGGTATCTATTTTGCTTTTTTTTTTCTGTGCTTCAACTTTCTAGATTTTCTTAAAATATTTATACTTTAGTGATTGGAGACACATTAAATTATCCTTTATACAAAAAGAATAGCCTAACAATAACCGCTTCAATAAGAGGTTTTCAATCTATATTTTTATTTCAGCTCCCTTAAAAATGTTAGTTAATATGGCGGCCTTCAAAATAAACAAAAGCAGAAATTTTTTCAGGCAAATTCTTGCAAAGAAGATGAATATCAATTTTATGTGTCTCTTAATGAGATGGCTGTGTTTGCCTTTTAGCGCAAGTTTTATTGAATCTCGGCGTCATGACGAGGTTGCTACACAAAGCTTCTTTTGTACTACCAAATGATCACGATATTTTCAGCTCGTCCAGGAAATCCTATTTTGTATAAATAAGATGTTGCGAACGCAGCAATCCTTAAAATTTGTTTCAGACTAAACATTAAGCATTTTCTCTTTACTTATTAATTCAAATTCGTCATTTTCCTTGTCGATAAATGGATCCTGTTTTCCATATATATTTTGTAAATGAAGATCATAAAACAATTCTAAAAATTAGTTTCAAGTGTTCAGTAAATTCATTTTTGATTGCTTCAATTTTACCTTGGACAAATAAATTTTATAGGTTGAAAATTTTCACTCATTTTTCTCCAAATTTGTCTCCCATTATCCTATTTTTTATGAATGCTTTCACTATCTTTTTTAATCGATGGATGTATTTTGGCCCTTGCAAAAAGTTTATTCAAAAAACTGAATTTTCTAGTATTTCCGCCAAATATGTAAGTGGATTTGAGTCTTAGTTTGTGATTCCTCTTTAAGTTAAAGTACCCTCCAAATCACTGCACGAGATAGCCAGCATACTTCACAAATAGCACTATGGGAGGTGTAAGTAGCTCTCATGTCTTAAAACAGCTTTTTCAAATAACCTAACTTTTAATTGGCTGTTTTTCTATGTAGTCTTCAACTCACGGTACGGTACTTTGTAACACTCATTTTTTATACAAAAGAGTTGCTCTATGGAGTACGTATTTGTTTAGAGAACATCGGATGTTTTCCCAGCGCAAATATTCAACAATGTGCCGTTTTCAATGAAAATGTAGATTACATTAGAAATTTCACTGAATGTGTGTGACAAGCGGATTTAGCGTGCTTCCCCAGGGGTATTATTCAATTTTTATCAATTATTTTTATTACCTCCCTCCCCACCCTTCAAAACACTTCCTGTGTTCCTGATCTATGATAAATGTGGGCCCAGATTTGCTTTGTAAATGGCCTGGTTTTTTTGGCGGTTTGATTATAGCTCTGAATATTAAGCTCTGAAGAATTCGGCTTATCGAGTTCTCTTAAAAGTATCTGCGCATTTTTAAAATTAAATAGCTGTTATGTTGTATTCCTTTGTATTGCTTCACATAACCGCTGATAAAAAATGTCCATTAATACAGTCACTAGTATATGGCATGCGTTTTAATAATAATAATAATAATATACTGAAATAAAAAGACTTTCGGCTCTAAAAATTTACTTTCACTTAAAAAAATTAACAATACTATTCTTGAAAGAGTAGGTAGTCAGCCATAATCACTTGGAGGTGGTTGTTTCCGTTCCTTGGGTACTCGTTTTGATAAGACCCACCTACTAACTTCTTTGTTGAAAATGTTTTGTTTCAGCTCAAAGTTATGTCCTCGCAAAAGTTTCTACCAACAAGTCCACCACCTTCGAAGGCTTGCTCACGATGGATTCATAGTGGCTGGTTAATTTTAGCCACAGTTTATATAATTATCCAGTGAGTATACCGCAGATGATTTCTGCTCTTCATTCTCGGTGCGAACAAAAAGCTCCTCCCACTTATTTGTACACTTATTGGTGAGCCGGCCAAGTGGTTTTGTCAGTACTTGTTCCGTAGGTGATTATTCTTTGTCTACCCGTGAAAAGATCTAATGCCGCTTATGTTTATACGTTCTCTGGAGCCTCGCACCTCGGTTCAGGTTTTTATAATGGGTGAGATAGGGAAAGATCATGCTGCTAATTAAATAACTGTGATTTTAGCTCACCGTCTATTATTAACTTATAGTTTTGACACCGGTTTTCTTAACTGAAGGAGCTTTGAATGAGACACATAATCGAAGGTTTTACTAAGATCAAAGTTTACTACGTCGACCTTTATGCCGTTGTTGAGGTTTAGTCTCCAAGTATTTGTAACTAGAAGTAGCTGGGATTCAGCTAACCTATGTCTTGGGAATCCAAACTGCCTTTTGTGATAACTTATCGGTTACAGGGTATTCTTGTAATCTGTCTGCTATGATGGACTGATTTTACAACTCTTGCCTCATACGTCCGAGTCTGAAACGTTAATGCCTATTTATGCCTATTAAAGCTTTTGGTTTGTGCCTATTTAAAGTTTTGAAGGTTAAGAACGAGATCATTCGTAGAATCTTCAGTCTTCAACAACAGTTCATAATATTGTGGGTATGGCCATATTTCCTTATGGTTATTTTGAATTATCCTGAATTTTCCCTTTTTCTTTCGAAGGTGGTAAACTAAATTGAAAGTCGTATTTTCCTTTCTTACTTCAATAACCTAAAGTATATTTTTCCATCAATACTTTTCAAATTTTTTAAGTCCAATATCGCAGTAATTAACTTAATCACATTTTTCTTCTAGGTTATTGTCCTGAATCACCCTGGTCAAATCTCAAACGGTTACACTCCTGTCTTGGACTTCCACACAGCTCACATTGCTTGCAAGTTTGCTGAGATTAAAGAGAAATGTGACAGACGTACTGGAAAAACAACTGAAGCTGAACCAAAATTTATCAAGTCAGGTGACGCTGCCATGATCACTTTGGTACCTTCCAAGCCATTGTGTGTTGAAGCTTTCTCTGACTTCCCACCTCTCGGTAAGATACTTTCTGATATTAGTCATGTAATTAATCGAATTAGTTGGTGATTTTTAGCCTGACATATTAGGTAGTGTGATTTTTAGCCTGACTTATTAGGTAATGACGTGATGAAAGTAGTTCTAGTCTTTCAAATAACGATGACCTTTATTATTCATAATTTGGAAATAGTAACTGCAATTCAGTCAGACGCCTTACTGAATTGCAGAAGTTGTCTAACATGCCTTCTTAATAATTTGTAATATTATATAATCTTCAAAGGCTGGTTTGAGTATTCTTTTAATGAAAAAAATTATTTGCAAGTTTTTTCATGCATATAGCAAAAGCATTCAATTAACAGTAAAGCACTTCATGATTAAAATAGAACCCATAATTTTTGTCAAATTTAATTATTTAAATTTTTCATAGGACTGACAAAAAATGACTTCTTTTTGTGGTTATCAAATGCTGCTCACAGAACGGGGAGAAATTGTTCATACGTGAAGGAGCTGCCCCCCTAATCTTTTTTGTATATTGTAGTATTGAGGCAAATAGTATAGGTAATTTACAAGAGGGAAAATTGCTGCTAGTGACCAACACCATCTAGCATTTGACGTTTCTTGGTATTTTTTTAAACTTTGTTGCTATGTCTTTTTCTAGAACTTCATCTAGGCACTTATTGCTGCCATAAGTTGTTATTTACATTACTTACCTTATTATTTAACAGAAAAATGGGCCAAAAATCCCAAATGTTAGATGGCGTTGACTTTATGTGTGTGCACAAGCGTCGGTTATAATTCTTATTACCCAAATTCTTTGTCAGTCAAATAATTAGATAATTTTAAAATTAAATTTTTTGATGATGCCAATTTGAAAAAGTCCCAAACTGTATCTGGATAGGTCTTGGAGGAAAAAGTTCGAACTAGCGCTGATTATTCGACTCAATTTTTTTCTTGCTTTGCTTGCTGTTCTAATTTACAATGCCTTAATTTACGGTTTGATCTGATGTTTAAGTAATTTTGCAGAGTTTAAGCTTAAATTGAAAGCAAGCTTTTCGCGGTTTTGGCAGTATAGAAGTTTTGAAAGTTCATTCAGTAGCTAAAAGATAAGCATACTGTTGGACTTACCATCCAGCACTACATATAGTGTATCATTACCTTTTAATTGCGTCCCAACCTCCCGAATGGCTGAATTAAAAAAACTTTCAGATTTGTTTTTTCTTTTTGTTTTAATTGATATTGTGAACCAATCGTTGACAACCTATTTCCCCCCCCCCCCCCCCCCTAAAAAGTGGTGGATCCTGGATCTGCCACTATGTGCATCCTGGATGTTTAAGTAGCATATCTGCCATATCTTGGGAGTGGCAATTGGATGAAGTTGAAACTTTCATGTACTCTTTGGGAAATGGTGGGACAATGTGATTTCAAATTTGTATTGGGGGAAGGCAAAGGGATTAATAATTTTTGTCTCTGATCAACAAAATGTTTTGCTCTGTAAACTGTGGGATATATAATTAATGCCCAAGTAGAAAGGCTAATTGAAAGACACTGTGTGTTGCCAGTTATTAATATGGTAATGTCTGCAACATCTATACAAATCATTGGAAATCAAATTGAAACTTTCAGGGGAGCTAGGGGAATAGCTAGCCTGTAGTTTATATGAGAATTGCTGATTAGTACTTCAACAAGTGAGGACATTAGATTTATTTTGCAGTAAAATGCTTGGATGGAGTGTTGGATTGGACCTTAGAGATCTGCAGGATTAGAAAAAGTAAAATAAGAAGTGTAAATTCAATAAAAGCCAAAAATTAAAAGAATTAAAACCAAATACCTAACAACCATAAAAGTGAGTTATTCGCCAATATCCGCGATTTGCGCAAAATCCAAAAACATATGAACTGCCATCGACGGATACTAGCGAAGGACTGACAAAGAAAAGGAACTAATTCATTCACTCATAAAACAACGAACCAGCAATTAAATAAGTTGGAGAACTATGTCATTTGATTTCGGATTTTAATTAATGCATTTCTTGCAGACACCCTTTGAGACCTAAGGGTTGTTCACGTGTTTGATTAGATGACTGGGAAAGTGGTTCAAGGTTTATTTCAGGGATTACTAATGTATCGGCTTCTCTTTTGAGAAAACCGAAATATGACTCGTTTATTCTTAAATCACACCCGAATCTCTGATTAAAGCTAGACCTAAATGTTGGTATTTATAAATTTCAACAGCTTCTCTGTAGCGCTGGACAATACCTTTGTCATGCGAAATAAGACTAGCTTGATTAAGCAAATAGTATGGTCTGGATTTTCAAAATGTGCTCTGCAAGGGCTTACAACAGAGCAAAATCAGGTTCTGTCGAAAGGATTGAAATTTTCTATAACCCCTTCGAAATACCTTATAGTGAAATTATTGCGATCTATATATATATATATATATATATATATATATATATATATATATAATATATATATATATATATATATATATATATATATATATATATATATATATATATAATATATATATATATATATATATATATATATATATATATTTTATATATATATATATATATATATATATTATATATATATATATATATATATATTCATATATATACTATATATATATATATTATATATATATATATATATATATATATATATATATATATATTATATATATATAGATATATATATATATATATATATATATAGATTCCCTAATTGTCACTAGAATTCAGAATTTTTGAGTTTTTTTCTCGTAATTTTTACATTTTATTCACACCGCTTTTGTATCTTTTGCTCCCCCTTCCCTCCCAAACAGATTCCTATACAAGTGCCTGACGTAGCCTACACTTACGCGTCGTGGGATATTTTTTCGATATTTTTCCAAACTTGTTTCGTTTATTCTTTCTAAAGACTAACCTTAGCCTTTCAGTCTCAAACTTCCCTTTTCTACCTTTTTAATATTCCTTTCTTTCCCTCTTGTAATTCTGACACAGTTGTTGAAATCCTCTCCTTTTTCATTTAATTTCAATACTTCAGTGCCTCCCAAAGTTCCTCCCATGTATTCTTACAAACCGGTAAAATTCCTACACATGCTCCTGTAAAAGCAAAAAAGTCTCCCAGAAAACAAAAACTATGATTCAGAAACTTCCTTGAAAAATTATGTTTTTATGTTCTAAAATTGACCATGTATCCTCTTCTGAAAAAGAGCTTGTTTCTGGGGGAGTATAAACAGCACAAAAAAACTGGGATGCAAGCAAAACATACTCTAAGCCAAACCAAGTTATAAGATTTACTTTTCAATCTATATATGCTTTTTGTCACACTAAAATTCATGGAAATTAACTTTGCTACTCTGCCATTGGTTCTTCCATTTTAAATGGTTTCTATGCACTCTGTAATGCTTGTATTCCTTAAACACTTTTGGTTCTTTTAGCCTGTTTCAACTAAGCTTGCCAAATCAATATTTCCCTTTTGTTTTGCTAATAAATGTTTCCCATTTTTTACTGCTTACCCCTAGGATGTTCCAATGCATTATTTTGAAGTTTGTTTTATATCCATGGCCAAACTTATCCTATGTATCTACTGCCAAACAACTACCCGAATCTTAGCCCTAAGTTTGCACTTTTGTCCCTGGCCCAGTTGGTTGATTGAGTTGCATATAATTATTATGTTTCCTATTTTAATCCTTTTTTGTAATTTTAGTCACTTCCTCCACCTCCTCTTTACATAGAGTTTCACTTGCAATTTTTTTGTGAGGTATCAGCATGTCCAAAATCCGATGTATTAGCTGGGGGTATTGATCTTGTTACCCAAATACCTACTGGCTTGATGCCATTTTCAATTAAAACTTTCTTCCTCATTAAAAGCTTTTTTTCTTGCTTCCCTCTCTGTCTGCAGAGCATCATCAGTTATAAAAACCTTTGCAAAAATTACTTCTTTTTTTGTTTTTTAATCTTTTTGCATTTTTCCAAAATCATGGTTCTTGTTTACAAATTTTCTATTTCCATCACTATAAATTTCTATTCTTTATTTATATATTTTACACCATATCTGAAGCCCTGGGCGATTTTCCAGAACATTTGTTTTTAAATTCTCAAATCCCGTTTTTACTTCTTTTTCATTGTTCACTCCCATGATCAAAATATTAATGTTCTTTTGTTTTTCCCTACTTTCTACTTTCATTAGCCTTTCCTTTACTCCAGTCAACTCTTGACAATTTGACACTATCTTACTGCGTGATGAATATTGTACTCTTTACAGTATTTGTCTATTTTCAATCTCACTCTTTCTCAACACTATACTGCCATTTCTTTATAGGACCCGTCCAGGACACCAAGCCAATCAGTTTATGCATTATCGCCATCTATTCTTAATTGATTTAAAAATAATATCGTTAGTGAATCACGTACCAGGAGTACTGTAAAGAGGATGATCGTGAGAAAAGAAAAATTTGTTCCCATACTAAGTTGGTTACCTCACTCTTGAACTTGATTTTTGAGGCCAGTAGTGCACTTACGACTTGTTTCTAGTTCTATTTCATATTTTGTGCTTTTGACATAATTACTCTATGGAAGCTGGTCAAGTCACTGATAGAAGGACCGATGATGAAACAATGCTTTTAATAAACTTATCCATCTAATTTTATATAAAAATTTCTCAAAGTTAAAATGGTTATTTTCATTCTGATCACCATCTGCTTTAATGTCCAGATAAAGTCAATTCCAGTAAACAGGTTTTCTTCAATCTGGTAAAGACAAAACACTTTTAGGATAGGATTTACCAGAACAAATACTTTTATGAAATCACTTATATAAAAACTGTAAATACAAAATATAGAACTAGTACAAAGTCAACATGGCGTAACCGAGGATAAATCACCCAAGGACGAGGCCGACGTGTTGTCTATGGTAGAGAGCGATGATAATATGAATTCCTGTTCTGAGGTTAATAAAAGCACCACCGGGTAAGCTATATATTGCCCCCAAAAAAATGCCAATTTAACGTCCAGTAAAAATATCTGTATTTTTGGGCAAAAATCTAGAAAAAAAAAAAAAAATTCCATCCCATACTGGCACCAATATATTTTGGGAAACACTTGTTTTATGTATTTTCATGAACAAATTAAAGAAAATTTCCCTCGTCCTAGATTAATTTTGAACAATCGAATAGAATCATTGCCTCCTCTTCAGATTTTCAGGAAGTGCTGCCACTGCTCTAAAATTCCAGGGCGATAAAGGAGCAATAAAAAAAAATTGTAGATTGACTTTTTATACATTGCCCAATTCAGTAAAACCATTGCGGAGAAAGGATTAATACTTTTTTTTTCAGAGAAGTTATAATGATTCAAAATTGTCACTTTTATTAATTTTAATAAAACAGCGATTTTAATCGTTCTGTTTAATAAGGGGGAGGGGTTTTAAATTATCACAGCCTAAAGGATTTTTAATCAGTATAGAAAATGCGATTTTAACGAGAGGGGGCTAAAAATTAAATGAGATCGTGGGATATTATTCCAGAGGGTTGAAATGTTAGAAAAGGTCATTTTGGGATGAACGCCCTAAAATTGTAGGGATATAAATCACAAATCTTCGTATTTCTAATTTTCAGACATTGTGAATAATAATAATTTGAAAATATATTTTGTTTTCTTACCGATAAACCCCTCTGAAGTTTTATTTACACCTCACCACCGAAAAAAAATCCTTTTGTAATCCCTCCCCCCCCCCCTCTAAAAAAAACCTTTTTAGTCCAATAGAAAATTTTCAAGCTGAATTGGAATCTAACATTAATCCATATAATTTTTCTGAAAGAATAAAAAAATCCCCTGGAATAATGCTGATGTCACGAAAGAAAAAATTAAAACCTTATTTTGCTTAATTTTTTTTCTTAATTTATTCATTTCTTCTTCATATACTCGATTGTTTGCTAAATTCTTCCCCGTAAAAAAATAGCCTCGTTCACCCTTCTCTCTACTCTGATTGAACAGGTACCATCGCAGACCCAAATTGGATTTTCGGCACATACAAAAATTATAGAATGGAAAAGCCACAAGAGGAATTGTACAAACACAAGAAACAAAATATATTTACTAGCGATGTAACTTCCAAAGAAAAATATAAAGGAAAACCAAGGGCAATAGCTCCAACATCTAAGATAACTAGTGCAATCTTTTTGTAAGTTTCAGATCGAGCTTCACACAAAACAGATCTATAATTTTTTAAAAATTGATTAACCCATGGCTTACACAATAAACAAACACATCCAAATAAGGAAAAAATTACATAAGGACGTCCGTTTGTTTCATCATCGGTCCTTCTATCAGTGACTTGACCAGCTATTTTTTATATGCATTATTTTATATAGCTATTATTTTATATGCATTATTTTTATATAGCTATTAGTTATATATGCATTTTTTACGCTTTGACGAGTCGGGTACAAAAAAAAAATTGTGGGGAGGGGAGGTTCATACCCTGTAACCTCTCGCCCTTGGATACGGCCTTAAAACCCTGTTATTTAGTCTTTTAGCGGAAATACGACAAATCTGTCCCAGTTAAGTCTGGTCTCTCTTGTTTCTAAAGAAGTAAATGCTCCTCTATAATTGCGACCAGTGGGGGGGGGGGATAAAGACTGACTAAAAAAACGATTTCTCTCTTTCTAAAGCAATTTAGGAAGATGTGTGGGATACGCCCTAAAAGTCTCCACATTCATAGTTTTATCATACAGTTCGTGGTAACGAACTGTAAGTAAGGAGCGACAGAAAACCCCCTGACTATTATATAAAATAATTGCTGGTCAAGTCACTGATAGAAGGACCGATGATGAAACAAACGGACGTCCTTATGTAATTTTTTCCTTATTTTGGATGTGTTTTGTTTATTGTGTAAGCCATGGGTTAATCATTTTTCAAAAAATTCAATAGTGCAAATTCTCCTGGCAAAGATATAGAAAGTGGAAAACTTGAGTTCACCATTTCTTAAGGTGTGTACACTTTTACTCATTGTATAGTATTGGCTGTTAAGCCCAAATTTAAAAAATCCCGTTGTGACGTGACGGGTTAATTTTTGGGTGGGTGGGATTGGCTTATCATTTTTTTTTCTCATTACCAGTTTCTGTTTTGTCTTGGAAGTGCATTTAATGGGTGTTACACTGGTGTTTTAAAATGCTTTGTACCCCAAATTATAGATCTGTGTTTGTTGTGAAGCTCGATCTGAAACTTACAAAAAGATTGCACTAGTTATCTTAGATGTTGGAGCTATTGCCCTTGGTTTTCCTTTATATTTTTCTTTGGAAGTTACATCGCTAGTAAATATATTTTGTTTCTTGTGTTTGTACAATTCCTCCTGTGGCTTTTCCATTCTATAATTTTTGTATGTGCCGAAAACCCAATTTGGGTCTGCGACGGTGCTGTTCAATCAGAGTAGAGAGAAGGGTGAATGAGGCTATTTTTTTTTTACGGGGAAGAATTTAGCAAACAATCGAGTATATGCAGAAGAAATGAATAAATTAAGAAAAAAAATTAAGCAAATAAGTTTTTAATTTTTTCTTTCGTGACATCAGCATTATTCCAGGGGATATTTTTTATTCTTTCAGAAAAATTATATGGATTAATGTTAGATTCCAATTCAGCTTGAAAATTTTCTATTGGACTAAAGGTTTTTTTTAGGGGGGAGGGAGGGATTACAAAAGGATTTTTTTTCGGTGGTGAGGGGTAAATAAAACTTCAGAGGGGCTTATTATTGATATTTCCGGGAATAGCACTGTCGTTACAGTTTTAAGTTTGGGGGAGGGAGCCGTTTAATTTTGGGGAGGTCGTTTACTTTACGTTTGGGGAGGAGAGTAGTTTTAAGTATCTTTAATGTTATTGTCGTTGCAATTTTTTGGTGACTGTGTGGGGGGGGGATTATGCCCAAAACTTTTTATTTTCAGGAATGACACTGTCGTTACAGTTTTAATCAGATAAGTGTTTTTATGATAATTTATGTTGTATATTTGCTAACCTAAGTTACTATTTATTCCGTCAGTGACAATTGTACATGCTGATTATTATTATTTTATTTTAATAAAAGAGTTTACAGTTCTCCTCTTAATTCGTTTTCTGATTTGGAGTGGCTCTTATTTATATCTCCCGCTCCGTGTTCACGTTTGAAACAAAAAAAAGCAAGCGAACAAAATATTCAAAACTAGAAGCAAAAGCAAGTTATTGGTTTGTCATGAGTTTTAATTAAAATTGAGGATTGTATCGCAACTCGACAGTAGGTATCTGATCAACATTCACAGCGTAGAAATCAGCGGCGTCAATTCACGAAAATGTAGGGTCGGGGTCAAAGTGATTTTTTTTTCAAAGTGTAGGTGGGGGAGGGTTAATTTGTTTTTATTAATCATTATTTATAATGAAGAAATAAATAAAAGGCATTTTGAACGCCCCCCACACCCACAAAAAGAGATTTTTCAAAACTTAAGGGGGGAATGCCCTGTTCCCAATCGATGCTACTGGTAGAAATTAGATAACCGGGAAAAAACGTAACTATCCCTGTTGTCAAATTAATGCAGTATATAAGACTTCCCGCTTCACACGCATTGATTTTTTGTCACGTTTGGCTGCTCCGGCCTTCAGCTAGATTTCCTTTTGCTTATACAATACGGTATTGACGGCAGCAGCCTTAGAACTTTCATCGTTCATTTAAGCAGAGAAAAGAAAATCAAGGACTGCTTCCCCCTTTGGTAATCTCACCCGAAAATTTTTTTCTCCCCCGCCAAAATTTTCCACACATGTAAAATAACTGTATTTTGAAAGTTAAATTATTTAAAAATTTAAGTTAGGATTATTAACTTACCTGTGGGGTGTTGATGGATAATTAATATCCAGAAAATGTGAACGAAAGTAACTGTCAAGTATTCGTATTCATGGACCTCTGATTTCAGTCAGGGCAAAAAGTATTTGTATGATTAAGTGGGCGTTCAGACACTGGATTCAGACTCTGTCCAGTTTTCCTGCTCATAATGGTTTAAAGTCTAAGGTATTTTCAGAAATTGGAAATTCACAATCATAATTGTCACCTAAATAGGTGTTTTCAGTTTAGAAAATGTTGCTCGATAGTTTCTTCTTTTCAAGCTTTCAAACATTCTGAGTGGGAAACTTGGGCAGAGTCTTAGACAGAATTCATCGTCTTAATGCCCAATAAGAGGGTTTGGGACGGGTATTTTATACCTCTAACCCATGCAACAGTGTAATCAACAGATTCTTAAAGTTTTCTTGATGATCCGATTAACAGTGTAGTAATGCATTCCATTTTACATGTATAGATAAGTTGAGATCTGCTCTCCGTTGGCTAGGGTTACATTTTTTGGGGGATTATGTTTTCATTAATAATATTTCACATTCCAAATAAGTAACTTACAAAGCGCAATTGTTTTTCTGAAGATGAATTGGTAGACTCTAACTACGGATCTCACAAGTATAAATAGAGGAAATCAACGACAGGAGTGCCAACTGGGGGAAGAGAGGGGATTGGCCCCCTTTATTTGTTTCTCCCGTGCCTAACCTGTATTTTTGAAAGCACATTTTGACTGTCCCCTCCCGTACATCTTCTTGAATTGGCTCCCTGGTCAATGAATGGGACAGAATACCCCATTTGTGAACAAAAACCAGGTTTCTCGGTAATTTTTTTTTTTTTTTTTTTTTTTTTTTTTTTTTTTTTTTTTTTTTTTTTTTTACTGGGACTCTGAAATGTTCCATGCTAGGAGTGGATTGTTTTAATTTGGATTTCTTTTCGGACTTTTGTAATCACCTGATGATAATTTAATATATGTATGTAGTATGTGGCCTTGTCCAAAAATCCATGGTTCTGTATTGGTGTAAAGGTTTCAAACCCCGATTTTAGATTGAATAATAAGATATAGGCTACGTAGCCAGGATTGTATTTTGAAAGAATCTTAGCTTTAAATACCCTTTAAATTATTCTTTTAATTACTCAAAAATAAAAACAAAACACTTTAGGAAGATAATAGTTTGCAAAAAAAGAAAAAAAATGATTTATAATCTGGTTTATTACTTTAAGTCCCTGTTTTTCCTCACAATCGTCACTTCACTGGACGCACAGTTTTATAGTTAATTTATTTGATCAGAGACAACTTTTGGCGTGTATTACAAGCTTATTGATTGTAACTGAAAGAAAGAATTCCATAATTTTGCTATAAAAAGCAGAATAATATAAAATAAGCCTTTGTTTTCAGAAGAATCACATATCTTTGTAAAATTGAGCTAGAAATTTCTTTGAAAATTCCTTCTAACATTGGGTTAAATTAAATTGTATGTTATTGAAAGGGAATTTGGCATTTTTTGAGGAATAAAAGTCAAATTACTGAAGCACAGTGCATGCCGGTAGCCTAATTATATTTTAAAAAAAGTTGTTATAAAAAATATATTATTCGTCTCAAGAATTATATAAATTTCAAAGGTATTTGTGGTTTTAGTGAAAGGTGTATTTCACGATTTGACCTCAGACTTTTTCAATTAAAACTATGTATTTAATTTACAAAAAAAAATATGCAAAAACTTGGTTCGAAAGTCGCGGGCGTGTTGTAAACAGATGACATCTACTCTTGCCTTAACTTTTAGAACATGAGTTTTTAAACCTTTTGCTGCTGTTGCGCTTCTATTATTGCTACAAAATAATCAGTGGAATTTTACGAATTATAACAAATCTCACAGCCATTATCTGTTTTTCTATGAAATCCATATTTAACAGTTTAACAGCACTTGAGTCTTGAGAACGCTTCCTCGTTGAAAATTGTCATCGTAATCGGATCTGGGGTTTTCAGCATATTTAACAGTACTTGAGTCTTGAGTACGCTTCCTCGTTTGAAATTTTTCATTGCAATCAAATCCGGGTTTTCAGTATATTTAACAGTGCGCTTCCTCGTTGAAAATGTTCATTGCAATTGGATCTGGGGTTTTCAGCACATTTAACAGTAGTTGAGTCTTGAGTACACTTCCTCGTTGAAAATTTTATCGCAATTGGATTTGGGGTTTTCAGCTGAAAATTTCATCGCAATTGGATCTGGGGTTTTCATAAAAAAGCTGGCGAGAGCTGTTTACAATCCACAGAATCGCTGTGGTTTCCAGCCAAAGCCTTAGCTCTCAATTTTTGTGTTTTGCGGAAAATCGCAGTGAATTTCAGACTGTAGATGATTTTTACTAACCTTTTTTTTTTCATCGACAAACGTAAATGCGTGTGCGTTGAAACCTTCCAACACACTTTGTGAAAAAATGTATTTAGTTTGCTATAGTTGTACTACAGCCAACTTTAAGCGTTTTACCACGCCCCCCCCCCATATTCAGGGCTACTCTGATCATTTTAACCACGTGCCCTAGTTGACTTTTTGTAAATTATGTCGTTGAGTGGAGTCAGAGCGTTGTCACATTAGGAATGTTGCAAATGGATTTTTCAACAAATGTGCCATTCGAGTATTTGAAAAGGAATCCGTTTTAGGATTTTTTCGGGAAGTTTTGGAATTAGGGCAAAAATCATGGGTCAATATCTACGAAATCATATTATTGAGTTAGGACAAAAGTGAAAGTAGAGATGACCCTAGAGCTCGTGACACTCACCCCTGCTGCCACCTACAACTTTTTTACATAGTTTAATGGGGGACAGTGTCAATGACCTCTTTCTCCAAGGTCTCTTTCTCCAGGTGTGTTTTTGGCCAAGTGTCCGCTATGGGAGAATGTCATGATCCTGGAAAGAGTATTTGTTGTTGTTGTTTTTGGCCAAGTGCCCGCTAGGGAAGAATGAAATGCTACTCCGGCGGTACGAACCACGTGGTTAATGGGGTCAATGATCTTTTTCTCCAGGTGTATTTTTTTGGCACGCTCGAGGCGAATGTTATGATCCAGGAAAGAGTATTTGTTGTTGTTGTTGTTTTGGGCAAGCTCCCAGCGAATGTCAAGGGAGAACACGTGTTAATCAAAGTGGGACACCTGTGCTGAAAGTCATTAATCAAATTGTTTCCGGGCAAAGTTTAATAGTGTCTGACAGATGACGTCAAGTTAATTGATGTCTTTGGAGTTCGACCAGAATTGTTTCCGAGGCAAAGTTTAGATCACACATGACAGATGATGTCATGATTGATTGATTGGCATGAAAGGGGAATTAATTTGTTGTTTCTAGGGGAATTATTGATTTACGAAAGGGGAATTAATTTGTTGTTTCTAAAGAGAATCGTTTCCGAGCGAATGTTTTGATCTTAGCGCGCGAAAAGATTTCTTTGTAATTTCAAATGTGAAAGCACAGGGATGCCAAAAACAAAAGGAACTCACTGAAATTACGTTTAGGGATTATTTGGGCGAAACCGTCTTAGCCATTATAGGGAATTATTTCGGCGAAACAGTTAGAGACATTTTTAAAAGATGATTAAAAGATGATTTTAGAAGAGATTTTGGAGGGTAAAACTCTGTGGTCGTTATAATACACAGTTGTATTTTAACAGTGTCGTGAGGTCCTCTACCCCAACCCCAAAGGCTCCTCATACCCCACCCCAACCCCCGAAGGAAGCCCCCCGGTCCCCAAAGGTCCACCGGGCTCCCAAAAGACCACCAGGATCCCAAAGGGCCCCCCGGACCCCCAAAGGCCCCCCACCGGTCCCCAAAGGTCCACCGGGCTCCCAAGGACCAATCGGCCCTCAAGTGCCCCCCAGAACCCCAAAGGCCCCTCCCCAGACCCCAAAGGCCCTCCCCGGGCCCCCCAAAGGCCCTCCCCCAGTCCCCAAAGGTCCACAGGGCTCCCAAAGGGCCACCTGGCCCTAAAGGGCCCCCAGACCCCCAAAGGACCCCCGACGCCCCCAAAGGCCCCGGAGGCCCCCATTTTTTAATACTTTTTTATGGCTTTATTATATCTTTTCAGAACAAGTTATTTTCTTAATGTCCATCCTAAACCCATTTTACAAGTTGAAGTACCCATCCTTTTCACCCAACAACTTTACTATACTGATTTTTGAATTCTCCAACACCAAGCAATACTTTTCAAAAGGCAATTTCAGAACAAGTTCTTTTCTTAGTGACCGTCCTAAAACCATTTTACAAATTCAAGTACTCATCCTTTTCACCCACAACTTAGTTATAGGTAAGAGTCTGAAGTTTTACCTTAGAGACTTAGCTTTAGAGTTTTAGTTTTGGTTTAGTTTTAGTTAAAAGTTAGAGGTTTTTTTTTAGCTTAGACTCTTAGCTTAGAGTTTTTTGTTAGAGTTCTAGTTTAGTTTAGTTTTAGTTAAGAGTTTTAGAGTTTTTAGCTTAGAGTCTTAGCTTAAAGTTTTAGTTTGGTTTAGTTCTAGTTTAGTTTAGTTTTTAGTTAAGAGTTTAGAGTTTTTAGCTTAGAGTCTTAGCTTAAAGTTTTAGTTTGGTTTAGTTTTAGTTAAAAGTTTAGAGTTTTTTTTTTAGCTTAGAGCTTAGCTTAGAGTTTTTGTTAGAGTTCTAGTTTAGTTTAGTTTTAGTTAAGAGTTTAGAGTTATAGTTTAGTTTTTTTAGCTTAGAGTCGTAGCTTAGAGTTTTATTCAGAGTTCTAGTTTAGTATAGTTACAGTTCAGATTTAGAGTTTTAGCTTAGAGTCATAGCTTATAATTTTACTTAAAGTTGTAGTTTGGTTAAGTTTTAGTTAAGAGTTTCGAGTTTTAGCTTAGAGTCTTAGCTTAGAGTTTTTTGTTAGAGTTGAAGTTTAGTTTAATTTTAGTTAAGAATTTGATGTTTTACCTTTGAGTTTCAGTTAGAGTTCTAGTTTAGTTTACTTTTAGTTAAGAGTTTAGAGTTTTTAGCTTAGAGTCTTAGCTTAAAGTTTTAGTTTGGTTTAGTTTTAGTTAAAAGTTTAGAGTTTTTTTTTTAGCTTAGAGTCTTAGCTTAGAGTTTTTGTTAGAGTTCTAGTTTAGTTTAGTTTTAGTTAAGAGTTTAGAGTTTTTTAGCTTAGAGTCTTAGCTTAGAGTTTTATTCAGAGTTCTAGTTTAGTTTAGTTTAGTTACAGTTCAGAATTTAGAGTTTTAGCTTAGAGTCATAGCTTATAATTTTACTTAAAGTTGTAGTTTGGTTAAGTTTTAGTTAAAAGTTTCGAGTTTTAGCTTAGAGTCTTAGCTTAGAGTTTTTATTCAGAGTTCTAGTTTAGTTTAGTTTAGTTACAGTTCAGAAATTAGAGTTTTTAGCTTAGAGTCATAGCTTATAATTTTACTTAAAGTTGTAGTTTGGTTAAGTTTTAGTTAAGAGTTTCGAGTTTTAGCTTAGAGTCTTAGTTCAGAGTTTTTGTTAGAGTTCTAGTTTAGTTTAGTTTTAGTTAAGAGTTTAGAGTTTTACCTTAGAGTCTTAGCTTAGAGTTTTAGTTAGAGTTGAAGTTTAGTTTAGTTACAGTTAAGAATTTAGAGTTTTAGCTTAGAGTCATAGCTTAGAGTTTTACTTAAAGTTTTAGTTTGGCTAGTTTTAGTTAAGAGTTTTTCGAGTTTTAGCTTAGAGTCTTAGCTTAGAGTTTTTGTTAGAGTTCTAGTTTAGTTTAATTTTAGTTAAAGAGTTTGATGTTTTACCTTTTGAGTTTCAGTTAGAGTTCTAGTTTAGTTTAGTTTTAGTTAAGAGTTTGGTGTTTTACCTTAGAGTCTTAGCTTAGAGTTCTAATTTAGTTTAGTTTTACTTAAGAGTTTAGAGTTTTAGCTTAGAGTCTCAGCTTAGAGTTTTTGTTAGAGTTCTAGCTTATTTTAGTTTTAGTTAAGAGTTTAGTGTTTTTAGCTTAGAGTCTTAGCTTAGAGTTTATGTTGAAGTTCTAGTATAGTTTAGTTTTAGTTTAGAGTTTTAGCTTAGAGTCTTAGCTTAGAGTTTTTTGTTAGAGTTGAAGTTTAGTTTAGTTTTTAGTTAAGAGTTTAGAGTTTTTTTTTGTTAGAGTTCTAGTTTAGTTTAATTTTAGTTAAGAGTTTGATTTTTTACCTTTGAGTTTCAGTTAGAGTTCTAGTTTAGTTTTAGTTTTAGTTAAGAGTTTGGAGTTTACCATAGAGTCTTAGCTTAGAGTTTTACTTAGAGTTCTAGTTTAGTTTAGTTTTAGTTACAGTTCAGAATTTAGAGTTTTAGCTTAGAGTCATAGCTTAGAGTTTTACTTAAAGTTATAGTTTGCTTAAGTTTTAGTTAAGAGTTTAGAGTTTTTTAGCTTAGAGTTTTTTTGTTGAAGTTCTAGTTTAGTTTAGTTTTAGTTAATAGTTTAGAGTTTTAGCTTAGAGTCTTAGCTTAGAGTTTTTGTTAGAGTTGAAGTTTAGTTTAATTTTAGTTAAGAATTTGATGTTTTAACTTTGAGTTTCAGTTAGAGTTCTAGTCTAGTTTACTTTTAGTTTAGAGTTTAGAGTTTTTTAGCTTAGAGTTTTATTTAGAGTTCTAGTTTAGTTTAGTTTTAGCTAAGAGTTTAGAATTTTAGCTTAGTGTCTTAGCTTAAGTTTTTGTTAGAGTTCTAGTTTATTTTAGTTTTGAGTTCTAGTTTAGTTTACATATAGTTTAAGAGTTTGGAGTTTTACCTTAGAGACTTAGCATAGAGTTTTAGTTTAGTTTAGTTTTAGTTAAGAGTTTGGAGTTTTTTAGCTTAGAGTTTTAGCTTAGAGTTTTTGTTAGAGTTCTAGTTTAGTTTAGTTTTAGTTAAGAGTTTGGTGTTTTACCTTAGAGTCTTAGTTTAGAGTTTTAGTTAGAGTTCTAGTTTAGTTTAGTTTTAGTTAAGAGTTTAGAGTTTTTATCTTAGAGTCTTAGCTTAGAGTTTCTGTTAGAGTTCTAGTTTATTTTAGTTTTGAGTTCTAGTTTAGTTTACATATAGTTAAGAGTTTGGAGTTTTACCTTAGAGACTTAGCATAGAGTGTTAGTTTAGTTTAGTTTTAGTTAAGAGTTTAGAGTTTCTTAGCTTAGAGTTTTAGCTTAGAGTTTTTGTTAGAGTTCTAGTTTAGTTTAGTTTTTAGTTAAGAGTTTGGTGTTTTACCTTAGAGTCTTAGTTTAGAGTTTTAGTTAGAGTTCTAGTTTAGTTTGTTTTAGTTAAGAGTTTAGGGTTTTTAGCTTAGAGTCTTAGCTTAGAGTTTCTGTTAGAGTTCTAGTTTATTTTAGTTTTAGTTAAGAGTTTAGAGTTTTTAGCTTAGAGTCTTAGCTTAGAGTTTTTGTTGAAGTTTTAGTTTAGTTTAGTTTTAGTTAATAGTTTAGAGTTTTAGCTTAGAGTCTTAGCTTATAGTTTTTGTTAGAGTTGAAGTTTAGTTTAGTAATAGTTAGGAGTTTAGAGTTTTAGCTTAGAGTCTTAGCTTAGAATTTTTGTTAGAGTTCTAGTTTATTTTAGTTTTAGTTAAGAGTTTAGAGTTTTTAGCTTAGAGTCTTAGCTTAGAGTTTTTTGTTGAAGTTTTAGTTTTAGTTTAGTTTTAGTTAATAGTTTAGAGTTTTAGCTTAGAGTCTTAGCTTATAGTTTTTGTTAGAGTTGAAGTTTAGTTTAGTAATAGTTAGGAGTTTAGAGTTTTAGCTTAGAGTCCTAGCTTAGAGTTTTTGTTAGAGTTCTAGTTTAGTTTAGATATAGTTAAGAGTTTTGGAGTTTTACCTTAGAGACTTAGCTTAGAGTTTTAGTTTAGTTTAGTTTTAGTTAAGAGTTTGGAGTTTTTAGCTTAGAGTCTTAGCTTAGAGTTTTTGTTAGAGTTCTAGTTTAGTTTAGTTTTAGTTAAGAGTTTGGTGTTTTACCTTAGAGTCATAGCTTAGACATTTAGTTAGAGTTCTAGTTTAGTTTAGTTTTAGTTATGAGTTTTGAATTTTAGCCTAGAGTCTTAGCTTAGAGTTTTCGTTAGAGTTCTAGTTTAGTTTAGTTTTAGTTAAGAGTTTAGAGTTTTTAGCCTAGAGTCTTAGCATAGTTTTTTTGTCGAAGTTCTAGTTTAGTTTAGTAATAGTTAAGAGTTTAGAGTTTTTAGCTTAGAGTCTTAGCTTAGAGTTTTTTGTTAAAGTTGAAGTTTAGTTTAGTAATAGTTAAGAGTTTAGAGTTTTAGCTTAGAGTCTTAGCTTAGAGTTTTTGTTAAAGTTGAAGTTTAGTTTAGTAATAGTTAAGAGTTTAGAGTTTTAGCTTGGAGTCTTAGCTTAGAGTTTTAGTTTAGTTTAGTTTTTAGTTAAGAGTTTAGAGTTTTTTAGCATAGAGTCTTAGCATAGAGTTTTTTTGTTAGAGTTCTAGTTTAGTTTAGTTATAGTTAAGAGTTTAGAGTTTTTAGCTTAGATTCTTAGCTTAGAGTTTTAGTTTAGTTTAATTTTAGTTAAGAGTTTTAGAGTTTTACCATAGAGTCTTATCTTGAGGTTTTTTTAGAGTTCTAGTTTAGTTTAGTTTTAGTTAAGAGTTTAGAGTTTTTAGCTTAGAGTTTTACCTTAGAGTTTTTTGTTAGAGTTCTAGTTTAGTTTAGTTTTAGTTAAGGGTTTAGAGTTTTTTAGCTTAGAGTTTTAGCTTAGAGTTTTTGTTAGAGTTCTAGTTTAGTTTAGTTTTAGTTAAGAGTTTGGTGTTTTACCTTAGAGTCTTAGTTTAGAGTTTTAGTTAGAGTTCTAGTTTAGTTTAGTTTTAGTTAAGAGTTTAGAGTTTTTATCTTAGAGTCTTAGCTTAGAGTTTTTGTTAGAGTTCTAGTTTATTTTAGTTTTGAGTTCTAGTTTAGTTTACATATAGTTAAGAGTTTTGGAGTTTTACCTTAGAGACTTAGCATAGAGTTTTAGTTTAGTTTAGTTTTAGTTAAGAGTTTAGAGTTTTTTAGCTTAGAGTTTTAGCTTAGAGTTTTTGTTAGAGTTCTAGTTTAGTTTAGTTTTAGTTAAGAGTTTGGTGTTTTACCTTAGAGTCTTAGTTTAGAGTTTTAGTTAGAGTTCTAGTTTAGTTTGGTTTAAGTTAAGAGTTTAGAGTTTTTAGCTTAAAGTCTTAGCTTAGAGTTTTTGTTAGAGTTCTAGTTTATTTTAGTTTTAGTTAAGAGTTTAGAGTTTTTAGCTTAGAGTCTTAGCTTAGAGTTTTTTGTTGAAGTTTTAGTTTAGTTTAGTTTTAGTTAATAGTTTAGAGTTTTAGCTTAGAGTCTTAGCTTATAGTTTTTGTTAGAGTTGAAGTTTAGTTTAGTAATAGTTAGGAGTTTAGAGTTTTAGCTTAGAGTCTTAGCTTAGAGTTTTTGTTAGAGTTCTAGTTTAGTTTAGATATAGTTAAGAGTTTGGAGTTTTACCTTAGAGATTTAGCTTAGAGTTTTAGTTTAGTTTAGTTTTAGTTAAGAGTTTGGAGTTTTTAGCTTAGAGTCTTAGCTTAGAGTTTTTGTTAGAGTTCTAGTTTAGTTTAGTTTTAGTTAAGAGTTTGGTGTTTTACCTTAGAGTCATAGCTTAGACATTTAGTTAGAGTTCTAGTTTAGTTTAGTTTTAGTTATGAGTTTAGAATTTTAGCCTAGAGTCTTAGCTTAGAGTTTTTGTTAGAGTTCTAGTTTAGTTTAGTTTTAGTTAAGAGTTTAGAGTTTTTAGCCTAGAGTCTTAGCATAGTTTTTTTGTCAAAGTTCTAGTTTAGTTTAGTAATAGTTAAGAGTTTAGAGTTTTAGCTTAGAGTCTTAGCTTAGAGTTTTTTTGTTAAAGTTGAAGTTTAGTTTAGTAATAGTTAAGAGTTTAGAGTTTTAGCTTAGAGTCTTAGCTTAGAGTTTTTGTTAAAGTTGAAGTTTAGTTTAGTAATAGTTAAGAGTTTAGAGTTTTAGCTTAGAGTCTTAGCTTAGAGTTTTAGTTTAGTTTAATTTTAGTTAAGAGTTTAGAGTTTTTTAGCATAGAGTCTTAGCTTAGAGTTTTTGTTAGAGTTCTAGTTTAGTTTTAGTTATAGTTAAGAGTTTAGAGTTTTTAGCTTAGATTCTTAGCTTAGAGTTTTAGTTTAGTTTTATTTTAGTTGAGAGTTTAGAGTTTTACCATAGAGTCTTATCTTAGGGTTTTTTTAGAGTTCTAGTTTAGTTTAGTTTTAGTTAAGAGTTTAGAGTTTTTAGCTTAGAGTCTTAGTTTAGAGTTTTTTGTTGCAGTTCTAGTTTAATTTAGAGTTTTAGCTTAGACTTGGAGTTTTAATTAGAGTTCTAGTTTAGTTTAGTTTTAGTTAAGAGTTTAGAGTTTTAGCTTAGAGTTTTTTGTTAGAGTTCTAGTTTAGTTTAGTTTTAGTTGAGTTTAGAGTTTTAGCTTAGAGTCTTAGCTTAGAGTCTTTGTTAGAGTCCTAGTTAAGTTTAGTTATAGTTAAGAGTTTGGAGTTTTACCTTAGAGACTTAGCTTAGAGTTTTAGTTAAGTTTAGTTTTACTTAAGAGGATAGAATTTTAGCTTAGAGTCTCAGCTAAGAGTTTTTGTTAGAGTTCTAGTTTAGTTTAGTTTTAGTTAAGAGTTTAGTGTTTTTAGCTTAGAGTTCTTAGTTTAGAGTTTTTGTTGAAGTTCTAGTTTAGTTTAGTTTTAGTTTAGAGTTTAGCTTAGACTTAGAGTTTTAATTAGAGTTCTAGTTTAGTTTAGTTTTAGTTAAGAGTTTAGAGTTTTTAGCTTAGAGTCTTAGCTTAGTTTTATTTAGAGTTCTAGCTTAATTTAGTTTTAGTTAAGAGTTTAGAGTTTTACCATAGAGTCTTAGCTTAGAGTTTTAGTTAGAGTTAAAGTTTAGTTTAGTTACAGTTAAGAATTTAGATTTTTAGCTTAGAGTCATAGCTTAGAGTTTTACTTAAAGTTATAGCTTGGTTAAGATTTAGTTAAGAGTTTCGAGTTTTAGCTGAGTCTTAGCTTACAGTTTTTGTTAGAGTTCTAGTTTAGCTTAGTTTTACTTAAGAGTTTAGAATTTTACCTTAGAGTCTTAGCTTAGAGTTTTTGTTAGAGTTCTAGTTTAGTTTAATTTTAGTTAAGAATTTGATGTTTCACCTTTGAGTTTCAGTTAGAGTTCTAGTTTAGTTTACTTTTAGTTAAGAGTTTAGTGTTTTACCTTAGAGTCCTAGCATAGAGTTTTTAGTTAGAGTTCTAGTTTATTTTAGTTTTAGTTAAGAGTTTAGAATTTTAGCTTAGAGTCTTAGCTTAGAGTTTTTGTTAGAGTTCTAGTTTAGTTTAATTTTAGTTAAGAATTTGATGTTTTACCTTTGAGTTTCAGTTAGAGTTCTAGTTTAGTTTACTTTTAGTTAAGAGTTTAGTGTTTTACCTTAGAGTCTTAGCTTAGAGTTTTAGTTAGAGTTCTTGTTTAGTTTAGTTTTTAGTTAAGAGTTTAGAATTTTAGCTTAGAGTCTTAGCTTAGAGTTTTTGTTAGAGTTCTAGTTTATTTTAGTTTTAGTTAAGAGTTTAGAGTTTTTGGCTTAGAGTCTTTTGCTTAGAGTTTTCGTTGAAGTTCTAGTTTAGTTTAGGTTTAGTTAATAGTTTAGAGTTTTAGCTTAGAGTCGTAGCTTAGAGTTTTGTTAGAGTTCTAGTTTAGTTTAGATATAGTTAAGCGTCTGGAGTTTTACCTTCGAGACTTAGCTTAGAGTTTTAGTTTAGTTTAGTTTTAGTTAAGAGTTTAGAGTTGTAGCTTAGAGTCTTAGCTTAGAGTTATAGATAGATTAGCTTAGGTTAGCTTATCATGAGCGCTCATGATAAGCTAATCTAATCTAACCTAACTTAAGCGTGGAGAAACCTAACCTCTAACCTAACCTAACCTAATCTAACCTATGGTTTTGGTATTTCTATGCAATATTGTGTAATTTTGTGGTTATGCTAGTTTGAACTAAACTTCAACTCTAACTAAATCTCTAAGCTAAGATTCTAGGCTAAACCTCTAAGCTATAACTCTTAAGTAAAACTAAAATAAACAATAACTCTAACTAAAACTCTAAGCTAAGACTCTAAGCTAAAACTATAAACTCTTAACTATAACTAAACTAAACGAAACTTCAACCCTAACTAAAACTCTAATCTAAGACTTTAAGGTAAAACTCAAAACTCTTAACTAAAACTAAACTAAACTAAAACTCTAACAAAAACTCTAAGCTAACACTCTAAGCTAAAACTATAAACTCTTAACTAAAACTAAACTAAACTAGAGCTTCAACAAAAACTCTAAGCTAAGACTCTAAGCTAAAAACTCTAAACTCTTAACTAAAACTAAGCTAAACTAGAACTCTAACAAAAACTCTAAGCTAAGACTCTAAGCTAAAATTCTAAATTCTTAACTAAAAACTAAAACTAAAAACTAGAACTCTAACTAAAACTCTAAGCTATAACTCTAAGGTAAAACACCAAACTCTTAACTAAAACTAAACTAAACTAGAACTCTAACAAAAACTCTAAGCTAGGACTCTAAGCTAAAAAACTCTAAACTCTTAACTAAAACTAAACTAAACTAAAACTTCAACAAAAACTCTAAGCTATGATTCTATGATAAAACTCTAAACTCTTAAGTAAACTAAACTAGAACTCTAACAAAAACTCTAAAGTACGACTTTAAGCTAAAAACTTTAAACTCTTAACTATAACTAAACTAAACTTCAACTCTAACTATAACTCTAAGCTAAGACTCTAAGCTACAACTCTAAACTCTTAACTAAAACTAAACTAAACTAAAACTCTAAGCTAAGTCTCGAAGGTAAAACTCCAGACGCTTAACTATATCTAAACTAAACTAGAACTCTAACAAAAACTCTAAGCTACGACTCTAAGCTAAAACTCTAAAACTATTAACTAAACCTAAACTAAACTAGAACTTCAACAAAAAATCTAAGCAAAAGACTCTAAGCCAAAAACTCTAAACTCTTAACTAAAAACTAAAATAAACTAGAACTCTAACAAAAACTCTAAGCTAAGACTCTAAGCTAAAATTCTAAACTCTTAACTAAAACTAAACTAAACGAGAACTCTAACTAAAACTCTAAGCTAAGACTCTAAGGTAAAACTCTAAACTCTTAACTAAAACTAAACTAAACTAGAACTCTAACAAAAACTCTGAGTTAAGACTCTAAGCTAAAACTCAAAACTCTTAACTAAAACTTAACCAAACTACAACTTTAAGTAAAATTATAAGCTATGACTCTATGCTAAAACTCTAAATTCTGAACTGTAACTAGACTAAACTAAACTAGAACTCTGAATAAAACTCTAAGCTAAGACTCTAAGCTAAAAACTCTAAACTCTTAACTAAAACTTAACCAAACTACAACTTTAAGTAAAATTATAAGCTATGACTCTAAGCTAAAACTCTAAATTCTGAACTGTAACTAAACTAAACTAAACTAGAACTCTGAATAAAACTCTAAGCTAAGACTGTAAGCTAAAAACTCTAAACTCTTAACTAAAACTAAACTAAACTAGAACTCTAACAAAAACTCTAAGCTAAGGCTCTAAGCTAAAAAAAAAACTCTAAACTTTTAACTAAAACTAAATCAAACTAAAACTTTAAGCTAAGACTCTAAGCTAAAAACTCTAACTCTTAACTAAAAGTAAACTAAACTAGAACTCTAACTGAAACTCAAAGGTAAAACATCAAATTCTTAACTAAAATTAAACTAAACTTCAACTCTAACAAAAACTCTAAGCTAAGATTCTAAGCTAAAACTCGAAACTCTTAACTAAAACTTAACCAAACTACAACTTTAAGTAAAATTATAAGCTATGACTCTAAGCTAAAACTCTAAATTCTGAACTGTAACTAAACTAAACTAAACTAGAAGTCTGAATGAAACTCTAAGCTACGACTCTAAGCTAAAAACTCTAAACTCTTAACTAAAACTAAACTAAACTAGAACTCTAACAAAAACTCTAAGCTAAGGCTCTAAGCTAAACAAAACTCTAAACTTTTAACTAAAACTAAACCAAACTAAAACTTTAAGCTAAGACTCTAAGCTAAAAACTCTAAACTCTTAACTAAAACTAAACTATACTAGAACTAAACCAAACTAAAACTTTAAGCTAAGACTCTAAGCTAAAAACTCTAAACTCTTAACTAAAACTAAACTAAACTAGAACTCTAACAAAAACTCTAAGCTAAGAGTCTAAGCTAAAAAAAACCTCTAAACTTTTAACTAAAACTAAACCAAACTAAAACTCTAAGCTAAGTCTCTAAGGTAAAACTTCAAACTCTCACCTATAACTAAGTTGTGGGTGAAAAGGATGAGTACTTCAATTTGTAAAATGGGTTTAGGACGGTCACTAAGAAAATAACTTGTTCTGAAATGCCTTTTGAAAAGTATTGCTTGGTGTTGGAGAATTCAAAAATCAGTATAGTAAAGTTGTGGGTGAAAAGGATGGGTACTTCAACTTGTAAAATGGGTTTAGGATGGACATTAAGAAAATAACTTGTTCTGAAAAGGTATAATAAAGCCATAAAAAAGTATTAAAAAATGGGGGCTCCGGGGCCTTTGGGGGCGTCAGGGGTCCTTTGGGGTTCTGGGGGGGCCCTTTAGGGCCGGGTGGCCCTTGGGAGCCCTGTGGACCCTTGGGGACTGGGGGAGGGCCTTTGGGGGTCTGGGGGGCACTTGAGGGCCGATTGGTCCTTTGGGAGCCCGGTGGACCTTTGGGGACCGGTGGGGGGCCTTTGGGGTCCGGAGGGCCCTTTGGGATCCTGGTGATCTTTTGGGAGCCCGGTGGACCTTTGGGGACCGGGGGGCTTCCTTCGGGGTTGGGGTGGGGTATGAGGAGCCTTTGGGGTTGGGGTAGAGGACCTCACGACACTGTAAAATACAACTTGTGTATTATAACGACCACAGAGTTTTACCCTCAAATTCTCTTCTCAAATCATCTTTTAAATCATCTTTTAAAATGTCTCTAACTGTTTCACCGAAATAATTCCCTATAATGGCTGAAACGGTTTCGCCCAAATAATCCCTAAACGTACTTTCAGTTAGTTCCTTTTGTTTTTGGCATCCCTGTGCTTTCACATTTGAAATTACAAAGAAACCTTTTCGCGCGCTAAGATCAAAACATTCGCTCGGAAACGATTCTCTTTAGAAACAACAAATTAATTCCCCTTTCGTAAATCAATAATTCCCCTTAGAAACAACAAATTAATTCCCCTTTCATGCCAATCAATCAATCATGACATCATCTGTCATGTGTGATCTAAACTTTGCCTTGGAAACCATTCTGGTCGAACTCCAAAGACATTAATTAACTTGACGTCATCTGTCAGACACTATTAAACTTTGCCCGGAAACAATTTGATTAATGACTGTCAGCACAGGTGTCCCACTTTGATTAACCACGTGTTCTCCCTTGACATTCGCTGGGAGCCTGCCCAAAACAACAACAACAACAAATACTCTTTCCTGGATCATAACATTCGCCTCGAGCGTGCCTAAAACACACCTGGAGAAAGAGGTCATTGACCCCATTAACCACGTGGTTCGTACCGGAGTAGCATTTCATTCTTCCCTAGCGGGCACTTGGACAAAAACAACAACAACAAATACTCTTTCCAGGATCATGACATTCTCCCATAGCGGACACTTGGCCAAAAACACACCTGGAGAAAGAGATCTTGGAGAAAGAGGTCATTGACACTGTCCCCATTAAACTATGTAAAAAAGTTGTAGGTGGCAGCAGGGTGAGTGTCACGAGCTTTAGGGTCATCTCTACTAGTGAATACACCATTTGATGCCTTTTTTTATGCTTATTACGAATATAATAAGCATTTCTATCGGAAATGAGTTTCAGCCCCCCCCCCCCCTATATAGGCCAATTCAGGGTTAGGTTAGGTATAGCCTAAATAGGGGGGGGGGGCTGAAATTCATTTCCGATAGAAAAGCTTATTATATTCGTTATCAGCATAAAAAAAGGCGGTCAATATATACCAAATCATATTATTGAGTTTCAAATAAAGTGAATACACCATTCGATGCCTTTTTTTATGCTGATTACGAATATAATAAGCATTTCAATCGGAAATTTTCAGCCCCCCCCCCCTATATAGGCTATACCTAACCTAACCCTGAATTGGCCTATATAGGGGGGGGCTGAAACTAATTTCCAAAAGAAATGCTTATTATATTCGTAATCAGCATAAAAAAGGCATCAAATGGTGTATTCACTTTAGTCCTAACTCAATAATATGATATGGTATATATTGACCAAAAAGGCATCAAATGGTGTATTCACTTTATTCCTAACTCAATAATATGATTTCGTAGATATTGACCAATGCTTGTCAACTCCAAGAACAATGATGAAAAGCCTAGGCTAAAGATCGAATGGTAAAATTCTACTTTAGTTACTTTTACCTATCTTGGAAAGGGGTGAGGTTAGGAAAATGAAACTTTCAGGGATGGGTCTACAGGCTAAAATATGTCCTGGGAAGTATTTTGAAGTACTTATCTCCTTTCCTTCTCCCTCTAGAGGATCCTGAAATTTCCCTACATGACAAGTCTATACCTATTGAATTTTGACAAAACAACATTTTACCTTAATTTTCAGTTATAAGATTCTTTTTCTCTGGCTTTAGTTCTGAAAATGCTATTCCTGTTATTTGAGTAGTATTTTAAGCCATATCAATGTTAATTTTCAAAATTTAGGAAATGTATTTGCATATCTTTAAAACTCTATAAATCAGGATTGAGCAAAGTTGTAAGGCTGAAAACAATTTTGTTGGACTTTATTTTAAGCAGAAGATCTATTTTACAAGGTTTCACTTTTATAACACACAGATTTTTAAAGGTCATCAAAGGTCAGGACCCTCTAGAGGGAGAAGGCTTCAAAATACCTTCCCGGGACATAATTTAGCCTGTAGATCTATCCCTGAAAGTTTCATTTTCCTAACCAAACTCCTTTCCAAGATAGCCAAAAGTAGCTAAAGTAGAATTTTACCGATCAAATTTTCATTTCATGCTTCTTAACTAGTTGAATACGAGTTTTGTGGAGAATTAATTGCCTCCATTTATTTCGATATTTAACTAAGTATTATGACAAATCGCAAGAAAATATTTCGAAAGATAAATGGAGCTAAATTTATTAAAACTTTTATAGGAGATGAAAACTAAAGACTATCACTACGATTAGGATTGATATATTCAAAATTTTTTACCTTGATTCTATTAGTTTTATCTGTTGACGCTGCTTTAGAAGTGATGAAAGAGAGAAAAAAAATAAGGATATATTTTATGAAAGAAATTTAAAAAATATAATTTAATTTTTGAAGAAAACTGCCATTTAAAGCATTTTGGGTTCATATTAATACTTATATTTAATTTAATAAATCAAAAAATATTATTATTATTTACAACCATAGAATAATAATGACAGAGTCAAAGACAGATATTGGAACAGTAACTTCACAACTGTTTTTTTTTTTCTTGTTTTTTTTTTATATAGGGGTGACGTATCCAACCAATGGTTATAGTATGTGGGAAGAGGGCTCAGCCGAACGGAATTTGAGGTATTAGTATCTTGTTTACGTAGCAAATGAGATTACGCCGCAGCAAAATGTTTTTTTACGTCATTTATGGGAGGAAACGATTTTGACTCAGTTGGCCAAAATACTATCGAATGAAAATTTTGAGATAACCAGTCAATTTAGTCTCAAAGCTATGTATTGAACTATCTAGTTTTGAAGGCCATAAATAAAGGAGGAGAGGGGATAATTAATGAACCCCTCCCCCGATTCCCTCTCAATCTGAGGCATAGTTTTTGACTAAGCCTGTAATATAGGTACTGCAGGGTGGTAGCTTTTCTCTTACGGCCGACATACTTTGAGCTCAACAATTATATTCATATGCAAAACCACACATATGGGAAGACCTGTGGAAATATTTTTTCTTATATATCCTCTTGACAACTGTCAAAATGATAAGGTTTAAAATTCGGTTTTGTAACTGTAACCCCGCCCCCCCGCCTCTCTCACTGGAGAAAATTTTGAAGAGATACACTTTTTCAGGGATGATTATCATTCTCTAAGCATTCTTATACAAATACTAGAGTTTTATAAGAAAAAACGGAGATTGAAGGAAAGAGTAGTAGCTTCCGGCGATTTAAGGGAGCCTTGGATCAAACAGTTCGTAATAGAAGAGTGTAAGGCAAGAGTGACCATTTTAAATAGAAATCGGAACTCCAAAAAACATATTTGATTACAACAACCGACAGAATCGATTATTTATATGCACCAACTCGGCGTGCATATGACCTTAAGGCTACTCAGCGTGTCCCCAGGTGACGTTAGGGGAACGCCTTAGAGATATGTAAGGTACCTCCATAAAAGGCACGGACCAAAGGGACCCTGTCCCTGGGGGACCATAATATATAAAACTGGGCACTCTCGCCTGGGGCCATAAATACAGGTGGAGGAGGAAGAAGGCCCCTTAAATGTACACTCAACAGGGCCTCCCGGCATGTCCAAACGTCCCTTGAGTTAAAAACCTTACCCCAGTAATGGATTAAATTGCATAGTGACGCAGAATACCATCGTGAGAGGATCCTCTATAGGAGGACAACTGTGACAGGTCGTAAGATCCAGATCTATGGACAGCGCTTTCTGCAAAGGAGATGCCTCGATCCTTTTGGGGTACCTACAAGACTGGGGACCTTGCGGTCAACTCTATTCTCACTTGAAGAGTGGCGCCCTCGCAGAAATTATAGCCTAGTAAAGGACACAGCATTCACACGGGATTCTGATTAGTGGATAATTTTTCTGGGCTTGGTCTGTGTTGACGGGCGGTTTCGGGCTGAAAAACTTCTTCCTAGCTAATTTATCTACTATGGGTTGCCTCCCGTAGTATCATAATATTTGTAGGCATGAATATACAATTAAGTCGGAGGTAATAGGCTTGAGACTTGTCTGTGCAAGATTCTGACTCTTGTGGATAGAAGGGGATCGCCAAGTGCTTAAAACCATATTGTGATCAGGATGGGACTAGCATTACACAAAGCCTCCATACATACTGGAGGTCCCAGGGACTTCTTGTTGTCTGTTCTAAGTTGGCTTAAGCGCTTCGGTGTAGACTTGAGAAGATATGTTGATCCCCGTCCTGCACTGGTATCCGGGGTCATTGCTTTTCCTGAGGCCAAAATAATTTAAAAACGTGAAAATTGGACCTTGGAATGTTACGACGTTAAACTATCGTATCGACATTTTGACTGACGAATTCAGACGATTCGAACTAGACTTCATAGGATTTTCAGAAAATCATAGTTTCAGGCATGTTAATAAATCGAAAAAGAGTACTCAATCCGGACTTTTCCCAGTTATAGATAGGAACGGGGCAAACAATTAGTGATAAGGAAAGACTTAAAGAGAGATGGGCAGAGCATTTTGAGAATGTGGTAAACCGAGATAGAGTCGTACGAAAAGATATAGAGGAAAATGAAAAAGTTTGTGATACCTAGGATGTGAAGGAAGATTTGTTTTGTGAGGAAGAATTAGCGACAGTACTAAAAGGATTAAAAAATAATAAGGCTCCAGTTGGTGATAGTCTGGTAAATGAGTTTCTTAAGAATATGGAGGCCCTGAATTTAGAAATAAGTTACTGAAGATTATAAATATGGTTTTTGAAAAGGCAAAGTACCTAACGATTTTAGGAAAACCTAAATTAAACCAGTATATAAGAAAGGTGATAAGAGTGAGTGGGGTAAATATCGAGGCATTAGTCGTGTCTCTGTAGGTAGCAAATTACTTAGTAATATGAAATCTTTTAGACTGAGAAATGCTGTAGACGAAGTTTTAAGAGAAGAACAATACGGTTTTAAAAAAAAGTAGAGGATGTGTCGACCAAATTCAGACGATTCTTTTACGTTAATAATTGAGAAGTACCTGAGTTGTCAAACTCCTTTGGTCCTCAGTTTTATAGATTATTGAGCAAGCGTTCGATTTTGTTGAAAGAAGAGCCTTAGCAAAGGTCTTATCCTTGTTTGGTATACCAGACAAATACAATAACGTGATTAGTGCCATGTATGAGAATAAAACTACTGCGATTAAGGTAGGAAATGAGGTCAGCAGCTGGTTTTGTATTAAATAAGGAGTTAAGCAGGGTTGTGTTCTATCCCCCGTTGTATGGATCATTTTGATCGACTTTGTCTTAAGAAGCGCAGGAAAGGCAATGGGAGACCACGGAAAGAAATGGAGAGGAACAAGTCTTCTGGACTGTGCTGATGATTTAAGCATCCTAGATGAAAGTGTGAGCAAAATGAATGAACTTTTAGAGGCTTTGGGAGTTCAGGGTGCTTGAAATAGGTTTGAAAATTAATGTTAAGAAGACTTAGTCACTGAGGTTAGGAATAAGTGAAGATGAAAATGTGACGTTGGGTAATAAAAAGATTGATCCGGTGGGCAGCTTCACTTACCTTGGTAGTATTATTAGTAAAGACGGTGGGAGCAGTGAAGATGTTTAAAAGTAGAATAGCCAAGGCTTAGGGTGTTTTTTTCACAGTTAAAAAAAGTTTGGAAGGACAGGAAGATAAGTTTGAAACCCAAGATTAGCCTACTGGAAGCTACAGTGATGACAGTGGACAAATATGGCTCTGAAGCATGGGTACTCCGAAAAGCGGTTGAAGATTGCTAAATTTTTTCCAGAGAAATCGCCTACTGATTGTTCTGGGTACCCGGCTGACTGACCGTATTTCAAACAGTAGGCTGTAAGAAAAATGTGATGCAATCCCGCTTTCTAGGGCTATAATGAAAGAAAGGTTGAGGCGGCTTGGGCACGTTTTGCGGATGAAGAATGACAGATGCTGAAGATTGTCCTTTCCAGCCAACCGTGTAGGGCTAAACGGAAAGCAGGTCATCCTCGTCTGGGGTGGGAGGATGTCATAAAGAAAAATTTAAAGGAAATGGGAATTTCCTGGGAAGGTGTAAGGAGAGATGCTTTGAATAAACTGGGATTGAGAAGAAGCGTGCGTAGCTGTGTTATCCTCAGGTGGCTTGGTGCTGCAGTGAGTTGTTAGTAGTAGTAGTAGTAGTTTCACCTTGCTACTCCGTAGCAGTATAGTAACGAGCCAATAAACGTTAAAATTTGAACGGATTTTGATAGGTTCCTTAAAAAAAAACTCGTCAGTTAGTAATAAGTCACAGATTTGATATAAACAGTTATGATATGCCTACTTATCCAATATAAACTGCTAAAAGTAGCCTAAATAGCTAATCAGAACCCCAGTCACATTGTTTACGTGAGGCTTTTAAGAATTTACAAATTTCCTCTCATTTTTGGGCTTTTTCAGTTGACCAATCATAGACTACTCCCTGACGGTAACTAACCATAGCAAGTGATCTGATGAGAATAAGCTCGGTACAAAATGCTAAAGCTGTTTGGACGTATGGAAGGTTTTGGGTCTTATATAAGCTCTTTCCTTTGTTCCTATTTTGCTTGTGTGGCCTCATAGTACATTCAGGGTAGACTTTTCACGTGTTTTTCCCAACCAGAACCGTGAATGTAGACAGTGGTGCAGGGTGGTGACCTTGGGGAGTAAAACACATCTCGAGGATATTATAGCCTAGAAGTCGACACGGCATTACACTGGATTTTGAATAGTGGATAATCCTTCTTATTTTATATGTTTGGTGGGCTGTTTAAACAAGATAAATTCTTCCTAGCTATATTATTTACCATGGGTTACCTCTCCTTTGTAATATCTTATGTTCAACCATGAGTATACAATGGGTTGGAGGTAATAGGCTTGAGATTACTTGTGTAGGAACTCGATTCCGTTGAAAGGAGCACATCAGCAATTTCGAAAAACTGCATAATAACCAAAATGGGGCAAGGCTCGCATATAACCTTCATTCAACTGATGGTACTTTCTGTTCAGCTGTATGCTGGCTTAAGTGGCTCTGTGCAGACTTGAGAAGATGCATTAGTCCCTGACCTCCACTGGTGGGACTCGTTGGTTTTCTTGAAGCCATTAAAATTTCATTTACTTATAAAAATTATAACTTAGAATGACACAACGTTAAAAAACAACTATAGTATTGACATTTTGGTTCAGAGAATTAGTTCATTTGAAATTAGTTTTGTTAAGAGTTTCGGAAACTCGTCTCCCATGGCTAGAAAACATAACATAGGGTGATATAGACTGTATTTATCCAGAATCATGGCATAGGTAGGCAATAGGGCTCATAATTAAATAATACATAAACTTCTAAATCTTTCTAAGTCTTCTGTGTGTGTGTATCGTATCTGAATGTGTTTTTCATCTCTGTGTGAGTGTTGTCTCTTTGTGTGTGTCGTCTGAGTGTGTTGTCATCTCTCTGTGTGTGTCGTCTCTGTGTTTGTGTCGTCTCTATGTGTGTGTCGTCTCTGTGTGTGTGTCGTCTTTGTATTTTTATCGTCTCTATGTGTGAATCGTCTCAATGTTTGCGTATCGTCTCTTTGTGTCGGTTGTCTTTGTGGTTTTTGTCATTTCTGTGTGTGTGTCGTCTCTCTGTGTGTGTCGTCTCTGTGTGTTTATCGTCTTAATGTGTGGTTCGTCTTTGTGTGTGTGTCGTCTCTGTTTGTGCGTGTCGTCTCTGTGTGTGAGCGTATCTTTGTGTGTCTCGTCTCTAGGTATGAGTGTCGTCTCTCTGTGTGTATCGTCTCTATGTGTGTGTTACGTATGTGTATGTGTGTCGTCTCTGCGTGTGTCGTCTCTTTGTGTGTGTTGTCTCTATGTGTGTGTCGTCTGTGTGTGTGTCATCCCTGTGTTTGTGTCGTCTGTGTGTGTGTCGTTTCTTTGTGTGTGTGTCGTCTCTGTGTGTCTACCGTCTTTGTGTGTGTGTTTCTCTGTGCGATTTTCGTCTCTGTGTTTGTGTAGTTTGTGTGTGTGTCGTCTTTATGTGTGTGTCGTCTCTATGTGTGTGTAGTCTCTCTGTGTGTGTCGTCTCTGTTTGTCTGTCGTCCCTGTGTGTGTGTCGTCTCTGTGTGTGTGTGTGTTGTCTGTGTGTGTGTGTCGTTTCTATGTGTGTGTCGTCTGTGTGTGTGTGTCGTCTCTCTGATTGTGTCGTCTCTATTTGTGTTTTGTCTCTCTGTGTGTTTCGTCTCTCCGTGTGTGTTGTCTCTGTGTTTGTGTCGTCTCTGTGTGTTTGTCGTCTCTGTGTGTTTTTTGTCTCTGTGCGTCTTTCGTCTCTATGTGTGTGTCGTCACTGTGTGTGTTTCGTCTGTGTTTGGTGCCTTTCCTGTGCGTGTTTCGTCTCTCTGTGTGTGCCATCTCTATGTTTTGTGTCGTCTCTGTGTGTCTGTCGTCTCTCTGTGGTTGTCGTCTCTGTGTTTTTGTCGCCTCTGTGAGTATGTCGTTTTTGTATGTGTGTCCCCTCTTGTGTGTTATCTCTGTGTTTGTGTCGTCTCTGTGTGTGTGTCGTCTCTATGTGTGTGTCGTCTCTGTGTGTGTGTCGTCTCTGTGTGTTAGTCGTCTCTGTGCGTGTTTCGTCTCTGTGTGTGTCGTCTCTTTGGTTGTGTTACAAAATTAATACATTATACCCACTTCGATCTTTACTATAAAAGCCTTCCAATGACTTTCGACGATTAAAAAGTGCACTAGGCCTTTCGATTTCTAATCGAATGAGCCCTTTTGCAAATGACAACGCTTTCTATAAACACCTTATGTGCCCCCAGGGCATAAATTACAGCCCTTACCCTAAGGTCTGTTAGGGTGGTTGTCATCCTGTAAGACCAAATTTCCAGAACTTTTAACTACCTTAAACAACATGGCTATCTCAAAATTTTGATTGGATGTGTTTGGGGAAAATGTGGGCGTGAAAGGGGCGGTAGTCACTCTTCAATCACTATCAACTATTAAAATTGGCCCTAGCCCTTTCAATTTTCTATCAAATGAGCCCTTTTGAAGTTTCTACGACAAAACTTTCAATAAAAATCTTATATGCCCCCCAGGGCATAACTTACAACCCTTGCCCTGAGTGCTGGGGGGGGGGGGGTCGTTCTCAAAGATCTAATTTCCAGAACTTTCTAGTACGTTGAAAAAAATGGCCATCACAAAATTTTGATAGGATGTGTCTGGAGGAATTGTGGGCGTAAGAGGGGGTTTAGTTACCCTCCAATCACTTTCAAATATTACAATGGGCAGTAACCTTCTCAATTTCAAATTGAATGAGCCCCTTTTGAAGTTTTACGACAACTCTATCTATAAAAACCTTATATGCCCCTAGGGCAGAACTTACAACCTTTGCCCTTGGGGCTCTGGGGGGTTTGTCATCCTTAAATACATATTTTCCAGAACCTTCAGCTACGTTGAACAAAATGGCTATCTCTGAACTTCGATTGAATTTTTTTGGGCAAATGGTGAGCGTTAATTACTCCCCACTCATTTTCGACTATTAAAAAGGGCAATTTCAATTTTCAATCAAATGAGCCCTTTTTTAAATTTCTATAACAACTTTCTATTTAAACTTTATATGCCCCCAGGGCATAACTTACAACCCTTGCACTGAGGGGGTTATCATCCCAAAAGACCTAATTTCAAGAACTTTCAACTACGTTGAACAAAAGGAATATCTCAAAATTTTGATTGAATGTGTTTTGGAAAAATAGTGGGCGTGAGAAGGGTGTTAGTCGCTCTCCAATCACTTTCAACTACTAAAAAAGGCACTAGCCCTTTCAATTTCCAGTTGAAGAAGCCCTTTTAAAGTTTCTACGCTTTCAATAAAAACCTTATACGCCCCAGGGAATAACTTACAACCCTTGCTTTGAGGGCTGTTGGGGGGGAGGGGTTGTCACCTTTAAAGACCTAATTTCCAAAACTTTCAACTACGTTGAATAAAATGACTATCTAAAATATTCATTGGATGTGTTTAGAGAAAAGATGGGTGTGAGAGGGGGGTTAATTGCCTTCAAATCGCTTTTGACTATTAAAAAGGGCACTAGTCCTTTGAATTTCAATCTAATGAGCCCTTTTTCAAGTTTCTAAGACAACGATTTCAATAAAAACCTTATATGCCCCCAAGGCATAACTTATAGCCCTTGCCCTGAAGACTATTGGGAGAGTGTCCTGCTCAAAGGTATAATTTCCTGAACTTTGAACTACGTGGAACGAAATGGCTATCTCAAAATCTTAATTGGATGTGTTTGGGGAAATGGTGGTTGTGGAAGGGGTGTTAGTTGCCTTCCAATCACTTTCCACTATTAAAAAGGGCATTAGCCATTTCAATTTCCAATCGAATGAGCCCTTCTTGAAGTTTCTACGACAACGTTTTATATAAAAACCTTATATGCCCCCTGGACATAATTTACAACCCTTACCCTGACGGCTGTAGGGAGGGGAGTGTTCTCATCCTTAAAGACCTTATTTCCAGAACTTAAAACTATGTTGAATAAAATGGCTACCTCAAAGTTTTGATTAAATGTGTTTGGGGAAAAGGTGGGCATGAGAGGCAGAATAGTTGCCCTCTAATCACTTTCGACTATTAAAAAGGGCACTATCCCTTTGAATGTCCAATCAAATGAGCCTTTTTAAAGTTTCTACGACAACGCCTTCTATAAAAATGTTATATGCCCCCAGGGCATAACTCACAACCCTTGCCCTAAGGGCTGTGGGGGACTGTCCTCAAAAACATAATTTCTATCTGGAACTCAACTACGCTGAACAAAATGGCTATCTCAAAATTTTGATTGGATGTGTTTCGGAAAATGGTGGGCGTGGAAGGGGTGTTAGTCGCTTTCCAATTACTTTCGACTATTAAAAAGGGCACAAGCCGCGCCAATTTTCGATTTAATGAGCACTTTTCGAAGTTTCTACGACACCTTATTCAATACGAAGTGCCCTGCTCTAAAGGAAAAAATTAATAAATAATACATTGTGCCAACATCGTTCTTATGTGCCCCCAGGGCATAACTTAAAACCCTTGCCCTGGGCTGTGGGGGAGTGTCTTCCTCTTTTATTAGTCCCCGTTTCTTGTCTCGTTCTTGAGTGTCCCCGATCTTTACTTAGGCAGCGCGATCATGCTGCCTATGATTTATACAACAACTTTCAATATAAACCTTATACAATATAAAAATATTCAAGTAGAGGCGAGGAAGGAGCATAAGCCTTTAACGAATGAGAAGAAAAGCTCCAAAAAAGGAAAAAATCTCCCCAATCAAAAGTATTTCCCCTCTCCCTGCCCAAGATCCTCCCTCCAAAAACTTAGGAATTTACCTTAAAATTATTCCTACTACCCCCTTTGAAATAAAAAAGATTACTGCAATAAGAGTTGCAATTTTCAAGTTGCTAAAATCAATGTTCTCTCTTAATATTAACCGGGATGGATCTCTGTAATATCTGTCCAAGATAAGAAATTAGCAGACACAATAATTGAACTAAAGTCCCTTCTGAATACCCCAATTAATGCATTTAAATGGAACCCAAAAAAATCACCAACAAAAATGGTAGTTATAATGTTCCCCCAGAAATATCCATTCAGGAGTTAAAAGAAGGGCTCTCAGATAGGGCTGGAAACACAATCCCAGTTGAAGATGTTACCCAACTCGGCAAACCTAACTCCAATGGCCTAAAAAACAAGTAGATCCTTCTTATTTGCACTGAAGGAAAAGATTAATAACCCAGAAAAATTACTCCTATTTGGGCAAATCAAGCCACACAAGGAATACAAACCTAAGCCTATCCAGTGTCAGAAGTGTCTCAAACTGGGACACAAAACAAAAATATGCAATAAAATTCTCCTAGAGTGTAGTAATTGTAAAGCTTTCCATCCTAAAGAGTTGACATCCTGCAACAAAACTCAGCCTACATGCATCAATTGCAAAGGCCCACATGAATCTACAAACAAATCACTATGCCCTGCATATAAGAAAAGAGCTCTAACACTCCAAATAGCAACAGAGAAGGCCACTCCATACCCCTTTGCAGCAATGGAAGCAAATACTGCCCAACAATACCAAATAAAGCCAGTAATGAACCAATGAAAACCCCAAAGTCAAACACCCCCAAATGCATCAAGAACCCCATATAAAACACTATCTTCTAAGCCCCCTAGCTCACATCCCTATCAGAAGGAATCACCAAGTCAACAAGCCTCCTTGTCCGGTGAGATGAGGTCAGCCTGGCCCCCCCTCCCAAGAAGAAACAAACCAGAAACACTACCAGGAATTAATCCCTTAACCGAAAAATAGGATGCACAACCAAAAATGCAATCCCCAAATATATGCTTATTCATTCTAAACTGTAATGCAGTTCATGCCATGAACATACATCAACTACAGAAAACAAAAATCATTGCAGAATTGGCAAAAATCTACATCCCTGATGATATGCTCGTTCAAGCAAAAAAAAAATCTCGCTTTACTTTTAACAAAGCTGAACATTGATACACAGTCATATGAAGAATAAATCAACAGCAAAACATATATCAATACTTTTAGTGGAATGTAAGATCACTCACAGAAAATAAGCTAAATGAACTAATATCTTTTATGAATAATAATTCAATTAATATTGCTTGCCTCCAGGAAACTGATTTAACCCAAAATCAACAAATTAATTCTCTGGGATATACTATCCTCAGAAAGGATAGATCTTCAGAGAGAAAAGGAGGTGGGGTAGCTTTATTAGTTAAAAATAATATAAAATTCTGTGGCATCAATTTTCCAGATTTTGCAAATGATGTTGATGCAATTGGTATCAGTGTTTGGCTGAATAATATAAAAACCTACATAATAAGCTTTTATAACCCTAATGGCCAAACTACAGATGCCATGGATTTCTTTAATTATGTAAATAATCCTAGTATGTTAAAAAATATCATTATTTGTGGAGATTTCAATGCCCACAGCCTTTTGTGGGGGAATAAACCAGCAAATAAAACTGGTAAATTCATTGAGCATATGACTTCAAATAATAATGAATTAGCTGTTGCTACCCCTCCAAACCTGAATACATATTTCAACCCCAAAAGTGGCAGACTCTCCACAATTGACCTACAAATTGTGTCATTAAATATTTTGAATAAAATTTACATAAATAAAATTGATAGTCTATATACTGACCACTTTGCTATTGTTTGCTCCCTAAATGAGCCTGCTGAAACTCTATCTCATACCTCCAAATATATCAACACTAAAGCAAATTGGTATATGTTCAAAAATAAGCTAAATGATGAAATTACAAGTGTCACCCAAAATTCATGCATTTCAAACACAACAGTTGACACACATGCTGAAGCCTTGACATCTTTACTAATAAATACAGCTAATCATGCTATCCCCAGGACAACACCTAAGAAAAAATTCCCTAAACACATTCCTAAAGCATGGTGGACAAATGAGTGTCTAAATAAATGGAGAATAAAAAAGGCAGCTAGGACAGAATTTATAAAAAAAAAACCATCACCTACTACACATTTTAAAAAATTACAAGCAGAATCTAATCTAAAAAGGACTATAATAGATGCTAAATATAAATACTGGAATAATTTTGCAAATAATCTCTCCAGAGAAACACATGAGCCAATTATACATAAAGTCATAAGCCACATCTGTGGGAAAAAGACTTCCCCCAATCCACTCCTGTATGAACTTATACATAATAATACCCACTATGACAATGATAATGAAAAAGCTAACCTATTTGCAACTATTTTTGTTAATAAGCTAACATCAAATAATTAAAGCAAACTGTCCCCAATTCCTATGAACCCAAGTTACCAACCACGCCCAGGATCCGAGTACATAAATAATCCATTTTCAATCCAGGAATTGAATAATGCAATACATCATATTAGGACCAAAACTAGCAGCAGCTATGACGATATACACCCTACATGGATAAAAAATCTCACACCTTCATAAAAACAAGAACTTTTTTTTTTTTTTTTTTTTTTTTTTTTTTTTTTTTTTTTTTTTTTTTTTTTTTTTTTTTTTAGCCAAGTAATTACCATAAGCAGAAGATCTATTTTGCAAGGTTTCCTTTTTATAACACACAGATTTTTAAAGGTCAGGACCCTCTAGACGGAGGAGTGGAGATAGGTAGGCCTATTTCAAAATACCTGCCCATGATATACCATAGCCTTTAGACCCATCCCTGAAATATTCATTTTCCTAACCTAACCCCTTTCCAAGAGAGTCATAAGTAGCTTAAGTAGAATTTTACCTGTAAAAATAATATCCAATTACACTTAGTATCAAGATTTAATATCATGCTAGACAGATAATAACATTTTTAAGACTCTTACACCTTTACCTACCTAGCTGAATATTTGACTGTCTATGCAATATACAGAATATCTACCTAGTTGGAAAATAACATAGATTAGTGTTTCAGATATATATCTAAATAGGGAGATAAGAAGATTCTCTAAGCAGTTTTGGGTTAACGGGTGACCGGTGTCAATGCACAAAAAGCATACAATTCAATTTGGATGATAGGCTTTGAAAATTAACAGGTTTTAAAAGGAATGACGTATATTTATTAAGGCAGTGTTTTCATATCTCTCTGTTAAGGGTTGTGTCTTCACTGAATAATTTCCAGGTTACCACATCTGTGGGAAAAAGACTTTCCCCAAGCCACTCCTGTATGAGCTTATACATAACAATACCCACTATGACAATGATAATGAAAAAGCTAACCTATTTGCAACTCTTTTTGTTAATAAGCTGACATCAAATAATCAAAGCAAACTGTCCCCAATTCCTATGAACCCAAGTTACCAACCACGCCCAGGATCCGAGGACATAACTAATCCATTTTCAATCCAGGAATTGAATAATGCAATACATCATATTAGGACCAAAACTAGCGGCAGCTATGACAATATACACCCTACATGGATAAAGAATCTCTCACCTTCATACAAACAAGAACTGCTAAATTGTTATAATTACGCTTGGGCATCTTCTATGTTCCCCAATATATGGAAATGTTCGTCCCTCCTACCAATCCTAAAGAAAAATAAACTCAAAGATAACCCTGAGTCTTATAGGCCCATAATGATTACTCCTGTGATGGGGAAAATAATGGAGAAAATGATCTATCACAGACTCCTCTGGGTTTGTTGGAAAAAATAATATGATCCCTCAGACTCAAACTGGATTCAGGAAACACCACTCCTCAACAGATGCTGTCATTTTGCTAACAAATGCAATAAATGAATCTTTCTCAAAATTAATGACCTAGTTGGAGCTTTCCTAGATTTTGAAGGGGCATATGACAATGTGAACCACCAAATCTTTTAAACAACCTTGCAAACCTTGGAGTACCCCCTAAGCTAGTATCTTTTATAAAATCCTTCATAGAAGTGCGAAGTTTCATCGTTTGTGTCGGTTCAGCCTCTTCACCAAAAAGACAACAACCAAAGGCCTACCTCAGGGAGCAGTCCTCAGTTGCCTCCTATTTGCCCTATATCTCTGGGACATGAACCTACCCCACACGAATCTACAATATGCTGATGATCTGGTGCTATGGTCATCTGGCAACACCTTTCAGATAGCACAGTCAAATCTGCAAAAGTAACTTTTCCAGTTTGAAAAATTCTCTCAACATTCAGATTTACCCATTGCACCCACCAAGTCAAAAATAATCCAATTTCACCGGAAGCGAAACCATATTAATGCAAAACTAACTCTAAATAAAATAACTATTCCAGAAGATAATCATATTAATTACCTAGGTCTCATGCTTGACCAAAAATTTAATTTCCACATCCACATTTCAAACACAATAAAAAAAATACTATAGAAAAACAAATATACTAAAAAGACTTCTTTCCACACCCTGGGGCTGTAAGGAGAAAACCTTATTCCAGTTTTATAAATCACATATAAGACCCCATATTGACTATGGGCTCATCATCTATGGTGCATGTGCAAAGACCGAGATGCAAAAAATTGAAACAACACAAAATGATATAATACGTCTCATATTTGGTCTTAGGAAACCCACAAGCACCAAGTTTCTGCTTATGAAGAGTGAATTAACAACAAAAAGGGAGAGACGTAGCTTTCTCTTGACAAAATATCTTACAAAAATTGAATCAAATAGCTCACACACACTACAAAATTGGTTAAGAAATCCAGCCATGTATAGAGGCATTGCAAATGAGTATGCCAATATTCAGAGAAGTTCCCCATACCAGAAAAGTCTATTGCACTCACTTTCCCCCGATCCCCCCAAGGAATTGGTCAAGACCCATAATAAATAATGACTTCTCAAAGTGGAATAAAGATTTAACCCCCATTGCTTTTGTCCAGAGAAAATTTGCAGAACTTAATACAATTACCTATAAAAATCACTTCCAAATATTTGTTGATGGGTCAAAAATGAATGAGAAGGTTGCAAGTGGTGTTTTCCTTCCCCATCTGAAAATTGCAATGGGCAAGAGATTATAATAATTTATCTATAATGTGTGCTGAGTTAAATGCCATAATCATGGCATTAGAACACCTTAAGCAAACCCAACCTTTGATTGGAAATTCAAATAATATTATCATATACTCCAACTCTCTATCAAGCCTTGAGTTGCTGGCCTCAGCTCCTCAATATAAGTTGGACATTGACACTTATCATTGTCTCATTATTATAGATAATCTTGCTTCAAGTGGCATAAAAACTTATTTTCAGTACATTCCTAGCCACTCTGGCATAAGTGGTAATCATCAGGTTGATGAAATAGCAAAAAAATGCTATAAATATTGACCAGCCAAGTGGGAGACCAATCCCAATTAGAGATATTTACCGATGGAGGCTATCAGATATTAATTTTAATAAGATTATTCCTATCCTTTCCTTCTTTCCAATACGTATCTCTCTAAAATTTATCATAGAATTCGTTCTGGAACAAATGGACTAAAGTTCCTTGCATTCTCATATAAGTTTTCTAATTCAAGTGGTTCAATTCCCCTGTCCCCTCTTTGCAGGCATTGTAATATGAATAATGAAACAATTGACCATTGCCTATTTGAATGTAATATGCTGACGTCTGCACAACATACCTTGCTTTGTAAACTGTTAAAATGCTTCAAACACCACAAAATCTCACTATCAGCCAAGAGCCTAGCCAACTATACCTGCACACAGAGCACAGAAATCGATATCTATCATCTTATATTTGAACTCCTTGAGTCAAAAGATCTACTGAAAGATATTTGAGAATATCTAATAAATAAGAGACGACAAAGCCAGTAGCTCTGTAGCCCACAGAGTGAAGCAAAAAGAAAATGGCTAAATAGTACTAACTGAATAGCCCGCCTGCAGTGAATTAGAAGAAGAAGGTTACCAATTCTGAACTTTTTTCCAGAAAATTAAAAAGCTTTAGAGATTATTTAATCTAATGGCAAGAATATGTAACATTTTAGCAAGAATCTAACACTTAGCAAACTCTTACAGATGACTAGTTGTCATCAAGAATGTGTGGTTTGACTAGTAAGAAGGGAGTAAGAATTGGTTGAAGTTTTCAAATAAATAAATTGGAGTAAATATTTCTATGCAAAAGGCCTTGTACATTGACAGAGGGAAATAAAAAGAATGAGTCAGAGGTGATTTTAAATAAACTTTAAGAAATGAGGTTATTTTGATTGAGGAAAATTTTATACGCAAGGAGAATTTTTCTGAGGGGGAACTGTCTGAGGAGGGAATTAGCTGACACAATAAATGCTTGAGTAGCTAAAATAAACTTTCGTTAAAAACCAACTTCAAAACTTGATTTCCATTGGGTTTGCCCAACTCCTTAAAAATTGAAACATTTTCTCAAAAGCAAGGCCGTATTGAGAGGTGGATTAACCCCTCTGGAATTTTTGTCAGACTTGTAAAAACTCAACCAAAATATATATAAACAAATTTTGATGTTTTTTCTCCCCCCCCCCAAAAAAAAAGAAAACCAAACAGATACTGTCTTGCTTTGAAGTCATGCAATCAATTTCATTTGCCCCTCAATCAGTGGTGTAATTTTGTCAAAATCCTGGGGTGGGTGGCAAAGTTGGAGCAAATTTTCCCAAATCAAATGAAAATATCTGAATGGCATCCCTGCTACCACCGCGACCACTTTCCAATTGTGAATGTGTTGCAACTATGACTTCTCTTACCAGGAAGTCTACAGCCTATGCAATACTAAGTTTTCTAATTGAGTTGAATGCATTTGCACAATAACTTAGTTAATTATACTGTTAAGTAAAATCAAAACTTTTAATCATGAAGGCATAAAATCATATCCATTGGGGGTATCATACTGAAAGTTCCTTCAGTTAGTGCAATCAGCAAGTGACAAAATCGAATTTCTTAGCCACAAGGTTCTACTTGCGACAGTGCTCCAACGCAATCACTCCCCCCACTATCCAAGACTGTGTATCTCTTGAGTGAATACATCTTTGATATTCCTTTGCTTTCATCTTTTCCTCTTTATTCCTCTGTTGTTCATCTTTGCTTGTTCATGACAACAAGTCAAAGCATAGCATATAATCACGAAAACATAAAATACCATCAAGGTTCTTGGGGTATTTGAGTGAAAATCCCAGTTCGCCATTGCAATTACAAATTCTAACTTCTTAGCCCTAAGCAAGTAAAGCTGCAAAAAATTTTCAAATTAGATAATTGATAAAAAAAAATCAAAAAAAAAAAATTTTTTTTATCAAGGAGAATTTTCAACAATATTTGGTATATTTTATCAATTTTGTGATAACAGAAAAATTTAGAAAAAATATCTTTTTCCAAAAAACTACGGAAAAGATCGAAGGTTGTTTAGTTTCAAAATGATATACATTTATTATGCTGATGTTCAAAATGGATGTTTGAACCCAGATTCTCCAAGACTTAGATCATTTGGCTGTTGGGATGCAAAAAATGCTATTAGGATCTCATTAGTTAATATTAAAAAAAAAACACTGAAAAAAGTGAAAAGAATTTGGTAAAAAAAAGGACTTTCCTGATAATTTCCGGCATAATTCCCCGCAACAAAAATTCTATCAGTTTGCAGTATTTACCTTATTTTTAAAATATCTGGTTATTACTAATATAAAATACATTTCATTTCTGAAAAAAAACAGTTCCCCTTCTCCTTTTTAATAACAAGTAAAAGTAAGTAGATTAAACATCAAATCATACTACAATAATCTCATTCAATCTATTTCAAATGTATACTTAACCAGCAACTCGATATGCAGCTAAGCTCCATTCAGATTTTTGTAACTCATGCGTAAACAGTGTTTTTATAGGGAATTAATTCTAATTTTTGATGATTTGGGTTGGAAGAGATTATTTTTTAAATGGGTTTAACAGAAACCAGAGCTTCAAAGGAAGGGCAATGAGTGAAGGTTTGAATGGTTTGAGGCTTAGGAGGAGTGTGGGCAGTTGTTTTGACGCCAGTGCAGCTTGGTGGTGCATTGAGCTGTTAGTAGTAGTTAAAAAAATAGTATTTTGTCATTTTTTGATCAGGATTTTTTTTGTTCAGAAAAGAACAGTGATTGTTGTGGACGTTGTGGTTTTTGAGATTAGAACTGACAGATGCGTTTGTCGTAATTCATCCGATTCCCTTAAGCTTTGGCTTGCGTGCTAGTGGTTAACATTTCTGCGGTTTGAAACCAGTCATGTTTGCGGTGGACTTTGTTTCATCTTTATATCTGTGATTTTTCTGGGATAAAATTTGACTCATGACTATGTTTCAATGTCAAAAGACAATTTTTAATTAAAATGAAGGTAAAAAGAATATTATCAGGCATCGTATTCCCATTTTGTTTGTAGAGCAGAATTTGTGTTAAAAATCAGTGCAAACAGTTTGTTCCAAGAAACTTACCTATTTTAAATTTACTTGTCCTTTTCAATGTAATTATATATAAAAAAATAATCATCACTTATAGCCAAAAATAATACAGAACATTACTATTTAATATTTCTGAGGATTCTATCCTACCTTAATAAGGCGCTTGAACAACTCCAATTTTCTGTCTGAAATCTGCCAGCCAGTTGGACTGTAGGTGTTGACATCTAGTTTTTGGATAGTCTTTGCGGTAGCCTATCATAGCTTCTGTGACCTCGTGGATTGTATTGCATATGGTCACCCACTCTTCATTCAAGCTGGGGTTTGCTTGTCCGTCATCTACACTTGGAGAGCTTCAAAGCGATTAGATATCTCTACGCTTGATGCCTATCGTATATTAGGATTATTGAACTGATTGGTGTCAAATCTTCATCAAGATTTCGTCTTAGGGCGTGATGATAATGGCAACTTCAGATCTAGCTTGACTAGGAGACAATCTGACCCATGTTTGAACCAGTATCTGCTCCAATGTACGATCTATTATTCTTAGCAATCGATTTCCAACGGCTGGACATGAGGAAAGAATCAATCTGGCTTTTTGCTCCACCATCTCTTGAATTTCACGTGCCTCTAGGTAGCTTTGTGTTTGAATAGGGTATATGTAATGACCAACTCATATGATTCTATATGTGGAAACAATATAACCATACTATCATATGCACACATTCTATCTAAGAAAGATATGAGAAAAAAATATAGATTGATAGATAGATAGATAAATTGTATTTCATACAAATATAAACAACACAAATAGTTAAATAAAGCCAACAGGGATCTAAGCTCGAAAGGCAGGCTAACAATTATTACAATGAGTTCAAGTACACCAAAAATAAAGATAAAGAAGATAAACCAAAAAACATCATAACATATAGAAGGAGAAGGACAAAGGAGGCTACCCCAGCACCGCAAAATCTAAGAACAATACTAAGAAACCAATTAATAAGAAGAATCAGCCCATCATCAAAAGTTAGTAATATATTCTACTAATTTAGCCTTTAAAAGTGATTGTCTATTAAGATTTTTAAATTTAGTATTCAAATTTAGGCTATTTGCCATAAAAGGGATTTGGTATCTTATTTGAAATTTATCTCTTTCACAATTAATAAAAGGGATTCTATTTGCTCCAAAACGAGCCAATGAAGAAGCAAGTGAGCAAAGGGTAACAAGAATGTGTGATTCATAAAAATAACTCGCCGGAGACTGAATATCATAATACCAGAGCAATAATTGCAATTCCCTAAGTTGATTAAGGTTTAATATATGAAGAAACAAAAATGAAGTTTTTGTTTCAGAAAGATTTTGAAGTTGTGCAGGACGATGAAAGAAAGTACCAAGGATTCTTACAGCTTTATTTTGCAATGACTGGAGGGGTTTTAAATGATTAGGAAATGTATTTAGGTAAATAATGGACACAATATCTGATGTTTGATTTTATTAAAGAATCATAAAGGATTTTAATAATTGAAAAAGGAAAAACATACTTTAATCAATTTAAACATCATAAATTTTGGGCTAATTTTATACGGAGATGGTCTGAATGACTACGGAAACATAAAAGCTCATCAAAAATAATCAACAAATATCTATATGTCTTAACCTGTCTAATTCTACACCCAGAAACACCTAACTCATCCATCCCAACTTTAGCAAACTCCTTGCTTAGATCTCCCGAAAACCATAAATTCTGTCTTAGACAAACTGAGAACTAGACAATTATACGAAAAAAAAACACTGGATAACTGAATTTCATTTCAGACACCATTCTCGATCAATAGTGAAGGGGCTTTAGCTTCAACAGATACCACTGTATCATCTGCAAACATATGTGCTAGGCTATCTTTGTAGGATAGACAATTAGGGAGATCATTTATATATATCAAAAATAGCAACGGTCCAAGTATAGACCCCTGGGGCACTCCAATATCATCCAGGGAGTTAGGCTGAGACAGAAGCTTTCCAGAAGTTCCAGAGTTATTCAATTTTTCAAACAAAATGGAATGATTTAGAGTATCAAATGCTTTTTTATATTGTGGAAAATACATGATACATAATTACCATTATTCAGTGAATTATTAGTTTTAAGTAAAAGGGCTGCAACTGCTTGTTCAGTAGAACGACCAGGTCTAAATCCAAACTGGCTTTTGGTTAAGAGATTTTTTTATCTAAAGAAGACAAAATTCTTTTATGAAATAACTTTTCCAAAATCTTTTGGAAAGTATTGCAATAGGTTGGTAATTATCAACATCAGTTTTGTCACCTTTTTTATATTGTGGGATAACTCGGGCAATTTTCCATTTAGTAGGGACTACCCCAGAAGATCAACACAAATTAAAAATATAAACAAGAGGTGTATGAATTACAGATGCAAGGTGTTTCAAAAGATTAGTTGAAAGACCATCTAAACTTAATGAATTACCTCTATTTAAATCTATTAAATTTTTTTGGAATTCATTAAGACTAACTGGGGTCAGCAACATACTTTTATTCTCTGATTGACGAAGGTATTCTTTATATGAATGAGCGTAAGTCGTGCCAAGACCACGAGTAACATCAGAACCAATACTAGCAAAATGAGCACTGAAAGATTCTGCAATAGCTCCATTTCCCTTTGATTCAAGACCATTTTTATCTAAATAGCCTTTGTGATTCAGGGGTCATTCTTGGTGATTTGTGATTCAGGGGTCACTGTGTTGTGTTTCGAAAAATAGGGGCACAATTTGTGTTGTGTTGTGTATTTGTGTTGTGTAAAGCAGGCAAACATTACAAAACTTTTCTGAAATTGTTGGGGAAATTAAGATTTGACAGAGGGAGAAGTAGGGGCACAAAGACTCACTTCTTTGCACCTACCTGGGCATATCATGTTCTAATATTGAATAAATAGCATATGATCCAAAAAAAATGTACACAATGGTTAGCAAAGATCAAAAAAGGTTAGGAACCACTGGTCTGGGCTAGAACATTAAAACTTAAAACGAACAGAAATTATTCCGTATATGAAAGAGGCTGTGCCCTCCTCAACGCCTCGCTCTTTACGCTAAAGTTTGACTTTCTCACAACTCTTTTTTTTAAACAATAAAAACTTTAGCGTAAAGAGCGAGGCGTTGAGGAGGGCACAGCCCCTTTCATATACGGAATAATTCTGTTCGTTTTAAGTTTTAATGTCGCTCCTTACTTTCAGTTTAAAGAAATTTTTTTTATATTTAAAGGCTGCGAAAAGGGGGGTTTGGGGGCGGCAGCCCCCCAACTGTGCCTCCTAATCCCTGTACGTTTTAAGGTTCGACCTTGTAACTCAGCCTCTTTAACTCTTTAGAAAACGTAGTTTTTTTCAAATAATTTCTGCACGTTTTTGTACAGTTTATTACTTATTATTGCTTGACTAACTGTTAGCTGATCGTGTCAGGAGTTAAAGTTGGGGGGCTGCCGCCCCCCAAACCTCCCGCTCTTGAACATTCTTGTGTTAAGGCTTTTAATTCCTGAATACTTAAATTCAATATAAACTCAACGCCTCGCTCTTTACGCTAAAGTTTTTATTGTTTAAAAAAAAGAGTTGTGAGAAAGTCAAACTTTAGCGTAAAGAGCGAGGCGTTGAGGAGGGCACAGCCCCTTTCATATACAGAAGCGGGGGTTTGGGGGGTGGCAGCCCCCAACTGCACCTCCTAATGCTTGTACGTTTTAAGGTTCGAACTTGTGACTCAGCCTCTTTAACAGCCCCCCAACAGTGCCTCCTAATCCCTGTACGTTTTAAGGGTCGACCTTGTAATTCAGCCTCTTTAACTCTTTAGAAAACGTAGTTTTTTTCAAATAATTTAAAAAAGAAACTGAGTTTCTTTTTTAAAGTTTAAATTCAGTATATAAAAAATTTGCTCTGACGGTGAATCGAAACCGGGTTTTCCGCATGACAGTCTTGAGTATCAACCGCTGGACTAAAGAGACACAATTGTAATTGTTGTTTAGTAAATGGAATCTATTTTCGACGCAAGCAAATTCCCACAAAACTTGATATTTGGTTTTTGGAAACAGGGAAGGAGTGATCAGATTGAGCTGAAATTTCGAGGGTAAGCTCCCAGGCCCCAGGAAAGCTTATCCTCTAAATTTCAGCTCGATCAGACAACGTTAAAGGGGGTTGTGGTGGAAAAATTAACATGGGCTATTATAGGAAAACGAGGTTTTTCATAAATGTAAATTTGGGGGATAATTTTTTCGGTCTGAAAATATCAAAAGGCCCTAACAGGTCGAATTCTACTTCGAATGAGTCCTCATTCACCCGGATCAGTTGCCAACTGTGGCCTGCAGGCGTGGATAAGAAAAAAAAGAAATGATGATGAATTTTAAGCGGCTATATTTGTTTTTTTGAAAACAGGGAAGGAGTGAAACAGGAAAACAGGAATCGGACAACGTTAAAGGGGGGCTGTGGTGGGAGGGTCGAAACTTCCGGCCCAGTTTACCCATGAAGATAAAGTCGGAGGAGGATGAAATTTTGCAAGTTTCTTAGTTTGAGCTTGGGCTACAAAATGCGATTACCGCCGTCTCTCTGCGACCTCTAGGACCTGAAATCGCTTAACATTGTGGTGGGTCGCCTCTTTATAGAGGCACAAGTGTGCCTCCTTGAACATTTGTTAGCTTAGGATTAACTTAATCTTTTTCTTTTCGGTATACATCGGTGGATGTGAACAAGTAGATCTTTTGACCTTAGAAGAGGTTTGGAAATAACCAATAGATAGAATTAGAATATTTTTCATTTTATCTTATTTTATAATAAAATCAGTTGTCACTGAATTCTGAGTACCGATTCTTATCCAACGCCTCAGTCTATATCACGCTACCAAATTTATTAGCCCTGTTAAGTAGGGGCAACCTTACAATATATATTAAACCTTAATCAACTTAGGGAATTGCAATTATTGCTCTGGTATTATGATATTCAGTCTCCGGCGAGTTATTTTTATGAATCACACATTCTTGTTACCCTTTGCTCACTTGCTTCTTCATTGGCTCGTTTTGGAGCATATAGAATCCCTTTGATTAATTGTGAAAGAGATAAATTTTCAATAGGATACCAAATCCCTTTTATGGCAAATAGGCTAAATTTGAATACTAAATTTAAAAATCTTAATAGCCAATCACTTTTAAAGGCTAAATTAGTAGAATATATTATTAAATTTTGATGATGGGGTGATTCTTCTTATTAATTGGTTTCTTAGTATTGTTCTTAGATTTTGCCGTGCTGGGGTAGCCTCCTTTGTCCTTCTCCTTCTATATGTTACGATGTTTTTTTGGTTTATCTTCTTTATCTTTATTTTTGGTGTACTTGAACTCATTGTAATAATTGTTAGCCTGCCTTTCGAGCTTAGATCCCTGTTGGCTTTATTTAACTATTTGTGTTGTTTATATTTGTGTGAAATACAATTTATCTATCTATCTATCAATATATATATTTTTTTCTCATATCTTTTTTTAGATAGATTGTGTGCATATGATAGTATGGTTATATGTGTTTCCACATATAAAATCATCTGAGTTGGTCATTACATATACCCTATTCAAACACAAAGCTACGTAGAGGCACGTGAAATTCAAGAGATGGTGGAGCAAAAAGCCAGATTGATTCTTTCCTCATGTCCAGCCGTTGGAAATCGATTGCTAAGAATAATAGATCGCACATTGGAGTAGATACTGGTTCAAACATGGGTCAGATTGTCTCCTAGTCAAGCTAGATCTGAGGTTGCCATTATCAGCACGCCCTAAGACGAAATCTTGATGAAGATTTGACACCAATCAGTTCAATAATCCTAATATACGACAGGCATCAAGCATAGAGATATCTAATCGCTTTGAAGCTCTCCAAGTGTAGATGACGGACAAGCAAACCCCAGCTTGAATGAAGAGTGGGTGACCATATGCAATACAATCCACGAGGTAACAGAAGCTATGATAGGCTACCGCAAAGACTATCCAAAAACTAGATGTCAACACCTACAGTCCAACTGGCTGGCAGATTTCAGACAGAAAATTGGAGTTGTTCAAGTGCCTTATTAAGGTAGGATAGAATCCTCAGAAATAATTATAAGTAATGTTCTGTATTATTTTTGGCTATAAGTGGTGATTATTTTTTTTATATATGTAATTACATTGAAAAGGACAGGTAAATTTGAAATAGGTAAGTTTCTTGGAACAAACTGTTTGCACTGATTTTTAAACACAAATTCTGCTCTACAAACAAAATGGGAATATGATGCCTGATAATATTCTTTTTACCTTCAGTTTAATTAAAAATTGTCTTTTGAACATTGAAACATAGTCATGAGCCAAATTTTATCCCAGAAAAATCACAGATATAAAGATGAAACAAAGTCCACCGCAAACATGACTGGTTTCAAACCGCTGAAATGTTAACCACTAGCACGCAAGCCAAAGGCTTAAGGGAATCGGATGAATTACGACAAACGCATCTGTCAGTGCTAATCTCAAAACCACAACGTCCACAACAATCACTGTTTTTTTCTGAACAAAAAAAATCCTGATCAAAAAATGACAAAATACTATTTTTTTAACTACTACTAACAGCTCATGCACCACCAAGCTGCACTGGCGTCAAAACAACTGCCCACACTCCTCCTAAGCCTCAAACCATTCAAACCTTTACTCATTGCCCCTCCCTTGAAGCTCTGGTTTTTCTTAAAAACATTTAAAAAATAATCTCTTCCAACCCAAATCATCAAAATTAGAATTAATTCCCTACAAAAACATTGTTGACGCATGGGTTACAAAGATCTGAATGGAGCTTAGCTGCATATCGAGTTGCTGGTTAAGTATACATTTGAAATAGATTGAATGAGATTATTGTAGTATGATTTGATGTTTAATTTACTTACTTTTACTTGTTATTAAAAAGGAGAGGGGGAACTGTTTTTTTTTCAGAGATGAAATGTATTTTATATTAGTAATAACCAGATATTTTAAAAAAAGGGTAAATACTGCAAACTGATAGAATTTTTGTTGCGGGGAATTATGCCGGAAATTATCAGGAAAGTCCTTTTTTACCAAATTCTTTTCACTTTTTTCGGTGTTTTTTTTTTATATTAACTAATGAGATCCTACTAGCATTTTTTGCATCCCAACAGCCAAATGATCTAAGTCTTGGAGAATCTGGGTTCAAACATCCATTTTGAACATCAGCATAATAAATGTATATCATTTTGAAACTAAACAACCTTCGACCTTTTCCGTAATTTTTTGGAAAAAGAAATGTTTTCTAAATTTTTCTGTTATCACAAAATTTAAAAATTTTATACCAATATTGTTGAAAATTCTCCTTGATAAAAAAAATTTTGTTTTTTTGATTTTTTTTTATCAAATTATCTAATTTGAAAATTTTTTGCAGCTTTACTTGCTTAGGGCTAAGAAGTTAGAATTTGTAATTGCAATGGCTAACTGGGATTTTCACTCAAATACCCCAAGGACCTTGATGGTATTTTATGTTTTCGTGATTATATGCTATGCTTTGACTTGTTGGCATGAACAAGCAAAGATGAACAACAGAGGAATAAAGAGGAAAAGATGAAAGCGAAGGAATATCAAAGATGTATTCACTCAAGAGATACACAGTCTTGGATAGTGGGGGGAGTGATTGCGTTGGAGCACTGTCGCAAGTAGAACCTTGTGGCTAAGAAATTCGATTTTGTCACTTGCTGATTGCACTAACTGAAGGAACTTTCAGTATGATACCCCCAATGGATATGATTTTATGCCTTCATGATTAAAAGTTTTGATTTTACTTAACAGTATAATTAACTAAGTTATTGTGCAAATGCATTCAACTCAATTTGAAAACTTAGTATTGCATAGGCTGTAGACTTCCTGGTAAGAGAAGTCATAGTTGCAACACATTCACAATTGGAAAGTGGTCGCGGTGGTAGCAGGGATGCCATTCAGATATTTTCATTTGATTTGGGAAAATTGAATCCAACTTTGCCACCCAACCCAGGATTTTGACAAAATTACACCACTGATTGAGGGGCAAATAAAATTGATTGTATGACTTCAAATCAAGACAGTATCTGTTTTTGTTTTCTTTTTTTTGGGGGGGGGGGGAGAAAAAACATCAAAATTTGTTTATATATATTTTGGTTGAGTTTTTACAAGTCTGACAAAAATTCCAGAGGGGTTAAACCACCTCTCAATACGGCCTTGCTTTTGAGAAAATGTTTAAGTTTTTAAGGAGTTGGGCAAACCCAATGAAAAATCAAGTTTTGAAATTGGTTTTTAACGAAAGTTTATTTTAGCTACTCAAGCATTTATTGTGTCAGCTAATTCCCTCCTCAGACAGTTCCCCCTCAGAAAAATTCTCCTTGCGCATAAAATTTTCCTCAATCAAAATAACCACATTTCTTAAAGTTTATTTAAAATCACCTCTGACTCATTCTTTTTATTTCCCTCTGTCGAGGTACAAGGCCTTTTGCATAGAAACATTTGCTCCAATTTATTCATTCGAAAACTTCAACCAATGCTTACTCCCTTCTTACTAGTCAAACCACACATTCTTGATGACAACTAGTCATCTGTAAGAGTTTGCTAAGTGTTAGATGCTTGCTAAAATGTTACATATTCTTGCCATTAGATTAAGTAATCTCTATGCTTTTTAATTTTCTGGAAAAAAGTTCAGAATTGGTAACCCTTCTTCTTCTAATTCACTGCAGGCGGGCTATTTAGTTAGTACTATTTAGCCCTTTTCTTTTTGCTTCACTCTGTGGGCTACAGAGCTACTGGCTTGGTCGTCTCTTATTTATTAGATATTCTCAGATATCTTTCAGTAGATCTTTTGACTCAAGGAGTTCAAATATAAGATGATAGATATCAATTTCTGTGCTCAGTGTGCAGGTATAGTCGGCTAGGCTCTTGGCTGATAGTGAGATTTTGTGATGTTTGAAGCATTTTAACAGATTACAAAGCAAGGTATGTTGTGCAGACGTCATCATATTACATTCAAATAGGCAATGGTCAATTGTTTCATTATTCATATTACAATGCCTGCAAAGAGGGGGCAGGGGAATTGAACCACTTTAATTAGAAAACTTATATGAGAATGCAAGGAACTTTAGTCCATTTGTTCCAGAACGAATTCTATGATCAATTTTAGAGAGATACGTATTGGGAAAGGGGGAAAGGATGGGATTAATCTTATTAAAATTAATATCTGATAGCCTCCATCGGTAAATATCTCTAATTGGGATTGGTCTCCCACTTGGCTGGTCAATATTTATAGCATTTTTTGCTATTTCATCAACCTGATGATTACCACTTATGCCAGAGTTGCTAGGAATGTACTGAAAATAAGTTTTTATGCCACTTGAAGCAAGATTATCTATAATACTGAGACAATGATAAGTGTCAATGTCCAACTTATATTGAGGAGCTGAGGCCAGCAACTCAAGGCTTGATAAAGAGTTGGAGTATATGATAATATTATTTGAATTTGCAATCAAAGGTTGGTTTTCCTTAAGGTGTTCTAATGCCATGATTATGGCATTTAACTCAGCAGACATAATAGATAAATTATTATATAATCTCTCGCCCATTGCAATTTTCAGGTAGGGAAGGGAAACACCACTTGCAACCTTCTCATTCATTTTGACCCATCAACAAATATTTTGAAGTGATTTTTATATGTAATTGTGTACCATGAGTAAAATGCGATATATTTAAAATACAGGATTCTTTCCTTCTAAAGATGATTCGGGCAGAAACTAAACGTCCCCTAATTGAGTTCAAATACCGCTTCCAAGAGTCTAAATTCTTAATCAGCAAAAAGAGAAATTGCATTCGAGCTTCAGTCAAACAACGACGCTAGTCGTTCGAATTTCGCTAAGATAATTAGTAGCAAAAAAAATGCTATGTACAATATTTCTAAGGAAGTTTAAATGGCAAAAAACCATGTGAATGCTTGAATCATCAAAAACATTTAAAAGAATTCATTGGACGAAAGATTTACATCCTTGGTCCTCTTGGGCCAATGGCGAGCAGTCCTCATGGCGCAGGACTGAAAACCTATGTTTTGATAATGGGGTAGATGTGCTTTTTGAGGGGATTAGTCAATCAGACCTAGAGAGATTCAGACGAAATTCTTATATTCTTGTCACCGTTATTGTCATTGAAGTGACCCGTTGCTGTGCAACTAAATATGTAAGTTCAATAAATCTATTGTCTTTTTTTATCTGTGTTTATTTCATCTTATATGTCTGCACCTAGCCTAATAATAGATAATTAGTTCGTAAGTCTCCAAGGTAAATGCTCCCAAAGGAATCTGATCTCCAGATAGCTCAAAAAAGAAGCGGCCACATTTGTTCATCCCTACAAACACCAAAAGTCGTTATCGCCACAGCTTAGAAAAATGTTTCTAACCCCTGTTAGCCTATAAGAATTCGTATCTCTTAAATCAGATCTGATCGTGCTGTGGAAACAAAGCTCTGAGGCGACAGAATTCCGAGTTCGATAAATCTTAATTCCTCTTAACTCTTTACATAACAAATGGCGCGAGTCGGAAATTGGAGAAAAACTGCAAACTAATTAGGCTATGAAACTTTGTAATTTGAATTTAATTATCGGGAACGATACAGACATATAAGAACAGTGACTAGGCCTATTGCCGCTAAGCTACGATAGGAAAACCCTTATATCTCATAGGAGATAATAGCATTCCCCAAAATAGATTAAGTAAAAATAAATTTATTTTCAATTAATTAAAAAAAAATGGAAGAACTCAGTGATATATTAATAGTGCAAAAGTTAGTCGCGCAAAAAATATAGAGATAGCAAAATCTATACCAGTGTACAATGGTCAATCAGATATTGACGAATTTAATATCCAATTGACCCAGTTTGTACAACTAACAAAAACAGACGTTGGAGCGTTAAAAGACATGCTACTACTACGATTAAGAGGCCAGACCTTAACTTTTCTAAAACAGATCGAACAGACCATAGGCAACAACGCCAACTTGCCAATAAATACAGTTGATAACTTGTTAAAAGCATTCAAAGATAGGTTCATAGACACCAGTTCTATAAATAAATTAAAACACGGAGTAGTAAGCTTTGATTTTTCACAGAATATAAGGGAATATCTTGATAACATACGCATTTCTGTAGAAGCAAAATACGGAAGTGGTTCTGGGCAACTGTATGAAAAAGTCATACTAAATACCTTTTGGCAAGGGCTACCCCAAAACTATATAGAGTAGTAATATGCAAAAATATTCAGACGTTGGATCTTGCAGTTCAGGAGGTAGAGCGATTAATCAAAGTTGATACAATGGTTGCTAATCATAGTAAAGCAAAAATAAATAGCCTAGGCGATTCAAACGCAAACCTAATTTTCAAGGGCGATCAGGCATCCCCCAATTTCTTTTCAAGGGATAACTCCCCAGTGCCAAAAAGAAACAAAACACCAGAACCCGCTAGGCAGAAAACAGTACGCTTTCAGCCTATAAAACAATCTAATTATGGAAATAACCCTACAATAATAAGGTGCTATAATTGTAATCGTGTTGGCCATATCGCCAGAGAGTGCCATTATATCACCAATCGCATACCAAGAATTGCTGTCGATAACACGCAAAATTACGGCAACCATTTGTTCGGAAGAACAAATTTTAGAACCGGCCGTGCAATAGGCTATAGCCAAGGGGGATTGCGCCAATCAGTACCTAATAATGCGTACCAACCAAATTTGCATAACCCTCCCCCCAACAGACAAATTAATTACCGATTTGAAAACCCAAATACCCCCCAAAGCCAATATAATGCAAGAATGCCATATAGAAATCACGAAAACTTGCCGATGGGAAATGAAAATTTTGCAAGCCACGGCATTGGCAGGCAACGCCAGCAAACGGCACTGACACGAGAAATCCACATTACCATAACAATACATGGAGAAGACAGAAAGACGAAAATCAATTAAATATGCCTACGGAACATAATACGTCTGAATATCTATTACAGGCACCGACACATGAAATAAATTCTCAGGGAAACGCTTCAGGCCCCTCAGAAATATAATTGGACCCAGAGGGTGCCAGAAATATTTAATAGGTCCAAGACAATATTAGTGCCTTCTTGTAGAGATATTATTAACAAGTTACCTATATTTGATGATTTTTGTGTAGAAAACGCTTACTTTACGGCCTTAGTGGACAGCGGAGCTACTGTAAATATAATAAACTCAGGCGTATTTAATATCTTGCCTCCGCACATTAAACGACAGAGGAACCCTAATAATCCCAATTTAACAAGCGTGACTGGTCATAAATTAAATGCAAAAGGGTCAATTTGCCTAAACTTAAAAAGAGACAATAGAACGTTCATGACAAATTTTATTATATGTGATAATTTCCCATATGAGGCTATAATAGGCGCAAATTTTCTAAGGTCTAATAAAATACTATTAGACGTGGCTAAGGAGAGGCTTGTCTACCCAGCTAAGGTAGGGGGAGAAATTTCTACCTTAAGAAATCGTAACAGAGGTTACGAAGACAACATAACAGTAAACAAAATTTCTAGTAGTATAATGTCGAAGTATTATGAACCTCATGTCTCGCAAAGACATGGCATAATTGGAAATTTGTTCAATTAACCTAAGAGATATTGCAGAAATGAAGTATATTTAAATAATACAAGTATTAAATCTGCGAAAATAAATATAGGAGATATGCGACAGTACAGATCAAATGAAATTAAGAAAATAGCAGAATTATGGAAGAACATAATAAGACCCAACGTGACGCCACAAGATGCCACAATGGCGCAAAATAGCGCCAGTATGAATCTAATAAATAACGAAAATAAAGAGAAATATTACGGATTCGCGATAAGGAAAACAAAAGTCCCTCCCAAAACGATGCAAAAAATTCGAATATCACAGATGATCGAACCAGCGATTAGCAAATCAGAAATATGGTTTGCGACACAGTCTGAAATACCCGAAAATCTGTTATGCAAGGAACAGATTATATCTTATGACAAAGGGGAAGGTTTTTTTTGGGTAACCAATAACCATGAAAATGATACAATTACAATTAAAAAGGGGACATGTTTAGTTCAAATCCAGGTTTTAATGGAAAATGATTTAAATACATGGGAAAATTCTAAAGAAACCTAGTTAACGGTATTAAAACTTCAAATAACAAATATCCTTTAACTAAATCGCAATTTTTAAACAGATTTAATATGGATCATATTACGGACTTGGAACTTAAGAAAAAATTATGCAAATTATTATGGAATTTTAAGGATGTATTCTCTGCATCTGAAGATGACATCGGGTTAATACCATTTTACGAACATTCAATTTTAACGACTGGTAATCCCGTAGCAAACAGCCATATCGTGTGCCATATAAGCACAAAGAGTGGTTAAAAAATAAAATCCAGGAATTAGAAAACGAAATTATACGCCCAAGTATAAGTCCGTATAGCGCACCAGTGATCTTAGTACCAAAAAAGAATGGAGATCTTAGACTCGTAGTAGACTATAGAGCCCTCAACAAACAAGTAGTTAGCGATAAATTTCCTCTACCAAGAATAGATGAAATTCTTGACTCAATTTCAAGCAAAAAAAAAAAAATTTTTACTTCTTTGGACCTTACCCAAGGCTGCCACCAAGTGAAAATAGCCGAAAAGGATGTCCATAAAACTGCATTTTCAGCATCCGAATATGGTTCTTATGAATACTTAAGGGTACCATTTGGGCTTAAAACAAGTTCAAGTGCGCTATGTAGACCCCTTCTAAACCTGTTAAGAGGATTAAAGAATATAATTCATTTCGTCGACAATGTTATATGCGTGGGACAAAATGCTGAACAACACTTAGCAACTTTAGCTAAGGTGTTCGAGAAGTTCAGGCAAGGCAATTTAAAATGCCGGCCCGAGAAAGTAAATTTATTTCAACCTAAAATTAAATTTTTAGGAGTAGTAGTAACCGAGAGAGAGATATCCCCAGACCCTGATAAAATAAAATGTGTTGAAAACCTCAAGCCACCCAGAACTATGAAAGAATTAAGGGGAATTTTAGGCCTTACTGGCTATTTTAGAAAATTCGTACGCAATTACGTCCAAATTGCGAAACCCCTCACAGAATTAACTAAAGGGAACTCCCATAATGTTACCTGGTCCCAGGAAGCTCAAACGTCCCTAGACCGTCTCAAAAAGGCACTCACTTCTGAACCAATATTAGCACTCCCTGATTTCGAAAACGGAAGATTTGTGGTTACAACGGATGCTTGTTCAAAAGGCATTGGCGCAATTCTTTCGCAAATAATCCCGGTAGAAAACCCTAATCCCCTAGAGGGAACACCTAAACAAAAACAAATAGAAAAAGTTATATGCTATTCAAGTAAAACTTTATCAAAAGGCGAAAGTAGTTATTCCGCCACAAACTTAGAATTATTATCTATTATCTACCACTTGGACAAATTTAGACATTACTTAATTGGTAGAAAATTTATACTACGATCAGACCATAAAAGCTTGCAGTACCTGCGCACATTTAAAAACCCAACGGGCATTCTAGCTAGATGGATTATGAAAATCCAAGACCTAGATTACGAATTTGAACATTAAAGGGAAAACAAAACGCAGCTTGCGACTTTTTAAGTAGATACCCAGAAAATATTCCATCGGAAGCTGAAGAAAATGAAGTTAACGCCATAATTGCTAAGAGCAAACAAGGATGTAAGAAAAACAAAGTCAAAGACGCAGTAAAAGAAAATAAGATTAACTATTGTCCCTTGTCTTTGGAAAATATAAAAAGAAAGCAAAAAAGGACGAAATGTGTGTAGCACTAATTGATTATTTTGTGAATGATGAGGCGTTACCGGATAAATTCAAAACTCTTAGAAAAGAGATAGATAATTTTTACTAAGATCTTGATGAAGAAATACTGTGTAGAATTGTGACTGCTGAGACAAATAGAAACCAAACCTCGATAATACCTGTGTTACCACAAAACTTGATAGGGCCTGCATTTGAATATTTTCATTCGGACACAGGTGGACATTTAGGAGTTATGAAAACGTTCCATAAGTTAAAACAATACTTTTACGTACAATCTGCACTGACAAAACTTAAAGAATTTGTAAGTACATGCGAAGCAAGTAATTTGAGAAAAATCCCCCCAGCTTATCCAAATCCTCCAATGGGAAGGGTCCCAGTAGCAAAGTACCCCTTCGATATTATCTCATTTGACCTATACGGTACAAGTGGAGGCTTACCTGTTTCTAGCAGAGGCCGTACTTGTATTCTTTCGGTTATAGATCATTTTTCCGGATTTACTTTTGCAAAAGCATTAAAAAATCAAGGTGCTTATGCCACAAGTAAGGCGTTAGCAAAATTATTTTTACAATTTGGCATTCCTAATAAAATTTTGAGTGACAACGGGATCAATTTTGTTGCAAAAGTAACAAAAGATTTAATGAGTTTTCTTAATATAGAGAAAATGGTGACAGCACCGTACCATCCACAAGCTAATGGCAAAATAGAAAACAGGCATAAAATATTTTCGAACGTATTAAGTATTTATTCAAAAGACAACAGGAGCGACTGGGATAAATTCTTACCTTATTTAACTAACGTAATCAACACTGCTTATTCCGAAGCAACCAAAGACAATCTATTTTATTTACTTTTTGGCCGTGATTTTAAAATCCCGTATGATGAGATTATTGAATCTCGGCAGTATTATAACGACTCAGAATATTATAAACAAGAATTCATTAATAGGATGAGGAAAACTTATAAATAGTTAGGCAAGAGTTGGAAAAATGTAAAATAAACCAAGAGCTTAGAAACCAACCCAAAGTTAAGGGGAATATAAATTTCAAAGTAGGAGACTTCGTTTACCTAAAGAACGAGGCAAAAACGGAAGGAAAAAAACTTTCCAACAAATACACTGGACAGTACAGAATAGTCAAAAAGTACGAAATTGAATATACCTTTAAAATGGAAAACCCCGATAGTGGAAGAACTTACAAGGCGCATGTTAGCTTAATAAAAAGAGCCAAATTTCCAGAGAGATGGGTACCACATCCCTCTTCTACTGATTCGTCAGATTCGGAAAATGAGCCCCCTAGGTCAAGATTGGCTGAGCTAAAACCCTTTAATTTCAAGCAAGACTATTTTGAGAATGACAGTGACCAGGAAAACTTTGAAGAATTTTTAGCAATGGAAAATCTAGTTATTCCAGAGAAAAAATCCCTAATACCAGTAAGAATAAGAACGCCAAAAAGTCCAAAAAGTTATTCATCTGCGAGCGCAGGAGATTTAGATTATACAATATCTCCAAAAACCCAATTTTTCCCCGATTGAATTTCTACCCATGTCCCCCCAAAAGATTTCCAGACGATATGGTTTCCCCTGCAACACCGATAGAAAGGCCCCTGTCTTTACAGGAAGAATTAAACAGAGCTGTAGAAACCCCCGGTATTGCTGTAAAGAAAACTCCTCCCAAAAATTTAACTAAAACAAACCTACGAGAGGCTAAGGATTTAATAAATTTTCCCATAAAAACGAGTCAAAGTACATTACCCGAAATAAAACTCCCAAGGATGACCAGCAAGCTCAAGATCATGATATAACTGTGTCCAAGGTCAAACCTAAACACGACTGGACGTGGACTTCACGGAGGGAATCCCTATTGCAAAGAATGCCCCATCCCCCTGAGGACATGGCCTTCAAGCAATGGAGGAACCCCGCAAAAAATACTGATTCCTCCAAAAGCTCTCAAGAATCTTTCAGATCCCCCGAGTTGAGAACTCAAGGCGAGGACCTTGGGAATAAACCTTCTACTTCCAGAGGAGTAGAAATTTACGAAGGAAGGGTAGGTGACACCTCAAAAAGTGCCACCTCTAAAAGTTCTAATCCGGATTCGTCGGAAACCAGTTCAAAAGAGTCTGACGGCGAATCAGACCATATAGTAGCTAAAGAAATAGGAAAATCAAGACTGACCTCAGCAGCCGCACACGGGAAACAAGCGAAATTAAAAGGGCAAGAATTTTTGAAAAAACAATACAAGAAGTTTGACCTTATTTCGCTAGAAAAACCGAAAAAGAAAAAACCGCAAGAAACAGAGGAGAAAATAACGACACAGTCAGGCAGAACGGTTAAAAAACCTGACAGATGGAAATATCCCTAATTAATGTAAAGAAAATTTTCAAATCCCTTATGAAAATCAACTTGTGATCCACCATAATAAATGTAACAGTGTGCAATAAAGTTAACCAAGTAAATATCAATGAAAAAAATATATATAATACAAGTGATGTCAAAACGTCGGCGATCAGAGAGAAAGGCCCAAGGTGGGAAGCTCGTGGTCGACCAATGGTGACAAACAATGTTTTTAGGTCCTCTGTGGCACATTCTTCCTACTAGGTAGCTACCCTACAAAAATCAACTATACCCCTATAAATGAGAATTATTCAGTTGGATAACCTATAATGTACCCAGTTATTGAGACCAATAACGGAACTTATATCATGAAGAGGGGTGGTCGTATTTTCGAAGTCGATATCATCGATTCTATACGATGGTATGACTTTGAAAATCCTCCCATCGTACTTTGAATTCATACTCCTCTATGGAATTCAACTTATATTCTACAAATGAACTATGGAAATGATCCCCTACTCAGTATTAAGTTATGTAATCAAATCTAAATAGATGGACTACGTTTTGTGGGAAGCCTGGGGAGAAACTCAAAGCCCATGTAGCTTTTAATTTTTGGGTTTTGGCGGTCCCCTCGGATTTTCTATGAAAAATCGACCCATGTCCTAACCAAGATGAATATTATTAAAAAAAAAGAAATTATCAGCACAGAAGCGTCTAATTATATGAAATATTTTATCTTAGTGAGATTATAATTATTTTAGGCCTACCAGTGTAATTATGTGCCGCAAGTTTGCTTATTCATGTGTTTCTTACTCGAGAAATATAATGTTTCTTACTCGAGTAATATATGTACCAATAGCCAACTATTGGTAACTATAACCTAACAACCTATTGGTACGTTTATATGTAGAATTTCACGGCGGATGTGGAATTATATCTCAATAATAATATGTAAAATTTTAAAACCATTTCATCAGTTAAGATACATGGATTGAAACCCTGTGTATGTCCAATGGCGACTAAGTAAAACCCACAAGGAATTCCCCATTAATGTGAAGGTGTTTCTCGTTTAACGGATTCTAATAAGACTTTAATATCAATTTATTTATTTAGTTCTGAAGGATTTGCTCAAACAATAGCCTTCTAAAAAGATATTGATGCCAGTTCTTCATTACGCTTATATTTTTTGCCAAGCATCAACTGGAATCTACGCGGGCAAGCTTGGAATCCTGCATCTAATGACCTTATTCGAAAGGCGAATATGAGACACCAATGTTGACTTGCAATTACGGAAAAATCTTGAGACTAGGAACCTCTGCATTTCAGCCGTTAAACCCGACACCCCCTGAGAACGTCTAAGCCAAGAAATAGGGGAGACATTAGAAAACGAGTGGGTAGAGAGGTCTCCATTCGTCCTTGTTATGTCTTGTTCCCTCATTGTAGTATCGTTTACGTAAAACCGTGTGGTTATGACGCTGCAACATGTGTTTCTTAAACAGCAAGGACGTGCGTGAACAATGCAGGCATGAAATAAGTTGTAAAATTAGACCTCAAACTTAATAATGTAGGGTAAATTATGTTTATTTAATATCGATATTTTCGTTCTCAAAACAAATTTGAGGACATCACTGTTTTAAATTTTTAGATTTTCATTGTGAGTACTAATATTAGTGTATTTATTTAATTCTGTCTCATAGCTTAGAAATTAATTTCTACGCTAATCAATACGTGACTTATTTGTACTATGAGTGTTTTCTTTAAAGAACGTGTGATTCTGCCTCGTTATTTTTATTACAGGAAGTAAATGGCAAATTGGTTATTGAGCATTACAATGAGCTGCCCAGTACAGATACGACCCAGTAGCATCTATTTTCATCATATCTCAACCAACGAAGAGTACTCACCATAGACCCCAGGCAATTTTCATCCCAGCTTCGTCTACGAAAACAACAGTTACCTTCGATCGTCGTTTCTTCGACCATGAACCATATTACGTATCAGGTAACACTATATTTGAACCTCAGTATCAAGTGCTTTAACGAACTATATAATCACATAAATGCTGAGAACCCCATCGATCAATACAAGATAAACGATATTTAACGATATTTGAAGTTAAATGATACTTAAAGACATTTGAAGATATTTGAAGCTGAAGTTAGAGACAATTTGAAGTTTAATTCTGAGAACCCCATCGATCAATACAAGATAAACGATATTCAACTATATTTGAAGTTAAATGATACTTAAAGACATTTGAAGATATTTGAAGCCGAAGTTAGACACAATTTGAAGTTTAATTCTGAGAACCCCATCGATCAATACAAGATAAACGATATTTAACGACATTTGAAGTTAAACGATATTTAAAATGTTTGAAGTTCAAGTTAAAGACAATATGTTAAAAGAGTCACTATAGTATGACGACAACCCGTTTCAAATCCAAACTTCAATTACCCCGTGATTAACCAAGGAATCACCACAAAGGCTAATCGGCACAAGCCATGAGCTAACAATTTTATAAAAGGCACAAATGAACAATTTTAACGCGAGAATAGATTCTCTATGTGCCTCAAGATATCCTAAACAATCATATGCTGAGAAGACATACGCCAACACCTATAGTGGGAAGCATCATTTCCCAGTTGACTATTAGAGAAAACTTGTCGTGTAAAGACAACTAGGCTCGAACTGTTCCATGAAGAAACTATAACGTAAATGCTTCAAAATTTTTGCCAAGACAAAAAGAGTAAGGACAATAATTTACAACAGGAGGGTGTAGTACACTAAGGACTCGAAGGTGATGAATAGATGTGAATCTACATATGTTACTTCCTAATAACTTGGACAATTCAAAAATCCCAATAGTGAAAGTGTTTTAATGTTATCAGTGAATATGATGAACCCAGTATTGTATGTTATAAATCATTCATGTATGTACCACAAGTAGAATTAGGTGTAATATTATCATGTTATTCATTTAATGTAGTGTAGGTAGAATGTAGTATGTCATATAGACAGCAAAATAAAAAAAAAGGCCTTGTAAAAAAAAACTGAAAAAAAAATCTTTAGTATAGTAGCTAGCCTAGAACCATGAATAATCTTAGTCCGGTAGATGAATTTTAGATAGGGATGTAGAATAAAATAAGAAAAATAATAGAGAAAATTTTTAGCACTCCTAATGAGCAGTTACTAATGACGGGACGTCATTAATTGATGGGAAGGGTGTTTTGTACCATGAGTAAAATGCGATATATTTAAAATACAGGATTCTTTCTTTCTAAAGATGATTCGGGCAGAAACTAAACGTCCCCTAATTGAGTTCAAATACCGCTTCCAAGAGTCTAAATTCTTAATCAGCAAAAAGAGAAATTGCATTCGAGCTTCAGTCAAACAACGACGCTAGTCGTTCGAATTTCGCTAAGATAATTAGTAGCAAAAAAAATGCTATGTACAATATTTCTAAGGAAGTTTAAATGGCAAAAAACCGTGTGAATGCTTGAATCATCAAAAACATTTAAAAGAATTCATTGGACGAAAGATTTACATCCTTGGTCCTCTTGGGCCAATGGCGAGCAGTCCTCATGGCGCAGGACTGAAAACCTATGTTTTGATAATGGGGTAGATGTGCTTTTTGAGGGGATTGTCAATCAGACCTAGAGAGATTCAGACGAAATTCTTATATTCTTGTCACCGTTATTGTCATTGAAGTGACCCGTTGCTGTGCAACTAAATATGTAAGTTCAATAAATCTATTGTCTTTTTTATCTGTGTTTATTTCATCTTATATGTCTGCACCTAGCCTAATAATAGATAATTAGTTCGTAAGTCTCCAAGGCAAATGCTCCCAAAGGAATCTGATCTCCAGATAGCTCAAGAAAGAAGAGGCCACATTTTTTCATCCCTACAAACACCAAAAGTCGTTATCGCCACAGCTTAGAAAAATGTTTCTAACCCCTGTTAGCCTATAAGAATTCGTATCTCTTAAATCAGATCTGATCGTGCTGTGGTAACAAAGCTCTGAGGCGACAGAATTCCGAGTTCGATAAATCTTAATTCCTCTTAACTCTTCACATAACAATTGTATTAAGTTCTGCAAATTTTCTCTGGACAAAAGCAATGGGGGTTAAATCTTTATTCCACTTTGAGAAGTCATTATTTATTATGGGACTTGACCAATTCCATGGGGGGATGGGGGAAAGTGGGTGCAATAGACTTTTCTGGTACGGGGAACTTCTCTGAATATTGGCATACTCATCTGCAATGCCTCTATACATGGCTGGATTTCATAACCAATTAAGTAGTGTGTGTGAGCTATTTGATTCAATTTTTGTAAGATATTTTGTCAAGAGAAAGCTACGTCTCTCCCTTTTTGTTGTTAATCCACTCTTCATAAGCAGAAACTTGGTGCTTGTGAGTTTCCTAAGACCAAATATGAGACGTATTATATCATTTTGTGTTGTTTCAATTTTTTGCATCTGGGTCTTTGTACATGCACCATAGATGATGAGCCCATAGTCAATATGGGGTCTTATATGTGATTTATAAAACTGGAGTAAGGTTTTCTCCTTACAGCCCCAGGGTGTGGAAAGAAGTCTTTTTAGTATATTTGTTTTTCTATAGCATTTTTTTATTGTGTTTGAAATGTGCATGTGGAAATTAAGTTTTTGGTCAAGCATGAGACCTAGGTAATTAATATGATTGTCTTCTGGAATAGTTGTTTTATTAAGAGTTAGTTTTGCACTAATATGGTTTCGCTTCCAGTGAAATTGGATTATTTTTGACTTGGTGGGTGCAATGGGTAAATCTGAATGTTGAGAGAATTTTTCAAACTGGAAAAGTGACTTTTGCAGATTTGACTGTGCTATCTGAAAGGTGTTGCCAGATGACCATAGCACCAGATCATCAGCATATTGTAGATTCGTGTGGGGTAGGTTCATGTCCCAGAGATATAGGGCAAATAAGAGGCAACTGAGGACTGCTCCCTGAGGTAGGCCTTTGGTTGTTGTCTTTTGGGGTGAACAGGCTGAACCAACACAAACGATGAAACTTCGCACTTCTATGAAGGATTTAATAAAATACTAGCTTAGGGGGTACTCCAAGGTTTGCAAGTTTGTTTAAAAGGATTTGGTGGTTCACATTGTCATATGCCCCTTCAAAATTTAGGAAAGCTCCAACTAGAACATTATTTTTTTAGAAAGATTCATTTATTGCATTTGTTAGCTAAATGACAGCATCTGTTGAGGAGTGGTGTTTCCTGAATCCAGTTTGAGTGTGAGGGATCATATTATTTTTTCCAACAAACAAGAGGAGTCAGTGACAAATCATTTTCTCCATTATTTTCCCCAAAACAGGAGTAATAATTATGGGCCTATAAGACTCAGGGTTATCTTTGAGTTTATTTTTCTTTAGGTTTGGTAGGAGGGACGAACATTTCCATATATTGGGGAACATAGAAGATGCCCAAGCGTAATTATAACAATTTAGCAGTTCTTGTTTGTATGAAGGTGTGAGATTCTTTATCCATGTAGGGTGTATATTGTCATAACTGACGCTAGTTTTGGTCCTAATATGATGTATTGCATTATACAATTCCTGGATTGAAAATCGATTAGTTATGTCCTCGGATCCTAGGCGTGGTTGGTAACTTGGGTTCATAGGAATTGGGGACAGTTTGCTTTGATTATTTGATGTTAGCTTATTAACAAAAAGAGTTGCAAATAGGTTAGCTTTTTCATTATCAATGTCATAGTGGGTATTATTATGTATATGCTCATACAGGTGTGGGTGGGGAAAGTCTTTTTCCCACAGATGTGGTAACCTGGAAATTATTCCGTGAAGTAACAACCCTTAACAGAGAGATATGAAAACAATGCCTCAATAACTGTACGTCATTCCTTTTAAAGTCTGTTAATTTTCAAAGCCTATCATCCAAATTGAATTGTATGCTTTTTTTGCATTGACACCGGTCACCCGTTAACCCAAAACTGCTTAGAGAATCTTCAGATCTCCCTATTTAAATATATATATCTGAAACACTAATCTATGTTATTTTCCAACTAGGTAGATATTCTGTATATTGCATAGACAGTCAAATATTCAGCTAGGTAGGTAAAGGTGTAAGAGTCTTAAAAATGTTATTATCTGTCTAGCATGATATGAAATCTTGATACTAAGTGTAATTGGATATTATTTTTACAGGTAAAATTCTACTTAAGCTACTTATGACTCTCTTGGAAAGGGGTTAGGTTAGGAAAATGAATATTTCAGGGATGGGTCTAAAGGCTATGGTATATCATGGGAAGGTATTTTGAAATAGGCCTACCTATCTATGCTCCTCCGTCTAGAGGGCCCTGACCTTTAAAAATCTGTGTGTTATAAAAATGAAACCTTGCAAAATAGATCTTCTGCCTATGGTAATTACTTGGCTAGGAATTGGGGACAGTTTGCTTTGATTATTTGATGTTAGCTTATTAACAAAAAGAGTTGCAAGTAGGTTAGCTTTTTCATTATCATTATCATAGTGGGTATTATTATGTATCAGTTCATACAGGAGGGGATTGGGGGAAGTCTTTTTCCCACAGATGTGGCTTATGACTTTATGTATAATTGGCTCATGTGTTTCTCTGGAGAGATTATTTACAAAATTAGTCCAGTATTTATATATTTAGCATCTATTATAGTCCTTTTTAGATTAGATTCTGCTTGTAATTTTTTAAAATGTGTAGTAGGTGATGGTTTTTTTTTATGAATTATGTCCTAGCTGCCTTTTTTATTCTCCATTTATTTAGGCACTCATTTGTCCACCATGCTTTAGGAATGTGTTTAGGAATGTTTTCTTAGGTGTTGTCCTGGGGATAGCATGATTAGCTGTATTTATTAGTAAAGATGTCAAGGCTGCAGCATGTGTGTCAACTTTTGTTTTTGAAATGCATGAATTTTGGGTGAAACTTGTAATTTCATCATTTAGCTTATTTTGGAACATAGACCAATTTGCTTTAGTGTTGATATATTTGGAGGTATGAGATAGAGTTTCAGCAGGTTCATTTAGGGAGCAAACAATAGCAAAGTGGTCAGTATATAGACTATCAATTCTATTTATGTAAATTTTATTCAAAATATTTAATGACACAATTTGTAGGTCAATTGTGGAGAGTCTGCCACTTTTGGGGTGTAAATATGTATTCAGGTTTGGGGGTAGCAACAGCTAATTCATTATTATTTGAAGTCATATGCTCAATGAATTTACCAGCTTTATTGCTGGTTTATTCCCCCACAAAAGGCTGTGGGCATTGAAATCTCCACAAATAATGATATTTTTTAACATATTAGGATTATTTATATAATTAAAGAAATCCATGGCATCTGTAGTTTGGCCATTAGGGTTATAAAAGCTTATTATGTAGGTTTTTATATTATTCAGCCAAACACTGATACCAATTGCATCAACATCAGTTGCAAAATCTGGAAAATTGATGCCACAGAATTTTATATTATTTTAAACTAATAAAGCTACCCCACCTCCTTTTCTCTCTGAAGATCTATCCTTTCTGAGGATAGTATATCCCAGAGACTTAATTTGTTGATTTTGGGTTAAATGAGTTTCCTGGAGGCAAGCAATATTAATTGAATTATTATTCATAAAAGATATTAGTTCATTTAGCTCATTTTCTGTGAGTGATCTTACATTCCACTAAAAGTATTGATATATGTTGTGTTGTTGATTTATTCTTCATATGACTGTGTATCAATGTTCAGCTTTGTGAAAAGTAAGGCAAGATCTTTTTTTGCTTGAACGAGTATATCATCAGGGATGTAGATTTTTGCCAATTCTGCAATGATTTTTGAATTCTGTAGTTGATGTAAGTTCATGGCCTGAACTGCATTACAGTTTAGAATGAATAAGCATATATTTGGGGATTGCATTTTTGGTTGTGCATCCTATTTTTCGGTTAAGGGATTAATTCCTGGTAGTATTTCTGGTTTGTCTCTTCTTGGGAGGGGGGCCAGGCTGACCTCATCTCACCGGACAAGGAGGCTTGTTGACTTGGTGATTCCTTCTGATAGGGATGTGATCTAGGGGGCTTAGAAGATAGTGTTTTATATGGGGTGCTTGATGCATTGGGGGCGTTTGACTTGGGGGTTTTCATTGGTTTCATTACTGGCTTTATTTGGTATTGTTGGGCAGTATTTGCTTCTATTGCTGCAAAGGGGTATGGGATGGCCTTCTCTGTTGCTATTTGGAGTGTTAGAGCTCTTTTCTTATATGCAGGGCATAGTGATTTATTTGTAGATTCATGTGGGCCTTTGCAATTGATGCATGTAGGCAGAGTGTTGTAGCAGGATGTCAACTCTTTAGGATGGAAAGCTTTACAATTACTACACTCTAGGAGAATTTCATTGCATTTTTTTGTTGTGTGTCCCAGTTTGAGACACTTCTGACACTGGATAGGCTTAGGTTTGTATTCCTTGTGTGGCTTGATTTGCCCAAATAGGTATAATTTTTTCCGGGTTAGTAATTTTTTCCTTCAGTGCAAATAAGAAGGATCTACTTGTTTTTAGGCCATTGGAGTTAGGTTTGCCGAGTTGGGTAACATCTTCAACTGGGATTGTGTTTCCAGCCCTATCTGAGAGCCCTTCTTTTAACTCCTGAATGGATATTTCTGGGGGAACATTATAAACTACCATTTTTGTTGGTGATTGTTTTGGGTTCCATTTAGATGCATTAATTGGGGTATTCAGAAGGGATTTTAGGTTAATTATTGTGTCTGCTAATTTCTGATCTTGGACAGATATTAGCAGAGATCCATCACGGTTAATATTAAGAGAGAACATTGATTTTAAAAACTTGAAAATTGCAACTCTTATTGAAGTAATCTTTTTTTTATTTCAAAGGGGGTAGTAGGAATAATTTTAAGGTAAATTCCTAAGTTTTTGGAGGGAGGATCTTGGGCAGGGAGAGGGGAAATGCTTTTGATTGGAGAGATTTTTTCCTTTTTTTAGAGCTTTTTTCTCTCATTCGTTAAAGGCTTATGCTCCTTCCTCGCCTCTGCTTGAATATTTTTATATTGTATAAGGTTTATATTGAACGCTGTTGTAGAAATCATAGGCAGCACGATCGCGCTGCCTAAGTAAAGATCGGGGACACTCAAGAACGAGACAAGAAACGGGGACTAATAAAAGAGGAAGACACTCCCCCACAACCCAGGGCAAGGGTTTTAAGTTATGCCCTGGGGGCACATAAGAACGATGTTGGCACAATGTATTATTTATTAATTTTTTCCTTTAGAGCAGGGCACTTCGTATTGAATAAGGTGTCGTAGAAACTTCGAAAAGCGCTAATTAAATCGAAAATTGGCGCGGCTTGTGCCCTTTTTAATAGCCGAAAGTAATTGGAAACCAACTAACACCCCTTCCACGCCCACCATTTTCCGAAACACATCCAATCAAAATTTTGAGATAGCCATTTTGTTCAGCGTAGTTGAGTTCTAGATAGAAATTATGTTTTTGAGGACAGTCCCCTACAGCCCTTAGGGCAAGGGTTGTGAGTTATGCCCTGGGGGCATATAAAATTTTTATAGAAGGCGTTGTCATAGAAACTTTTAAAAAGGCTCATTCGATTGGAAATTCAAAGGGATAGTGCCCTTTTTAATAGTCGAAAGTGATTAGAGGGCAACTATCCTGCCTCTCATGCCCACCTTTTCCCCAAACACATTTAATCAAAACTTTGAGGTAGCCATTTTATTCAACATAGTTTTAAGTTCTGGAAATTAGGTCTTTAAGGATGGGAACACTCCCCCCCCCCCCTACAGCCGTCAGGGTAAGAGTTGTAAATTATGTCCAGCGGGCATATAAGGTTTTTATATAACACGTTGTCGTAGAAACTTCAAGAAGGGCTCATTCAATTGGAAATTGAAATGGCTAATGCCCTTTTTAATAGTGGAAAGTGATTGGAAGGCAACTAACACCCCTTCCACAACCACCATTTCCCCAAACACATCCAATAAAGATTTTGAGATAGCCATTTCGTTCCACGCAGTTCAAAGTTCAGGAAGTTATACCTTTGAGCAGGACACTCTCCCAATAGTCTTCAGGGCAAGGGCTATAAGTTACGCCCTGGGGGCATATAAGGTTTTTTATTGAAATCGTTGTCGTAGAAACTTGAAAAAGGGCTCATTAGATTGGAAATTCAAAGGACTAGTGCCCTTTTTAATAGTCAAAAGCGATTTGAAGGCAATTAACCCCCCCTCTCACACCCATCTTTTCTCTAAACACATCCAATAAATATTTGAGATAGTCATTTTATTCAACGTAGCTGAAAGTTTTGGAACTTAGGTCTTTAAAGATGACAACCCCTCCCCCCAACAGCCCTCAAAGCAAGGGTTGTAAGTTATTCCCTGGGGCGTATAAGGTTTTTATTGAAAGCGTAGAAACTTCAAAAGGGCTCCTTCAACTGGAAATTGAAAGGGCTAGTGCCTTTTTTAGTAGTTGAAAGTGATTGGAGAGCGACTAACACCCTTCTCACGCCCACTATTTTCCAAAACACATTCAATCAAAATTTTTAGATATTCATTTTGTTCAACGTAGTTGAAAGTAATTGAAATTGGGTCTTTTGGGATGATAACCCCCTCAGTGCAAGGGTTGTAAGTTATGCCCTGGGGGCATATAAAGTTTACATAGAAAGTTGTTATAGAAATTTAAAAAAAGGCTCATTTGATTGAAAATTGAAATTGCCCTTTTTAATAGTCGAAAATGAGTGGGGAGTAATTAAGCCCCCTATTACGCCCACCATTTCCCCAAAAAAATTCAATCGAAGTTCAGAGATAGCTATTTTGTTCAACATAGCTGAAAGTTCTGGAAAATATGTATTTAAGGATGACAAACCCCCCAGAGCCCCAAGGGCAAAGGTTGTAAGTTCTGCCCTAGGGGCATATAAGGTTTTTATAGATAGAGTTGTCGTAAAACTTCAAAAGGGGCTCATTCAATTCAAAATTGAGAAGGCTACTGCCCTTTGTAATATTTGAAAGTGATTGGAGGGTAACTAAACCCCCTCTTACGCCCAACATTCCTCCAGACACATCCTATCAAAATTTTCTGATGGCCATTTTTTTCAACGTACTAGAAAGTTCTGGAAATTAGATCTTTGAGAACGACCCCCCCCAGCACTCAGGGCAAGGGGTGTAAGTTATGCCCTGGGGAGCATATAAGATTTTAATTGAAAGTTTTTGTCGTAGAAACTTCAAAAGGGCTCATTTGATAGAAAATTTAAAGGGCTAGGGCCATTTTTAATAGTTGATAGTGATTGGAGAGTGACTACCCGCCCCTTTCACGCCCACCTTTTCGCCAAACACATCCAATCAAAATTTTGAGATAGCCATGTTGTTTAAGGTAGTTAAAAGTTCTGGAATTTTGGTCTTACAGGATGACAACCCACCAAACAGACCTTAGGGTAAGGGCTGTAATTTATGCCCTGGGGGCACATAAGGTGTTTATAAAAAGCGTTGTCATTTGCAAAAGGGCTCATTCGATTAGAAATCAAAAGGCCTAGTGCACTTTTTAATCGTCGAAAGTCATTGGAAGGCTTTTTATAGTAAAGATCGAAGTGGGTATAATGTATTAATTTTGTAACACAACCAAAGAGATGACACACACACAGAGATGAAACACGCACAGAGACGACAAACACACAGAGACGACACACACACAGAGAAGACACACACATAGAGACGACACGCACAAAGAGACGACACAAACACAGAGATAACACACAGAGAGACGACACACATACAAAAACGACATACTCACAGAGGCGACAAAAACACACAGACGACAACCACAGAGAGACGACAGACACACAGAGACGACACAAAACATAGAGATGGCACACACAGAGAGACGAAACACGCACAGGAAAGGCACCAAACACAACACAAAACACACACAGTGACGACACACACATAGAGACGAAAGACGCACAGAGACGAAAAAAACACAAAGAGACGACAAAAACACAGAGACGACACAAACACAGAGACAACACACACGGAGAGACGAAACACACAGAGAGACAAAACACACATAGAGACGACACAATCAGAGAGACGACACACACACACAGACGACGCACACATAGAAACGACACACACGCAGAGACAACACACACACACATAGAGACGACACACACACAGGACGACAGACAAACAGAGACGACACGCACAGAGAGACTACACACACATAGAGACGACACACACACAAAGACGACACACACACAAGAGACGACACACTCACACAGACGACACAAACACAGAGATGAAAATCACACAGAGAAACACACACACAAAGACGGCAGACACACAGAGACGACACACACACAAAGAAACGACACACACACAGACGACACAAACACAGGGATGACACACACACAGGTGACACACACATAGAGACAACACACACAAAGAGACGACACACGCAGAGACGACACACATACACATACGTAACACACATAGAGACGATACACACAGAGAGACGACACTCATACATAGAGACGAGACACACACAGATACGCACACACACAGAGACGACACGCACAAACAGACGACACACACACAAAGACGAACCACACATTAAGACGTTAAATACACAGAGACGACACATACAGAGAGACGACACACACAAAGAAACGACAAAACCACAAAGACAACCGACACAAAGAGACGACACGCAAACATTGAGACGATTCACACATAGAGACGATAAAAATACAAAGACGACACACACACAGAGACGACACACACAAAGAGACGACACAAACACAGAGACGACACACACAGAGAGATGAAAAAAAACACACAGACGACACACACAAAGAGACAACACTCACGCAGAGATGAAAAACACATTCAGAGACGATACAAACACACAGAAGACTTAGAAAGATTTAGAAGTTTATGCATTATTTAATTATGAGCCCTATTGCCTACCTATGCCATGATTCTGGATAAATACAGTCTATATCACCCTATGTTATGTTTTCTAGCCATGGGAGACGAGTTTCCGAAACTCTTAACAAAACTAATTCGAAATGAACTAATTCTCTGAACCAAAATGTCAATACTGTAGTTGTCTTTTAACGTTGTGTCGTTCTAAGTTACAATTTTTATAAGTAAATGAAATTGTAATGGCTTCAAGAAAACCAACGAGTCCCACCAGTGGAGGTCAGGGACTAATGCATCCACTCAAGTCTGCAGAGAAAACTTAAGCTAGCATACAGCTGAACAGAAAGTACCATCAGCTGAATGAAGGTTATATGCGAGCCTTGCCCCATTTTGGTTATTATGCAGTTTTTCGAAATTGCTGATGTGCTCCTTTCAACGGAATCGAGTTCCTACACAAGCAATCTCAAGCCTATTACCTCCAACCCATTATATACTCATGGTTGAACATAAGATATTACAAAGGAGAGGTAACCCATGGTAAATAATATAGCTAGGAAGAATTTATCTTGTTTAAACAGCCCACCAAACATATAAAATAAGAAGGATTATCCACTATTCAAAATCCAGTGTAATGCCGTGTCGTTTTCTAGGCTATAATATCCTCGAGATGTGTTACTCCCCAAGGTCACCACCCTGCACCACTGTCTACTTCACGGTTCTGGTTGGGAAAACACGTGAAAATTCTACCCTGAATGTACTATGAGGCCACACAAGCAAAATAGGAACAAAGGAAAGAGCTTATATAAGACCCAAAACCTTCCATACGTCCAATCAGCTTTAGCATTTTGTACCGAGCTTATTCTCATCAGATCACTTGCTATGGTTAGTTACCGTCAGGGAGTAGTCTATGATTGGTCAACTGAAATTAGCCCAAAATTGAGAGGAAATTTGTAAATTCTTAAAAGCCTCACGTAAACCAATGTGACTGGGGTTCTGATTAGCTATTTAGGCTAATTTTAGCAGTTTATATTGGATAAGTAGGCATATCATAACTGTTTATATCAAATCTGTGACTGATTACTAATTGACGAGTTTTTTTTTAGGAACCTATCAAAATCCGTTCAAATTTTAACGTTTATTGGCTCGTACTTTACTGCTACGGAGTAGCAAGGTGAAACTACTACTACTACTAACAACTCACCGCAGCACCAATCCACCCGAGGATAACAATGCTACGCACGCTTCTTCTCCTTCCCAATTTATTCAAAGCATCTCTCTTTACATCTTCCCAGGAAATTCCCATTTCCTTTAAATTTTTCTTTATGACATCCTCCCACCCCAGACGAGGATGACCTGCTTTCCGTTTAGCCCTACACGGTTGGATGGAAAGGACAATCTTCAGCATCTGTCATTCTTCATCCGCAAAACGTGCCCAAGCCGCCTTAACCTTTCTTTCATTATAGCCCTAGAAAGCGGGATTGCATCACATTTTTCTTACAGCCTACTGTTTGAAATACGGTCAGTCAGCCGGGTACCCAGAACAATCCGTAGGCGATTTCTCTGGAAAAAAATTAGCAATCTTCAACCGCTTTTCGGAGTACCCATGCTTCAGAGCCATATTTGTCCACTGTCATCACTGTAGCTTCCAGTAGGCTAATCTTGGGTTGCAAACTTATCTTCCTGTCCTTCCAAACTTTTTTTTAACTGTGAAAAAACACCCTAAGCCTTGGCTATTCTACTTTTAACATCTTCACTGCTCCCACCGTCTTTACTAATAATACTACCAAGGTAGGTGAAACTGCCCACCGGATCAATCTTTTTATTACCCAACGTCACATTTTCATCTTCACTTATTCCTAACCTCAGTGACTAAGTCTTCTTAACATTAATTTTCAAACCTATTCAAGCACCCTGAACTCGCAAAGCCTCTAAGTTCATTCATTTTGCTCTCACTTTCATCTAGGATGCTTAAATCATCAGCACAAGTCCAGAAGACTTGTTCCTCTCCATTTCTTTCCGTGGTCTCCCATTGCCTTTGCTGCGCTTCTTAAGACAAAGTCGATCAAAATGATCCATATATTGGGGGATAGAACACAACTCTGCTTAACTCCTTATTTACTACAAAACCAGCTGCTGACCTCATTTCCTACCTTAATTGCAGCAGTTTTATTCTCATACATGGCACTAATCACGTTATTGTATTTGTCTGGTATACCAAACAAGGATAAGACCTTTGCTAAAGCTCTTCTTTCAACAAAATCGAACGCTTGCTCAAAATCTATAAGACTGATGACCAAAGGAGTTTGACAACTCAGGTACTTCTCAATTATTAACGTAAGAGGGAAAATTTGGTCGACACATCCTCTATTTTTTTTAAAACCCTATTGTTCTTCTCTTAAAACTTCGTCTACAGCATTTCTCAGTCTAAAAGATATCACATTACTAAGTAATTTGCTACCTACAGAGACACGACTAATGCTTCGATATTTACCCCACTCACTCTTATCACCTTTCTTATATACTGGTTGAATTTAGGTTTTCCTAAAATCGTTAGGTACTTTGCCTTTTTCAAAAACCATATTTATAATCTTCAGTAACTTATTTCTAAATTCAGGGCCTCCATATTTAAGAAACTCATTTACCAGACTATCACTACCTGGAGCCTTATTATTTTTTAATCCTTTTAGTACTGTTGCTAATTCTTCCTCACAAAACAAATCTTCCTTCACATCCTAGGTATCACAAACTTTTTCATTTTCCTCTATATCTTTTCGTACGACTCTATCTCGGTTTAGCACATTCTCAAAATGCTCCGCCCATCTCTCTTTAAGTCTTTCCTTATCAATAATTGTTGCCCCGTTCCTATCTATACTGGGACAAGTCCGGATTGAGTACTCCTTCTCGATTTATTAACATGCCAGTGCAATATTCTACTATATGTTGTCTAGCTGCATCTTCCAGATCCTCGGCAATTTTATCAGTGGCCTCCACTTCACACCTCCTTTGTTCATATTTTAGTTCTTTCTCCACTTTCTTTACATTCCTTTTGTTTTCATATGATCTATCACTCAAACATTTCTTGTATAAGCCCCTTCTCCTCTCTATTAAACATAAAGCTTATTCACTGATATTCCTAGCTCCAGTCTTAACTTTCTTCCCTAACACACCATCAGAAACTTCAGAAACTATTTTTATAAAATTACTCCAACCATCTTCCACATTGTCAAATTTTAAACTCTCCAGTTCAGCATTCAACTGCTCCTAGAGATTTTCTCTCAAATTTTCATCCTGGAGTCTACCGACATCATGGAATCTACCCGTGAGGTAGTTACCCTTCCGAAATTTCAGCTTTAAATAAACCCTAGACACTACTAGATGACGATCTTTACTTTTTACATCAATAGCAGCACTCCTATATACCCTAGTATCTTGTATTGATGCTGCCAGTCTTCAGTTTACCATAACATAATCAATAAGGTTTGCTGTCTTACCATCACGTGAACACCATGTTAACTTATAGGCCATTTTATGACAAAACACTGTATTGGTCATAACTAGATTATACTTACAAAATTGCAATAGACTGTAGCCATTACTGTTTTTTCCCACACCAAATTTACCTAGGCTGGGACACCATCTATCCCTATTTCTACCAACCTGGGTGTTAAAATCTCCTAGAAAAAACACCATACTTCTACCTGGGACCCTGTCTATTTGCTCCTGTAACTATAAGTAAGTTTCATCTGAGTCAATAGTATCTGCGTCAGTCGGTTCCACAGGGGCATATACTACTATAACTGATAACCTGAACTTTTTAGTCATAAAGTAAGCAATTAGTATTCTACTATTAATACCTTCCCAGCCTAAACAAGACTTAGCAGCTTCCTTATTCATCACGAGCCCTACTCACTGTCTGTGTACCCCATCCTTCCTGCCTGAGTAAATAAATTCTATGTCAGCTAATTTCATGCTTCCTACCCTTGGGATATGATTTTCTGAATCTCCTAAGAAGTCTAGTTCGAATCGTCTGAATTCGTCAGTCAAAATGTCGATACGATAGTCTAACGTCGTAACATTCCAAGGTCCAATTTTCACGTTTTTAAAATATTTTGGCCTCAGGAAAAGCAATTACCCCGGATACCAGTGCAGGACGGGGATCAACATATCTCAAGTCTACACCGAAGCGCTTAAGCCACTTAGAACCAGACAACAAGAAGTCCCTGGGACCTCCAGTATGTATGGAGGCTTTGTGTAATGCTAGTCCCATCTTGGTCATAACATGGTTTTCAGCACTTGGCGATCCCCTTCTATCTACAAGAGTCAAAATCTTGCACAGACAAGTCTCAAGCTTATTACCTCCGACTTAATCGTATATTCATGCCTACAAATATTATGATACTACGGGAGGCAACCCATAGTAGATAAATTAGCTAGGAAGAAGTTTTTCAGCCCGAAACTGCCCGTCAGCACAGACCAAACCCATAAGAATTATCCACTAATCAGAATCCCATGCGAATGCTTTGTCCTTTACTAGGCTATAATTTCCGCGAGGGTGCCACTCTTCAAGTGAGAATAGAGTTGACCGCAAGGTCCCCAGTCTTGTAGGTACCCCAAAAGGGTCGAGGCATCTCCTTTTGCAGAAAGCGTTGTCCATAGATCTGGATCTTACGACCTGTCACAGTTGTCCTCCTATAGAGGATCCTCTCACGATGGTATTCTGCGTCACTATACAATTTAATCCATTACTGGGAGAAGGTTTGTAACTCAAGGGACGTTTGACAAGCCGGGAGGCCCTGTTGAGTGTACATTTAAGGGGCCTTCTTCCTCCTCCACCTGTATTTATGCCCCAGGCGAGAGTGCCCATTTTTATATTATGGTCCCCCAGGGACAGGGTCCCTTTGGTCCGTGCCTTTTATGGAGGTACCTTACATATCTCTAAGGCGTTCCCCTAACGTCACCTGGGGACACGCTGAGTGGCCTTAAGGTCATATGCACGCTGAGTTGGTGAATATAAATAATGGATTCTGTCGGTTGTTGTAATCAAATATGTTTTTTGGAGTTCCGATTTCTATTTAAAATGGTCACTCTTGCCTTACACTCTTCTATTACGAACTTTTTGATCCAAGGCTCCCTTAAATCGCCGGAAGCTACCACTCTTTCCTTCAATCTCCGTTTTTTCTTGTAAAACTCTGGCATTTGTATAAGAATGCTTAGAGAATGATAATCATCCCTGAAAAAGTGTATCTCTTCAAAATTTTCTCCAGTGAGAGAGAGGGGGGGGGGGGGGTTACAGTTACAAAACCGAATTTTAAACCTTATCATTTTGACAGCTGTCAAGGGGATATATAAGAAAAAAATATTTCCACAGGTCTTCCCATATGTGTGGTTTTGCATATGAATATAATCGTTTAGCTCAAAGTATGTCGGCCGTAAAAGAAAAGCTACCACCCTGCAGTACCTATATTAAAGGCTTAGTAAAAAAACTATGCCTCAGATTGAAAGGGAATCGGGGGGGGGGTCATTTATTTTCCCCTCTCCTCCTTTATTTATGGCCTTCAAAACTAGACAGTTCAATACATAGCTTTGAGACTAAATTGACTGGTTATTTCAAATTTTCATTCCATAGTATTTTGGCCAACTGAGTCAAAATCGTTTCGTGCCATGAAATGACGGAAAAAAAAACATTTTGCTGCTGTGTAATCTCATTTGCTACGTAAAAAAGATACTAATACCTCAAATTCTGTTCGGCTGAGACCTCTTCCCACATACTATAAGCATTGGTTGGATACTTCACCCCTATAAAGAAAAAACAAAAAAAAAACAGTTGTGAAGTTACTGTTCCAATATCTGTCTTTGACTCTGTCATTATTATTCTATGGTTGTAAATAATAATTATAGTTTTTGATTTACTAAAATAAATGTAAGTATTAATATGAACCCATAATGCTTTAAATGGCAGTTTTCTTCAAAAATTAAATTATATTTTTTTCAAATTTCTTTCATAAATATATCCTTTTTTTTAGTGTTGGGCGATATTTCGATTTTTCGATATATCGATATATCGATATTTTCACTTTCGATATTCGATATATCGATATCGATATTTCGGAACCGTTTTTGGCTCCGATACACTCTTGTTTTTGCCAAAGTTAAATAATGAAAATCGTAGTTAAAGAGTATTTTGCATCATTTTTTTTTATAAAAACTTCGAATAATACAACATTGAACAATAAAAAACCAACTTTGATTATATGAAAGAATATCACGAAAACCCAGACATGAAACTATTTGGGCTCAAGAAAAAACGTGGCTATATTTGGCTATTCAAAAACAGCAACATGTCAATGTTTTTCCCAGAGAGTCGGTTTCGCCGCTCGGTGATCAACTGACCGGCCTTGGAAAAAACTCTCTCAGAAGGGACACTGGTGGCGGGCACAGACATAAATTTCATGGCAACCTCGTACAGATATTTCTGAGAGCACATGTTGCGAGAATTCCACCAATTGAGTGGATCCGTTTTTCTTGGAACTACAGATTCCCTGTTAAAAAGCTGCAGAGCCATGATAGACTCGGCTGCTGTCGAACCACGTCCTGAGTTGACTACCAGAACTTCGTCATGTGAGCCCCACAAACTGTCATGAGCCTGTCGATGCTGTCTCGCTGGGTTTGTGACGGTACTTGTACCTGCTGCTACGGATTCAGCAGACAGCAAGGTCAAATCCATCTCTCTTGGTATTTTGCCCTCAACCGAGACAAGATCATCAGGGGAAATATACATTTTCTTGAAACGCGGATCAAGGTATGTGGCAATCGTCACGGGTTTGACCTGACGAGGCTTATAAACCTAGCTTGCATTTTCTCCATCAAAGCCTTGCGGAGGTCCTCGGCGACATTTGAAAATCCACCACAATCTACCTGAACAAGGTGGCGTCTCAAAATCTTGGATAAAGGCAGGACTTTTGAGATGGAGGGATAGCTTTCAGAAGAGAGCTCGATTGTGACCTCGTCAAAAGGGGTAAGTACCGCGATCACGTTTGAAATAACATCCCACTCACTTTCAGTGAGTAGTAGATCTACTTTACCGAGAAGCACAAGCAAACTTGGTACCGACTCTTTCAAATCTTGTAGACTACGCAACACAGTGAGAAGCGAATTCCTTCTAGTGGTCACATTAGGTATCAGTTTTTTGGTGCAAACATTGTCAATAGAGATCTGAACCTGGCGCAGCTTGTCGGCAGCTACAACACTACGTCTGAAAAAGCTGACTATGTTCCTAGCTTTTTGGACAAGAGGTGACAAGTCAGCAGTATCATCAATAGCACCCCTCACAATCAAATTCAGAGTATATGCGAAGCAAGAAACATGTCTCCAGCCTTTACCTACAGCAGATGCAGCATCCTTTACAGCCCGTACCACATTTGCTCCATTATCGGTAACTACAGCTACAACCTTTTCCTTAATCCCCCCCTCAGTGGCAATTTTCAGAAGATGAGCTGTGATAGCATCAGCAGTATGCCTTTCTTCAATTTTCGCAGTAGTAAGCACGTTGCTGCAGAGGCAGCCTTTCTCATCAATGTAATGTGTGCAGTGACAGCCATGAAACCCTCAGTCGCCCGGGAGGTCCATATATCTGTGGTAAGGGAAACATGTCCTACTTTTTTTTAGCGCCTCCTGCAGTTTCAATTTCTCTACAGCATAGATTTCAGGGAGAAGATCTCTTGTCACTTTAGCTCGGGATGGCAAAGTATAATTGGGGTCAAGGCCCTGCACCAGATCAATAAACCCGGGATTTGAAACAACAGAGAGGGGTTGCATATCTTTTGCAATGAAAATCACAACCAGTTTGTTCATTTTTACAGTTTTCGGGTGCTTTGCACTGTACTTGGTCTGTAACAACGAGTCAATTCTCGGCTGCTTTGCACTTGGTGCTCCTGAGTCAGTCTGGTCACTTCTATCACGGGTAACTTGGGTAGGGTCACTAGCTTGACTCAAAGGTCTGGTTGAGTTTTTGCTATGTGATGGGACAATTTGACTTGAATCATGTTAATCATCAGATGGACACGAATCAGAATCAGGGTTAACACTGGCACCCCCGGCCGATGTACTTCCTTTTATGCTTTGGTATTGTTTTTTGTGGTTTGTCTTGAGATGAGCATTAAGGTTGGTGGTATTTCCAGAGGTAGCAACACTTTTTTTTGCATATTTTGCATAGTGCAGACTTAGCCGATACTTTTTTAAAATATTCCCACAAAGGACTTGGCATTTTTCAAAAACTGGTAGAGACCTAGACCTGCAATATATTAAACATTCAGAGGCAAATAGAATCCAATGGAACTGATTTTGTTAAATAAAGTGGTAGTACCAACCAGCAAATAATGGACCAAATGTGGGGATTCGATTTGGCATATAGGGTTGGATTTTGCTATGTACTCTAGATCAATAAGCAAAAGAAAATGATGAAAAATTACAGTATATTATCAGCTAAATTTCTAAATATCAATTATTTGGCAAAATATCATATTTTGCCAATCTGTTTTACAGAAATGTTATCTACTAGTCCAATAGGCATGTAGCAAGACAATACTCTGACATTAATGAGATTTCAAAGTCAAGACAGTGTTACCGCCTAGAGTCTAGGCGGTAGAGTCTAGGCTAGACGAGTTGTCGGAAACGCATCTGCCTAAAGAATAATCAAATCAACCGAGCACAACCTGGAGAGGCTGTGACACTATTTAATTACCAAAGGAAAAAATCATCCGACTCATTCTTCCTGACTGAGCATAGAAGCAGCATAAAAACAGGACACACAAACAGGCAACATTACAGAACCCTTTAGTGCACTTCTACATTTTTGAAAGACGCCCTCTGACTTACCCATTACATACTTCATACCAGCTTCAGCACAGGGACCTATGCAACCTCGGACTGTTCGGACAAGAAACTAGTGCCGTGGTAATAGAAGTGTCAATCTAACCTTCAAACTATAATTTAAGCCTCCTGACCCTGTGTGACAAAGGGAGGTTGTTAATTTCAGTTGAAGAGCTAAAATTATGGTCTAAAAGCTTGATTGATACTTTTTATCACCAACGTACGAGGCTATATCGGTCTGAGGTTGCATATTTACCTAGCATAGGTTCCCTGTACCTGACTTAAACCCTGATTTTTACGAGGTGGGCTGAGAAATTCTACTTCTACACTTACCCAGCTGGGAATTAATAAAAGTATTTTGGGTTATGGGGCTATAAGCCCCATAACCATCATTGTCACATCATTGTCACATCATCATTGTCACAATGATGATTTTATTAACAAACAGGCCTTAAGGGTGAGTATACAGGGTTGCGAACTTTTTGGTCAATGAATATGTCCCTTGAGCATCCAAAAATGTTTCCTTTTCAGCCAAATTATGTCCATATTTTGTCTATAGTATGTCCATAATATATCCATCTTGAATTCTCAAAAACTAGTTTTCTTACGACTTGTATACCTCTTTCAAAGTGGTCAGTTAACATCGAATATAATGAAAACGAATAAGATTCATTTAATCATCCATAAAAAATGAACTAGTGTGAAAGCACAAAAGTCATAAAAACATATAAACAGTAAAAAAATAATTGTCGGAGCTTTAGGCTCATCTTCCTACGAGAGTTCTGCTTGACAAGTATGGTCGGCATGAGGGTCAGCATTTTCACTTCTTTTGGTAGCTTTTTGTCAATCAGAGTATTTCTTGCGCATGTCATAAGGTACAATCCAGGAGTCAAGCGACGTTGCAGAGTGCTAGGTAAGCTGGGTTGCCCTTCAATCAGGGGGGTGACATCCCTCATAATTCAGTAATTGCTTCTGTTGCAAGTTGCATCTTGAGCCCTTAAAGGGGCCCCAAAGGTATTTAATTTTTTTAACCACACAAAGAAGTTATCAACAGTAGTTAAGTTACTGAAAAGTTGTTAAAAACATATCACTAATTCATAAATAAAATATTCAAGAGTAATATATTCCAAAAAATAACAATCAAACCTCATTTATTGGGCAACACAAATATAAACTGTTTTCCTAGTGTTTCAAGTTTTCAAATGCCGTCAACAAAAGTAGCACTGATTTTTGCAATTTGGGACTTTGCTGTCAACAATTCAGGGAATATATTTGCACATTAGGCTGGTGGGGGTGGGTAAATTTCATGGTAACTTTGCAGTGGACCTTATAATCTACTAGAATGAAAGTGAAAACATCATTTGATACTTCTTATGCTCTTTCATAATTCAAATAAAATACCTTCAGGGCCCCTTTAAGGGCTAAAGATGCAATTTGCAACAGAAGCAATTATTGGATTATGAAAGAGCATAAAAAAAGGCATCAAATGATGTATTTTGCTTTCATCTTAGCTAAATTATTGTGCCACCTGCAAATTTACCACCAATACCAACAGCCTAAACTTATACATTGTGCCCAAGATTTGGGAGCCTGTTTTAAATGTTTAGGAGGAGTGTATTTTGATCAGGATAGCCTACTTGTCAAAGATTATGCATTAGCCAAGCACTGGGAGGTTTTACCCAATATAACCCCTCCACTATAGCCTAGTCTAGGTTAAGTTTGTATTAGTTTTATAAAAGTTTTCCAGAATCTTACTGGGAATTTCACATAAACCTAAGGGTGACTCATTCAAACAGGGTGCGTGACTGCCTTTGTTCCAGCAACACTTTACTAGGCTATAACTCCACACAAAGTTTTCATATAGCCTAATTTGTTATCAACCAGGTAGAATCACGACCCTTCTAAGAGACCCTTAATGAAATTATTTGAAAAAAACTACGTTTTCTAAAGAGTTAAAGAGGCTGAGTCACAAGTTCGAACCTTAAAACGTAGAGGGATTAGGAGGTACAGTTGGGGGGCTGCCACACCCCAAACCCCCCACTTTCGCAATCTCTAAATAAAAAAAAAGTTTTTTAAACTGAAAGTAAGGAGCGACATTAAAACTTAAAACGAACAGAAATTATTCCGTATATGAAAGGGGCTGTGCCCTCCTCAACGCCTCGCTCTTTACGCTAAAGTTTGACTTTCTCACAACTCATTTTTTTAAACAATAAAAACTTTAGCGTAAAGAACGAGGCGTTGAGGAGGGCACAGCCCCTTTCATATACGGAATAATTTCTGTTCGTTTAAGTTTTAATGTCGCTCCTTACTTTCAGTTTAAAAAACTTTTTTTTTATTTAAAGGTTGCGAAAGTGGGGGTTTGGGGGGCGGCAGCCCCCCAACTGTACCTCCTAATGCCTGTACGTTTTAAGGTTCGAACTTGTGACTCAGCCTCTTTAACTCTTTAGAAAACGTAGTTTTTTTCAAATAATTTCTGCACATTTTTTACAGTTAATTACTTATTATTGCTTGACTAACTGTTAGCTGATCGTGTCAGGAGTTAAAGTTGGGGGGCTGTCGCACCCAAAACCCCCGCTCTTGAAGATTCTTGTGTTAAGGCTTTTAATTCCTGAATACTCAAATCAAATGCGCAGCAAGATTTTTTCTTTTTCAACTTGTCTTCGAGCGTGCGGGTATACGGCATGTTATTAAAGCAGTGGAGACTTACCTGTAACCTGAAGGCCGACTGTGATATTCTTCTGGAGACGCCTGTTGAGCCGAAGGATTTAATAGATTGGATTTAAAAAAGAAACTGAGTTTCTTTTTTAAACTTTAAATTCAATATAAAAAAAAAATTCCTCTAACTGGGAATCGAACCCGGGTCTTCCGCCTGACAGTCAGTAGTAGCGACCACTGTACCACAGAGACAATTGTTATAGTATTTTTTTAGTATTTGCTATCTATTTTTGAGGCAAGCAAATCCCCACAAAACTTGATATTTGGTTTTTGGAAAACAAGGAAGGAGTGATCGGATTGCGCTGAAATTTCAAGGATAAGCTCCCAGGCCCTAGGAAAGCTTATCCTCTAAATTTCAGCCCGATCGAGCAACGTTAAAGGGGGGCTGTGGTGGGAAAATTTAACATGGGCTCTTATAGGAAAACGAGGTTTTTCGTAAATGTAAATTCGGGGGATAATTTTTTCGGTCTGAAAATATCAAAAGGCCCTAACAGGTCAAATTCCGCTTCGAATGAGTCCTCATTCACCCGGATCCATTGCCAACTGTGGCCTGTAGGCGTGGCTAATAAAAAAAAAGAGAAATGAACATTAAGTGGCTATATCTGGTTTTGGAAAACAGGGAAGGAGTGATCGGATTGAGCTGAAATTTCGGGGATAAGCTCCCTGGCCCTTGTAAAGCTTAACCTCCAAATTTCAGCCCGATCGGACAGCGTTAAAGGGAGGCTGTGGGGGGAGGGTCGAAACTTCCGGCCCAGTTTACCCCATGAAGATAAAGTCGGAGGAGGATGGAATTTTGCACGTTTCTTAGTTTGAGCTTGGGCTACAAAATGCAATCACCTCCGTCTCTCTGCGACCTCTAGGACCGGAAATCGCTTAACATTGTGGTGGGTCGCCTCTTTAAAGAGGCACAAGTGTGCCTTCTTGATTCAACTTGTAAATATGACAAGAAAACTTGTTAACTGAGACTAATTACACATATTTGGAGGATATTGCACTTCCAGCATGAAAATGTACTTACCAACACAGACATGTTATGATTTTTTGAAAATTGCGGTAAATTCTAAATAAAACTAGATAAAATCGCACATTCCTCTGTTAGTTAACAAAAGTTTCAATCATTCCATTAAAAAACATACAAACTGTGGAATGATAAGGAATGAAAATGTCATTGTTGTTTATTTCAACGTTTCTGGAGCATTCATTAGCTCCGTCTTATGAGTCATTGGATTTCATAGGTTATTCTTCTTCTTCTGGAAGATTTGGAAAACTTTTTTCTCTGTGGGACCTTTTCTGTTGGTCGTTCACGAGTAGATGGCGAGAAAAGCTGAAAATACTGGAAAATTCCGAAATATCGTTTTCGATATCGATATTTACGTTTCGATATTAGATATCGATATTTCGTACGATATATCGATATATCGATATCGATATCGAATATCGCCCAACACTACTTTTTTTTCTCTGTTTCATCACTTCTAAAGCAGTGTCAACGGATAAAACTAATAGAATCAAGGTAAAAAATTTTGAATATATCAATCCTAATCGTAGTGATAGTCTTTAGTTTTCATCTCCTATTAAAGGGTAAAATTCTACTTTAGCTACTTTTGGCTATCTTGGAAAGGAGTTTGGTTAGGAAAATGAAACTTTCAGGGATAGATCTACAGGCTAAAGTATGTCCCGGGAAGCACCACCTACCTCCACTCCTTCTCCCTCTAGAGGGTCCTGACCTTTGATGACCTTTAAAAATCTGTGTGTTATAAAAGTGAAACCTTGTAAAATAGATCTTCTGCTTAAAATGAAGTTCAACAAAATTGTTTTCAGCCTTACAACTTTGCTCAATCCTGATTTATAGAGTTTTAAAGATATGCAAATACATTTCCTAAATTTTGAAAATTAACATTGATGTGGCTTAAAATACTACTCAAATAACAGGAATTGCATTTGCAGAACTAAAGCCAGAGAAAAAGAATATTATAACTGAAAATTAAGGTAAAATGTTGTTTTGTCAAAATTTCAATAGGTATAGACTTGTCATGTAGCAAATTTCAGGATCCTCTAGAGGGAGAAGGAAAGGAGATAGGTACTTCAAAATACTTCCCAGGACATATTTTAGCCTGTAGACCCATCCCTGAAAGTTTCATTTTCCTAACCTCACCCCTTTCCAAGATAGGTAAAAGTAACTAAAGTAGAATTTTACCCCAAGTTCAAAACTCTACTTAAGCTACTTTTGGCTATCTTGGAAAGGGGTTAGGTCAGGAAAATGAAACTTTCAGGGATGGGTCTACAGGCTAAAATAGGCTATGTAACTGGAAGGTGTTTTAAAGTACCTATTCAGATATTTTTTTTTATTATTCATAGTATTTACTTACAAATAAAGAATAGCCTACATACCATTTGAGGTCAATATATACAAAATCATATTATTGAGTTAGGACTAAAGTGAATACACCATTTGATGCCTTTTTTATGCTGATTACGAATATAATAAGCATTTCTATCAGAAATGAATTTCAGCCCCCCCCTATATATGCCAATTCAGGGTTAGGTTAGGTCAGGTTAGGTATAGCCCATATAGGGAGGGGGGCTGAAATTTATTTTTGGTAGAAATGCTTATTATGTTTGTAATCAGCATAAAAAAAGGCATTGAATGGTGTATTCACTTTAGTCCTAACTCAATAATATGATTTTGTAAATATTGACCCCCTGCATTGGTATATATAGGGGTGAGGGCAAAAATTCATTTCTGACAAAAATGATTATTATATTCATGAAGAGCATAAAAAAGGCATCAAGTGGTATATTCACTTTAGTCGTAACTCAATAATATGATTTGGTAAATATTTACCAAATTGCCTACTTGACTGGTTTGAAATTGAAATTTTGAAAAAAAAATACAATTTACCTTAATTTCAGGGTAAATATCTAGGTGATGCAACAACTTAGGTAGGATGAAAGTGAAAACCTGATTTGATGCCTTTCTAATTCAAGAATAACATGGTGCTCTTTCATAATTTCAAGAATTGCATCTTTCATGATGCTCTTTCATAATTCAAGAATTGCTTCTGGGGCTAATTGCATCTTGAGCCCTTAAAGCAGCATTCCCAAGCATGTCTAGCTAGAATCCCATGTCTAGACATGTGTCTAGCCAGAATCCAATGTCTAGGCAACAACCATTCACAAGTAAAATTTGGCAGATTTTCAATTACAGCAAATCAGAATGTGTCAAGATCCTCTCTATTTTCATCATTTTTGTTTACATTTGTAGATTGAAATTTAATTTTTGTTTTCTCATTAAGTTTTTTTTTTTTTTTTCATTTTAGGCAAATATGCAACACCAGACATAATAATGAAGCACACTAAGGCAATTGTTTTGCTTACCTCATCCATTAGGTTGTGACAGTAAAAATAGGGATTATAATCTTTGGAAGTTTTGCCTGCATAAGCTCTGTTGTTTGGCTAGAAATGACAATTTGAAACTAAATTTGTAGTTTTAGCTAAGCACTGAATTTTACATGTGAATTGTCATTGCCTAGGCATTGGATTCTGGCTAGACACATGTCTAGACATGGGATCCTAGCTAGACATGCTTGTGAACGCTGCTTAAAGGGGCACCTAAGGTATTTTATTTTAGTAACCACACAAAGGAGTTATCAACACTAGTTAAGTTATTGGAAAATGGATAAAAACATCAATAGTTTAGAAATAGGTTGTTTAAGAGTAATATATTCCAAAAATACTTATATGGCAATTCAAACCTTGTTTACTAGGCAACTCAAATATAAACTGTTTTCTTACCATTTCAAGTTTTTTGAATGCCATCAACAAAAATAGTGGGTAAATTTTTTGCAAATCATATTATTGATTTACAAATAAATTGAATATATCACTCAATGCCTTATTTGGTATAAATTTAGAATTGGTCCTCCTGATAAAGAGACATGTTAAGAAAACAATTCTTACTTTAAAATATGTATAATGATCCTAGTTAACATATTATCCAAGGGAAGAACCTTTATCATCAAGTCTTTCCTCTTTTTTCCTTCTTTTTCCAACTTAAAAAAAAAAAAAATCAATTTTCTCCACCCTAGAAACACATTGCATAAATCTTTTGAAATTGCCAGTACAAATTGCAAAATAAATTGTTCTATAGATACCATTCCTCCCAGTCATTGTTAATTCCATTTTTTTAATGAGCAGTGGCAAAAATACAAAATATTAATACAACCTAATTTCACTTCAAAATCAATGGACTTGCTTGACCAATGGGCAGGGTGAATGCTAGGTAATCACTATCTATAAGAACAATTTTATAGCAGTAGTTATGCTTTCTGTCTGAGCTCAAATTTTCAAGTGAGAGGTTAGGGCTAGCAGTCTTTGCAGATGACCTCACCATTTGGGAAGTAGGATACAGCAATAATGAAGCAATTGGAAAGTTAAACCCTGCTCTGAACAAATTAGTTCAATTCTCCAAAGCATTTGGAATGAGTGTATCAACCCAAAAAACAAAAGCAATGATGTTCAATAACAAAAACATTTCCACTCCAATGGCTCGAAATAATTATTGGAGGAGAGATACTTGATTTAGTCAAAGAATGCAGATTACTGGGATTGAAAATAGACCATTGATGGACTGGGAATAAACAAGTAGAGTTGATGAAAGAGGTCTGCCTGAAAAGGATTGTAATTCTAAAAAGACTTGCCTCTACAAAATAGGGAAACTCACCAACTGTATTAGGAACTTTTTACTAACAATATATAAGGCCAAAATGGGGTATGGGATAGTTGCTTATGGCCATACCAAATAAGAAAAAACATGTTGAAATTAGAAACTATCCAGAATATAGCACTCTGACTGGCTCTTGGCTTGTGCCCACACACTTATAGTGATTGTACCAGGAAACTAGCAGGAGTTGTCCCTATAAGCAAGAAAATAGCCAAAGTCACTGTTAAATATTATACCAGGATCCAAGCCTATGGGGAGAGGCACCCCATTTTCACTCTTTGTCATGGGAGAGCTAGGCAGCAAAATAAAATCAGGATTGCATCATGGCAAGCATTTCAGCACTCTGTCCAAACTGGTCATTAGATAAAATTCAGGTTGATTCTTTTAAATTTCCTCCTCCATGGAAGTTCTGCCAACCAAATGTCAGCCAAAAACTTATACAAGACAAAAAAGGAGAATATCCCACACCAACTAATTAGGGCTGAATTTTTAAGAAAATAGGCTACAGAGTTTAAAGATCATCTGCACATTTATACTGATGGATCCCTAGTAGGGAATAAATCTGGCACAGCAGCAATAATGCCACACACCTCTCTGTCCTTTCAAAGGCCTCTCCCACTGAACTCCTCAGTTTTGACGGCTGAACTGGCAGCAATAGTTGAATCACTAGAGGCAGTCAAAAATATATCTCTCCATTTCAGCAAAGTAGCAATCTTCTTGGATTCTCAGGCTGCTCTTAAACTAATCAAAACCTTAACCTGGAATGCAAAGGACACTGATTTGCAGGAGATGAGAGAACAGCTTGATTCTCTATATAAGATTGACATAGCAGTGGCTTTCCAGCATATTCCTAGTCATGTAGGCACCCACTATAACAAAAAAGTGGACATTCTGGCTGCAGAGACTGCAAAGTTGATCAACCCACAGCTTGCTCAAAATTTCAAAGAGTGAAATAAATTGGGCATACTTTAAAATAAAAAGCTTAGCAGTAATACTGAGAAGAGAAGAATTCATATGGAAGCAGTATAGTGACCCAAATTGTAGACTCTGCAACCTGACTGAAGAAACTTTGTAACACCTTCTCTTTGAATGCACTGCAAGTACTCCTGGAATTTATAAACTACATACCCTATCCCAAAATTTTAAACTTCCACTAGATATTAACCTGATTGTGGATGCTTGCTTGCCAGCCTCCATTGAAAAGAAGTTTTACAGAGAGGCAATTGATGTGTTAATGAATTTAGATGTTCTTTGAGTGAGTAACATCTTCCAAAGTATTGTAAGTTTAAAGAAGAGGGGTTGACAAGCAGAATAGGGGAGGGTCATGTTGCAAGAGCCATAGAGGTACCTGCCGAGTTTACTCTTAAATTGCAGGGAAATGGTAACAGGACCCTATGCTTCCCTTGTTTGGCCCTTATGAAAAAGCCAATTCAGTTCTCCCCCCCCCCCCCCCCCCCCCCCCTTGGAAGAATATAAATTTAATGAAATGGAGTAGAATCCACCAACTTGGAAGCCAGAAAGACAATAAATGATGGAGCAAGTGATTTCTAATGAAGGAGAAGAAAAGTGTAGTTAGAAGCCAAAAGGAGTCCATTTAGGATTCCAGGTGCTTTTTTTTTAAGAAGTAAGAATGATTTATTTTTTGAGTTGCCTAATAAATGAGGTATGGATTGTTATAAATAAGTATTTTTGGAATGTATTACTCTTGACCAACCTGTTTATAAACTAGCGATATGTTTTTAACCACTTTTCAATAGCTTAACTAGTGTTGATAAATTCTTTGTGTGGTTACAAAATGAAATACCTTTGGGATTCCTTTAAGGGCTCAAGATACAACTAGCCCCAGAAGCAATTCTTGAATTATGAAAGAGCATAAAAAAAAGGCTTCAAATGATGTTTTCACTTTTGTCTTAGCTAAATTAAGTGGCCACCTAGAAATTTACCAATACGTATCCAGTTCCTAAAGGTACATTGGTTCACTTTACCCCCACCCTCCCTGACAGATAAATGTAGGCTGCAGCTTACTTTATATACTCCTATTATATTTTAGAGTAGCACTTCAATTTCTGAGAATTATTTGCTTTTGTAAAATATTAGTATTTTGTTGTTTGGGTACTTGTCTGTGATCCTGACCACACTCAAGAAGTGAAGTTAGGTGGTAAAAATATAATAATTTAGTGAAAAAAATTATTGAAACTACAACACAGAATTCTGGAAAGCAGGTCACCCAGAATTATTAAATACCTAATCAAACAAACTATATATTAAATATTTAAATAAAATATAGGCTACCTGTATAGTAGTTTATCTCACTGAGACTAAGCTAATTATCTCCAAATTGCAGACAGAGAAACTGGTTTTACTCAGATCATGAACTTGAGTGTGGTCAGGATAACAGACAAGCAGGGGCATCCCAAGACTCATTTCATTGGAGGGACGATCTTCGTAAATTTTACCGAATCACTACCTGATTTATGCCAAATTTTCTGCCGCAATAAAGAATTTTGCAAAATTTCTACTGAAAACCAAAAACGTTGGAGGGGTGGCGCGTTCCTCCGTGCTCCCCCTTGGAACGCCCCTGCAGACAAGTACCATTGTTTGCTGTTAAAAACATGATGGAAATGTTTTGATGGGCTATGTTTTGTGTGTTAAAATGATGGGCTATGTTTAGCGTGTAGCTTTGTTTTCATTTTTGTGAACCTTACAAGAATTGGTATGTGATTGTAAAGTACTGAAAGCATTCAAATGCACAAGAGAATTCAAATACACACAAATCTAGAAAGTATCTGAAGAGACAGGACTGGAGGGTATAGAGAACACAGACTAGCCTAGTATATAAGCTAGGCATGCCTACTATCAGATAAATTAAAAGTATTTGAAAACCATCCTGCTTGATATAACCAGAATAATAAAATTCTTACTATAGTCAGAAGCTGCCACAAAAAAAGAAAAAAAAATGATATGAAATCAGGAACAATTTCTTGTAGAAAATCACAGTATTTGCTTGAAGTCAAATGTAATGATAATTATAAAACAGAGTCACAATTGTCTGTTAAAAGTAGAAAATGTGCTGTGAACCCTTAAGTTTTTACCCTTAAAGTTGAACCCTTTAAGGGTTTAAAAACCCTTAGGTTTTTGTCTATTCAGTTATTCTACAGGGAGATTCTCCTTCTAAAATTGCTACAATAAAGTCAAATTTTTGCTATATGCTGTTAACTCAACTCTATTTGATGTTGCTAAAAAGTTTCTTTGAAATCAGACTTTGTTTGCTGGTTAGAACTGGTCTGAAAGCTCACCTTTTTCCTTCTATAGAATGTACAAATAATGTCACCAAGTTTATTTTACTAGTTTTCTACAAAGAAGTTTTGTAAAACTTAGCAATGTTGGTAAAAGACTTTCTCTCTAAAGAGCAATAATCTTGCTTTATTATCTCTACATCTTACTTTCTTACTTACTATAATATCACTTTATACTAATCTTACTATTATCTCACTTTAATTGCACCTCCTCTAATGCCTAGGTTTAGCCTATGTCTAAGACTGCTTATTTTGTTATTTTTCATTCCTTTTGTACTTATTTCTTATCAAAACTTGATTCATAATGCCATTCTAAAAAAAAAAAAACAACAAAAAACATCAAAGTTTTGGAAATAGCATAGTTTTGGAGTATCCAGTCTTTATGGTAGGGGTCATTGAATCTGAAAGTTAATGTAAAAAATCAATAAACATATGTTCTCTGATCAGGGTTGGTTCCAGGATTTTTTAAGGGGGGGGGGGCGCATAATAAGTTAATCCAAAAAAAACTTGCATTAGGAGCAAGTTTATTTCATGCAAACTTGCGTTAATTAAGTAAACTACTACTTTAAATATACTACTTTAACTAAGTTAGGGGGTGCGCGCACCCCTCTGGATCTGCCATTGTATCTGATAGGGATGAAGTAAGAATCTTATGGTTGTTACAGTTAATTTAGAAATCTTGCTACAAAATTGCTAGAAATTCATATCGATAGCCAGGTGCAACAAATCTTAAGAACCAACTTTTCCTCTCCTTCTAGATGTGAAATATATAGAGTCTTGATTCAGAGTTTGTTGTGTTAACACATTGCCTTTGGATATTAACCTTTTAATAAAGTAAGGTTTCAACCTGTGCAATCCCCTAAAGAGATTTATAATCGGCTTATTTTATTTACTTGTTATTGACATTTTTGCTGCTTGAACTTAAATTCCCTTGGGATTTAGTGACTTAGTAAGTACTGAGATTCAGACAGAATGATTTAATTACCTTAGAGGATTGTACTATTTGTGCATAGCCGCGACACTGATAACATATATTAGGCAATAAGCAGAAGAGGGGAGGGTTCCTGCCGCAAGTGCCGTATGTACCTGCCGGTATTTAGTTACCCTTAAATTGTGGGGAATTGGTGAGCAGGTCCCGACGCTTCCTTTGTTCCTAGTATTGTGTGATTCAGTGGACTTTGGCTGTTTTTGTGTGAACGTAATGACTGAAAAGCTGGTATTCAACCCAGTTCTGTACTTTTTGAGCAGATCACTCACCAAAGGGGTGAAATTCGATCAGATTGTGAAAAGTGCAGCAAACTATTTTGAACATGATACAATCATACAAGCTAAAAAGACCCTTTCATATGCCAAAGATGAGGACAGTATAGCTGATATGTGGAAGTTGCTAGTCTCTGCAGCAAAGCAAAATGTCCAAACCCCGAAATATGTGATATTTAGTCCGTGCGAAGTACCTGCCATCGGTGAGGCAGTTCACGCTACAGTGGTGTCCAAAGTAAATGAACTCACCAGAAAATTGGATGGATTTATGCTAAATAATTGCCGCTCTACAGACACCCTGCCAGATGAATCTCAATCGTCCCAAACCGCACCCCCTAGGCCGCTTTACTCTGTGATACTCAAAGACCCTCCAACAGACTAAGTGCCCAAGTGAACGCAAAGCATATATCGACAAACTGTGCCCATTTCCAGACGGCGATAAACCGAGTTACGCCGCACTAATACCGAGTGGAAAATCGTGGTTCGTTCCAAGCAAACCGCGAGCCAGATTGTGGATGCAGCTAAACGTGCAAAACCGTCGCTCAACATCTCCCTCAAGGAACCTGCTTTTTTAGCTGCGATCATGCGAGTGCCAGAGGATCTAGACGAACAGTTTCTTAAACAGCTAATCCCCAAGTGCAATAAAACCCTACTGTGTGGCAAGTCTCAAACATTAAAGTCTACTTTCCGACGCGAAATGACCTCGATACCTTTCTCAAAGTCTCAGTGAAAATCGGATATGAACGCCTCCCAGTCGAAGAGTTCGTGTTCTTGCCTCGGCTCTGCTTTAATTGCCACGCAATCGGTCACCTATCTGCAGATTTTAAGAACGGTTCATTATGTTCCAAATGCGGCTCCGCTGATCACAAATCTACGTCCGATACCCCGTGTCAGAAGGCAGCCTTTTGCGTTGGTTGCAAGAAGCAGGGTCATACTTGCTATAGTGTGAAGTGCCCAAAAAACCGCAAACCCTCAAACTAATGTCCTCGCCACTAACTCTTTTATCGTGGAATATAAACGGCTCTTTTATTAATAAACTTCCGGTTCTGGAAAGCCTCTGTTCTGAGTTTAGTGTGATTTGTCTCTAGGAAAATTTTGTTACTAAACATGGTCTGAACATACTTGAGCTTGAGGATATGACAACTTATTGTGTACCCGCTTGACAGCTGAACAATAGAGGCTGACCCTCGGGTGGACTTTTTAAGTTTGTGAAATCAGCGCTCCGTGCTAGTATCTTTGAAGCAAATGATTATTATCTAGCTGTGAGAGTGGATTGTTCTGTCTGTATTAGTGTGTATCTTCCCACAGACTACATAATGACCAGTCTGAGCATAAAATTTGTGCTATCTTGTGAAAAAATAGGTTCATGTATAGACAAAATTTGACACTTAGGTTTACCTTGCATTATAGCCAGTGACTTTAATTGTAATCTCTCCGAGCCGAATTCTCAAGCTTCACTGCGTACAACACTAGTTAAGGGCTTATTTAGTGATTTCTTGTATGTTTTAGATAAATCGTCCGATTTTACGTAGGTTCACACGTCCTCGCGGACTTCCAACCTGGACCACGTTGTAGTATCGTCAGATATGCGAGCGGATATAGTAAAGGTTGTGTTTGATTATCAGTTGTCTGATCATCTTCCCATAACTTGCTCTGTTGGTATGTAATCTTCTGGTCAGAAAACCACACCTCTTTCTCCTTCAGCACCTCGACACCATTGTAACTGGTTGAAAATTGATCAAGCCTTATTCATTGAGTCGGTAGATTCAGTCCTGAATAAAATCAGTGTCCCATTTTTTCTCCTTCAGAAGTCACTCCAGTTACCTCAAAAAGAGGTTTCGATCTGTCTAGATATATATTGCGCAGAAATCTGCCATGCTCACCGCTTTGCAGAAAAACAAGCTGTTCCTTTGCAACGAATTCGTAAAGGAATCATTCCTAGGTGGTCGTCAAATCCAGATCTCGTCATTTCATGTAGTCAAGCAAAATTTTGGTTTTCAGTATGGAAAGAGTGTGGACATCCGAATGTGGGTCTTGTGAACAGCATACAGATTTTCACGAAGCGAAAGTTTTCTAAGGCCCTGGCTCGGCATCGGAAAAATCTAGTCAATCATTATTCTGCCCATGCCAAACAAGATAGAAATATGATCTTCAAGTTTGTCTCTCGTTCTGCAAAATATTCTTCTTCACCATCCCCACCCGACATCCCTGAAGATGAATGGTATGCCCATTACAAATCAGAGTTGTCAGCTCCTGACCCCTCCATCGAACAATCTTACGAGGCTGCCTTAGATCAGTTTCTATCTTCTCATCCCGATAAAGATTTTATTGTCAGTACCCGCTCTGTTGAAGATGCCATCTGTAGACTCAAATGGAAAGGCTCTTCGGGCATTGACAAAGTCAGTGCGATCCACTTGAAACACGGAGGTAAACTTCTCGTGGCACATCTCTCTCTGCTTATGCAGATGATTTTCTCTCAAGGGATTGTTCCTGCCTCTTTCTGCATAGGAGATCTGACTCCCATTCCTAAAAAGGAAAAATCTAAAACTCATTGTACAGCATTCTATCCAATAACTGTAGCTACGTCACTGTGCAAGCTCTTCAAGTTGCTGTTTATACAGGAACTCGAAATAGTATGCTACACTCCTCCGCATCAGTTCGGCTTCAAGCGAGGAACTGGATGTGCTGATGCCTTAACAGTCGTTGCTAATGTGTTGATAGATGCCGAATCTTCTGAGAGAGATCCTTTCTTTGGTAGGACACGACATTAGACGTGCACTCGGCTCTCTAATCCTTGCGGCGATGCTTTTGAAGGCCGGTAAACGTGGGTTGAACCTAGTTGTCATTCGTTTTCTCAGGAATCTGTATTCTAGATTACGGATCCGACTGAAGCTACCTCCTGACAAGTGTTTGACCCCCATTCTGCACACCCGACTAGTTCCAGTCAAGAAAGGAGCAGTCACCTCTCGTGACCTTTTTCAGTAACTATGTCCTTGATGCACAAGATCAATGTCCATCTTCGCTGATTCTGTCATCTGCTAACTTGTCTTTGGTATGTTACGAGGACGACATCCTGAATCTTAACCGAACCCTTCAGCGGGCAATTGATATCTTCGAAATCCTTGAAGCCAAATATCTTAAAGTTGGACTTCAGTTCAAATCTTCAAAATCGGAAATCATCCTATTCAATTGGAAAACTGATTTTTGTGTTCCTACCATTGCCCTTGGTTCTAGCTCTGTCCAGCCAGTGGATCACCTCATTTATCTAGGTTTACCCATAGGTTCGTCTATCCGTCACACCCGAAAACTTCTCCTCGAACAGCTTAAACGACGAATTTCAGCGTCTTATGCTTCAGTTGTATCGTGCAAACTCCGATTCAACCGGCTGCTTCTAGCAAGCTTGTATAACACCATCGCTCTTCCTCACATTTTATATGCCACGCCCTTCTGGAAAATTTTCCTAAAACTGACCAGAATATAATCAGAGCAATGTATTTTGGTTTTGCGAAGTATTTGCTTCGTCTACCTCCGTGGTATAGGAATTCGCATGTAATTGAAAATTTTAAAGTCGCAGACCCTGACGTCGCCGTCGCTAGACGAATAGCGAAGCACAATAGAAAGTACGACGAAATCTACACGAATGGTCCCATCTGCTCATTCAGTGAATCAGTGATTTGTTTTCTTTGTTGGTTTAGTTTGTTATAGTTTGTGTCTTCTTTTTTCTTTTAAGTGCTCCGTCTTGTTGTATGTTGATTTGACGGGTTTTTCAATAAATAAATAAATAATAAATAGGCTATACTGAGAATTCCAAATGATACTGATTTAAAATAAACAAATGTTTCTAGGCATTTTAGCATTATTACTGTTTTGGATGATATATAAACCTTTTGAAAGTTCATAGACAAAATAAGCACCAAGTTCAATATGAAGTAAGCTTAAATTAAGGTCCCTATAGAAATATAAATCTAAGTGGAAATGAAGTAAATTATGCTCAGGACATTAATATATTAATTAGTGAGTAATTAGATCTTTAACATTTCTGATATATTGCTGCCTAAAGATTGTATCTGACATTTTAAAACTTCTGAAATAATTGCCAAAAGCTATTTGCTGAGCTGCATTCAAAGAGAGAATCAGTAGGACAATCCTCCTGATTTGTAATATCCTGCCATTCCTCCCTTTGAGAACAGCTTAGAAAACAGTTTTGAGAAATTAGCTCAAACACATCAAAATGTCAGTTATAATCTTTATTTGTAGCATCAACTACGTCCAATTATGAAGGTGGAAAATTCCCTTAACACTTTAGTTACAGTATTAAATTTGGTGGCTACCTAGTTTGCTAAAAATCCAGCTTTAATATTCAACTATAAATATATATTTTTTTTTTAGGAATTCTTTTACAGAATTTCAACTAGGTGGGCAATTCCAAGATTAACAAAATGTTAATCTTTTCATAAGCAAAATGATATTCATAACAATTATTTTCTTTTCATCTTTAAAATTATATAAAACAATTCCATAGGCTACCTTGGAGTACATGCAAGTATAAATCATTAAAGTATGTTTATCTCATATCTCTTGACCTATTTGGATGTCATAACTCTTTAGCTTGGATAATTCTTTATATTCTCTGCCAGTAGTGTCAATGGAGGAGGGGGATATGCGCCTATAAAGTACCTTCATTGGGGTTATTTTCAGTGAAAATACCTTTTTTGGGGTGCATTTTCATTGAAAATGACTCTTTGTAAAGTTGAAAAAATGAAAAATTTAACCAGTGAAAACTCCCTAAATCTGCTGATGGCTTATGAATACAAAGTGCATTTAAGAACTTAAATAACTTACATAACACTATAAGTAAAATAGCAACTAAAAAACCCAAATGATTTTCACTAAAATCTCCTGGTAAGATACAGCTGGTGGAATGATTGCCCACTCATGAGAGGCATACTGCTGTACCTTATTGGAAAGTCTACAAAATCAAGAGGAGTGAAATTCTAAATAATGTAAATGAGGAGTGGGCTGAGAAACATCAGTTGCTAAGAAAACCATCTGTCTGCTTAGCTGGATCGTATAACTGGTTGTGTTCAAACCTGTAAGCTTAATCATGTGAGTTGATTTTATCAAACAAAAAAGCAAACTAGTTTTGAAATTTTCAGGTATTTTTCTAGTTTGAGTTAAATATCAAATTTATTGTTCTGGCCCCGTAAAAATATTTTTGTAGTTTACATTATAACTTTAGCGATTCTGAACTGAACTTAAAAATGTTTTCAACTTTTTTTCATGTCTTAAAAAGACATTGCTTATACTTAAGAAAAGAAATCTGGTAATGATGTTTTTCTAACAACAATTTCTACTAAGCTTCAAACTTTTGGTTTTTTTTAAGGTTTTTGAATTGTTGTAATCCCTTTTTAAATATATACTAGAATGACTGGATCTCTTAGAGGGGAAAAAATTCGGAATTTTGTGTGTCTCAACCCCACAAAACGATTCCCCTTTCTAGATATTGAGATGGCCGAGATTTGAGTTCGATCAAGTGACGTTAACATGTGTTGCTCGTCGCTCTAACCTCCTGAGACCTGACCATAGAAATACTTTTCCAATTATGTTCATTTCTTTGTAGTTGACTTAAAAAGAATCATTTTGACCATTGATCAATTAAAAAAGAAAGTTGTCTCACCATCTCTCCTTCTGGAGGAAGTCCACAGCTGTGGACATTGGGTCTCTGTCGAGCTAAAAGTATAGTAAAAAAAAACTGTTTCGTCTATTAAAAAAGATTTGTCAAAACGTTGAAAACAAAAACATTACTCTTCATGAAATTTCTTGAAGCAGTTGTTGTCTCGTGTCAAGCAGATGATTCTACACTGCAAGCACACTGACCTTTTGCAGCATCCATGCCTTCTGCATCGGGCTGCGTTTGCCAAGTTGCAAAATTCTGGTAGATGTAGTGCAGCTCTGGCATGTGGTGGAGGGATTGGCCTCTTTTCACGCTCAAAACACGGAGCTGAGTTTCACCCAAGAGTTTTTTGTTGCTACTTTCTTGACCTCGTGACTCCAAGCTTCTAGAATTGAGCAAAACACTCGGCCACGTTGGAGCGAAGGTCAATAAGCTGTTTGAGGTCACCAGAAACTTCTGGGCCATAGCCCTTCAGCTCATAAAATGTATTGGCTAGTGCAGCATCCACAAAATGATGAAACAGGCGTACAGTCCATTTTTTAGTACGCATCTCAAACCTTTAATAGGTAACCATGCAGTCCACAAGGTTGAGCCCACCCATTTAGGTGTTGTAGTTGAAGACTACTCATGGACATCTGACCTGCACGTAAGACCCCTGGCGCTTGTCATACCGTTTGAGCTCTGTCTCCTCTTCTATGCCTTTGCTGTTTGAAGAGAGAAGAACCACTTTTTTATCACACCACTGGGTCACAGCTACTTTTCTATCTGAGTGCTTATAGCTTAGACTCTAAGCTATAAGAAGACTCTAAGCTATAAGAAGACTCTAAGCTATAAGAACACTCTAAGCTATAAGAAGACTCTAAGCTTAGAGTCTTTTAGCTTAGAATCTTCTTATAGCTTAGAGTCTTCTTATAGCTTAAGAGAAGACTTAATTATAGCTTAGAGTCTTCTTATAGCTTAGAGTCTTCTTATAGCTTAGAGTCTTCTTATAGCTTAGAGTTTTTTATAGCTTAAATTCTTCTTATAGCTTATAAGCTTAGACTTTATAAGAAGACTTCTTATAGCTTAGGAGACTTGAAGTCTCCTGTCATTGTTGCAGAAGTAGCCATGACCGATTGATGAGCGCGACCTTCAGCCTCAATGAACCGCATTTTGAAAAATGGGCTTTAAAAAAAATAGAAGATTGAAGAATCCTTTATTTTAAACAGCTTCTATAGTATTGGCAAAAGCCTCAACTAAATTACGCTATTTCTTGCAACACATAAAAAAAAAGAAAAAAACTAAGCACGATTAATGACATTTGGATAAAATGAAATAGAAGAATTGCTGAAGCGATTCGTTCTGCATCTTATTTGCTCGAACTTGTTTTTGTGTCGAGTATTGGCCTCGGGGGCATTAAGAGGAGGCAACACCGTACTGTGTTTTTCATTAGCGAGGAGCGACTGTCCAAATTTCCACATGAGATAGAATCTCTGTTCTCTCAGCGTTGGTATTTTCAACTTTGCAGTTTCAGTCGCATATGGGTCATATTTGGGGCCCATTATGATTTTTGTCGTCTGTTCTTGAACAGCCTTTAGATTGTTACTTAAGTATTCAATGTTGTGCACCTGTGGTTCCCAAACAGGGCACGCGTATTCTGTTAACGGACGTATTTAGTATATATACGCTAGCCGTAAACTGATTCACTGGGAAACCTAGGCGTCGGAGTGTAGTCAGTGATCGCAAAGCATAGTTGCCCTTTTTCACAAGGTTGGAAACATGGTAGTAGGTCGAAGTGGTAGGGAACTAAGGTTTAGGACAAGCTACGTCCCTCTTAAGCCGATTAAAACACATCACTTTTGTTTTATTGACGTTAATTTGAAGTTCATTATTCCTGCACTGATCAGTGAAACTGTCCTTCAATTCACCTTGGAACTGGGGTATTGCTTGGGATTTATCCACAAGAAGTTTTGAGTAAAGCGGACTCATCGACGTATTTGAAGCGTTCATCAAAGTCAGCGAGAACGAAGTTGATCACATCCAAGAATAGTGAGGCAGCCAGCTTGGTACCTTGTTGAGCACCGCACGTTATTTCAGCCCATTCAGAGTTGAGATCTCCGGCAAAAAAGCGCATAGACACACTGGTGACGGCTTCTGAGGAAATCGACTATCAGCAGAGGGTCTGTTTTTCTAGCCCCATTTGCTTCAGTTTTTGCACATCAGTGATATGGCGGATTAAATTAAAACGCTTTACGGTAATCAGCAAGGAAAAGGTCTACTATGGTTTTTACCCTGTCTAGCCATTCAAATATCAGGTGATAGAGACGCACAAGATAATGGGTAGGGCCGCTTTCTTTCAAACAGTCATACTGGAAAGGGTCTAAGGGAGGGTTGATTTGCGTGAGGACTTTACGATATATTAAAGATTCGGTGAACTTGGTGAGATTCGGAGCTATTGAAATAGGATGGAGTTGTTCACATGATTTCGGGTCCTTTACTTTGGGTATAGTAAAGTGTCCGTAGGTTCGCTTAACAGCTTGCACGGTATGTCTTGCCGAATGTACGTACCAACACCTACACCGCGGTGCTGCAAGCCTCGATCGCGTCTTATATATAAAAAAAAGTTCAAATGAGGGCCAAACCAAAATCAGGTTGTCCCCGAATGGGGGGGGGGGGGTATAAAGAGCGAGGCTTTAAATAGATTGGGACGGAGGAAGAGCGTGCGTTGCTGTGTTGGCCTCAGACACCTTGTTGCTTCAGTGAGTTGTTAGCAGTAGTAGTAGTATCGATGGCAAGTGAGATCTTGAACCAAATCAAATTGACCATATCATCCCAAGTAGGTAGTTACCACAGTACATTGGTGATGAAAACTTTCCTGAAACAAGCTGATTTAAAATCAATCTGCAGTTTCGTAGCGATTGAGACCTTAAACAGTAAAAGATATCAACAGACACTTATCCGGTCACGTGTTAGCTGAAACGCTTATGAATAATTTGCCGAATTTCAACAATAATTACATTTATTGCAATGTAAAGTTCCAATTCTAATTAATTCCAATGGATATCTACAGATCCCTGAAGGTGTTTCACTTTTCCTTTCTGTTCTTTGCCTTTAATTTCATGTTGTTTTGTTTTTGTTTTAAAATGATTGAATTTTTTGTTTATAAATGACGTCACTTATGCCCGCTTATACTGCATTTTCCAGGGTTAGCAGGTGTAACTTATCTAGCAACTAGTCCAGACCGTTTCAAGCAGTTAGTTTCCTAATCTTTGACGTCATTTACGTCTCTGAAACGGTAGGGATAAGTAACCGGGCTCGTCAGATAAGTAATATTAATTACTATCAATCCGTAGTAATACTAAACTCAATCTGTAGTTCCCTATTAATTTTGCTGACACTTTGTATTCTTTCTTTTATTAAAAAAAAACCTTTTAGGAAACCAGTTTTCAATTCACGGGAATTTTCATACCCCGTCACTTGCTTTAATTAGTTTGGTGCTTGAACCTTCGGTCCTAAACATATCGCCCTTGCCGATGACGTCACTATGGGTTGATTTATGAAACATTCTCTTTAATTGAAAGGTTATGAATTTTTCTAGTTTAGAATTGCTCTCTTGGTTCAAGGACTATTTGCAGAGAGTTTCAAATTTGAGTAGTTAGATGTAAATTCAACTTGAAGAAAGCCAATGTTTGATTTTATTTATATGCATGCATCCACATGCCTAAACAGGACTAACCCAAACAGAGGAGAGAGGCAGGAGTGGATCCAGAGGCTTTGTCTTATGACCACGTGCCCAGCTTCGACATGGTACAGCCAATCACTATCCCAGAGCTGACCGAAGAGCCGAAAGCCTCCAAGCAGATCTATGTCGTTTTTCACCACTGACCACCGATCTTTCTTCTGGCCTCCAGGTCGACGTTTCCAATTTTCAAGTGGTTGTGCTTTAATAGCGGCCTTCGCAATGCATTGGTAATCTTCACAGCGTAGACAATGGCCCAGCCACACGTGCCGTTGTCAGTTTTTGGACTAGGAGAGGGGCTAACTACCGTGACATCTCAGGGGCCCTGTCTATGAATAAATCTATTTTTCTGGTCGTCTGAATCGCAGTTCAATCGCAGCAAATATTCCAATTGTGTTTCAAATTACAAAAAAATAAAAAACAAGAAAAAACGGGCCTGAGGCCAATAGAAGCCAAAGATTAAAATATACTTCGGTTTGAATTTCAGAATTTAGCACTAGAGTTATTTATTTTTAAAGAAATCTTTTTAAATTTTGGTTTTAATGTTATAAATGGGATTCATTTCGTTCATTTGCGCTGAGGACGCCTTTCTGATTGTATATGCGAAATATCTGTGGTAAATTTTACTTCGCTGAATTTGCTTATTATGTTTCTATGGAATAGGTTAGTTCGCAGACTTCTTAAAAGATTTAAGTCTAATAATTAAATGATAGTGTGATATTATGACTAAAATTCTTAATTTTTCGACTTTGGGGGAATGGAAGGGGTCCCAATTTTGACACTTTCTTGGACTAGTTTTAAAAATACAGTTCTGACTTTAAATTAATATAGTTTGTCTTACAATTGACTTAGATTCAATATGGTATTAAATAAAAATTACAAGTTTTTTTAACTGAAAGTAAGGAACGACGTTAAAACTTAAAACGAACAGAAATTATTCCGTATATGAAGGGGGCTGTCCCCTCCTCAATGCCTCGCTCTTTACGCTAAAGTTTGACTTTCTCACAACTCTATTTTTTTAAACAATAAAAAAACTTTAGCGTAAAGAGCTAGGCGTTGAGGAGGGGACAGCCCCCTTCATATACGGAATAATTTCTGTTCGTTTTAAGTTTTAACGTCGTTCCTTACTTTCAGTTAAAAAAACTTGTTTTTTTTTTTATTTAATTTTTGAACGTTTTTGAATTAATGCAGGTTTTGATTTTGGCTCACCGTACATGAATAATTAAAACAAATTTTGCATATTATATTTGGTTAAATGGCTTTCTCGAAACTTGTTTAATTTTATTTACGAACGTTTTTATTAGTAATAAATATACGTAACTTAGAATTAACTTAGCCTACGTAACGAACTTCTATATTCATAAAATTTTAACACGTATATTAGGGGTTTCGCCCCCTAGTCAATACCCTGCTCTTTAAACTATAGTTCGAATTTTTTTCCAGTTCTTTAAAAATGACCTCTTAATCACAATCAGTTGATCAGTTGAAAAACTTGTTTTTTTTATTTAATTCCTGATCTTTTTCTTTAATAATGCTGGGAAATCCGGCGCCCCCTTCATAGCAATGTCCCTTCTCCCATGAAAACTTCCTTCATGGAAAGATCCTTCCATATAGCCCCCGACCCTCTCCTTCCCCCACCTACCAGAAAAAATCTCCTCTGAAAAAGTCTGTATACTTCCCAATAACCAATACTATATGTTAACATTGAGTAAAGTTCATAACTTTCAGCCCTCCCCCTGGGGACTTTGGGGGATCAAGTCATTCTAAAAGACATTTTTATCATATATTTTCGACCATGCTGAACAAAATGGCTATCTCAAAATTTTGATCGGGTGACTTTGGGAAAAAAATGAGCGTGGGAGGGGGCCTAGTTGCCCTCCATTTTTTTTGGTCACTTAAAAAGGGCACTAGAACTTTTAATTTCCGTTCCAATGAGCCCTCCCACGATATTCTAGGACCACTGGGTCGATACGATCACCCCTGGGAAAAAAAAAAAAAAAAACAAATTAACACGCATCCGTGATCTTTCTTCTGGCAAAAAATGGAAAATTCCACATTTTTGTAGATAGGAGCTTGAAACCTCTACAGTAGGGTTCTCTGATACGCTGAATATGATGGTGTGATTTTCATTAAGGTTCTATAACTTTTAGGGGGTCTTTCCCCCTTTTTTCGAAAATCAGCCAAATTTTCTCAGGCACGTAACTTTTGATGGGTAAGCTTAAACTTAATGAAACTTATATATTTGAAATCAGAATTAAAATCTGATTCTTTTGATGTATCTATTGGTATCAAAATCCCGTTTTTTAGAGTTTCGGTTACCATTGAGCCGGGTCGCTCCTTACTTACAGTTCGTTACCACGAACTGTTTGATATACTATTGTATGTATGTCTCGGATAATCTTAGGTCCTCTTGACTGCTAAGGTCCTTGTATCGGCTTTGCAGTATGCTGCCACACATGAGTTTGAACTCTAGGTTCGTATTACCAAGCTGAGACAAGTTGTTATCTAATGAAAATTCTAAAATAGCCAGTCAATCTAACATTACTGAAAAACTTTAAACTAAGCTTCACTAAGCTTCCCATTTTCATAGGCCGTAAAGGCATACGGTGGCGCATTCGTTCCTCAAGAATCACCATTTATACAAAATAAACGGTTAATATAGACATTTATTTTAAAGCTTTATTTAACAAAGTTGATTCAGATTATCTTTGATTAAAATCTGTATAATGAGGTACAATTTTGAAAAAGGGTGGTTATGCAGGGGGGAGGCTGATGCTTCGAAAACATATATTTTGCACCTACATTTTCTAATATGGCTGTCCGTCTCATATACGGAATAATTTCTGTTCATTTTAAGCTTTAATTTTGCTCCTTACTTTTAGTTGAAAAACAAGTTTTTTTTACATATAAAAATACAAAGTTCACCTTTATTTCAAACAACAAGGATTTTTGCCAAACATACCAATCACATGAATCAATTACGTACATGATTACTATGTATTGAATCAAAATATATTATGTCCAAGACCTGGAGTAAAAGAAAATCAGACAAAACCCAAAATAAAAAATAAAAAAAATCATTTTCCCAAATTAAAACAGGTGTGCGTAAACATGTCTTTATACAATTCCCTTAGCCTAAAAATACGCTACGGAAGGAGCAGAGGTAGGAACATGAAAACGCTTTCTAAGTTGATATTTCAGGATCTGAATTCATTCCCGGAGCTTCATTTAATACTCCTAGATCAAAAATTTTTCAAGATCTCAAAAGTTCCTAACGATATAAATTCCAATATTATCCAGGGGCGGGGGTGGGAGCGTGTGGCAGGGAGACAAGCTAAGATCCATAGGTACCTTTAAAGTATCCAACTACCCCACTGCGTATAGTCTTAATGCAGTCCTTCGTGATTTAGCAATACTTCAGGGGATCAAATCTTCTCCTATGTGATGTTTCTTTCCGAGGAGTTTAACAAAAATTTTGTTCACTATCTGATGAGACGTTTTCTTGAACTTAGTCTCTATGTTGCAGCCCAAGCATCACTATTAGGAAGTTGAGAATTTAAACACGCATGCTTAACATGAAAATCTTTATCTTATCTAAGATAAGAATCACAGGATCTCTTCTGGCTCTTTCGACCGCTTTGTTTTTTTTTGATCTTCTGATATTTCTTGAGCCAAATCTTGAGGTTTTCCACCTGAGCCAAATGCGCTGGGTGAACTGTGCACAAGTCTTTCTTCGTTTTAATATAAGGTACATATAAGGTAGAGATATAAGGTAATATAAGGTCTACATATAAGGTAGAGAAGCAACGATAGCCTTGGTATGGTCAGGACTTATTCCTAGCTTAATTAGGTCCTCAATAGCTTCGTCAAAGTTGTTTGGTAGATTGTCTTTTGGAAGAGACCCCAGTAAAAGGTACGCCCAAGATCCAACATATTCCAACTCCATTGCTCGAATGAATTGCTAGGGCACATAAAAATCAAAACTATTTAGTCTGGGTCTGAAACTAGATTATTATCTGCACAGAAAAAAAACTACAAAAGCTCAATCCCAGGCATAGTTTATGAGAGACTGTATAACGTACATTATCAAAATTTACTAGGCCATTTATATAATAAAAATAATGAATATGAACTTTAATTAAGACAGTGAAAAAATATATCAAACAACTGGCGATAACGAACTGTAAATAAGGAGCGACTCGGCCTAAAAGTAACCGAAATCTTAAAAAACGAAATCTTGATATCAATACACACATCTAAGAATTTCGCTTTTTTTATGCTGATTCCAAATATATAAAGTTTATTAAATTAATGTTACCCATCAAAAGCTCGGAGCCCGAGAAAATTTGTCTCATTTCCGAAAAGGGGAACCCCTAACTCCACCCCCCCCCCAAAAAAAAAAAATAAGTGAACTTAATGAAAATCAGACCATCAGATTCAGCATATCAGTTAACCCTACTACACAGGTTTCAAGCTCCTATCTACAAAAATCTGGAATTTACATTTTTGGCAGAAGAGAGATCACGGATGCGTGTTTATTTGTATATATATATTTTTTTTTTTCAGGGATGATCGTAACGAACCAATGATCTTAGAAGACCAGGAGAGAGCTCATTTGAAAGTAAATTAAAAGGTCTAGTGCCCTTTATAAGTGACTAAAAGGATGGAGGGCAACTAGCCCCCTCCCACGCCCATTTCCTTCTAAAGACATTCAATCCAAATTGAATGTCAAATCCCCCTTTGCCCCAAACTCAAAAATTTCCAAAATTCTACTTTAAATTTTTTTTTAAATATTTGTAAAGCGCTAAGACATATAGCGCTACAAATATCAGAATCGACTTTAGAGGACAATTTATGTCATGGGAAGATGTTTTTGAAATCCCCCTTCCCCCCAAACTCAAAATTTTACTTCAGAAGCTTTTTTTAATTATTTCTAAAGCGCTGAGACATAGAGCGTTACAAACATCAGAATCAACTTTAGAGGACAAATTATGTTATGGGAAGATGTTCTTGAAATCCCCCTTCCCCCCAAACTCAAAATTTTCCAAAATTCTACTTTAGAAGCTTTTTAAATATTTCTAAAGCACTAATAGATAGAGCGCTGCAAATATCAGAATCGACTTCAGAGGACAAATTATTATGGGAAGATGTTTTTGAAATCCCCTTCCCCCAAACTGAAATATTTCCAAAATTTTACTTTAGAATATTTTTTAAATATTTCTAAAGTGCTAAGACATAGAGCGCTACAAACATCAGAATCCACTTTAGAGGCCAAATTATGTTATGGGAAGATGTTTTTGAAATCCCCCTTCGCCCCAAACTCATAATTTTGTAAAATTCTAGCCTTCTTTTCCATGAAGGGGGGGGGGAAGTATTTTCCCCAGGGGGTAAAGTATTTGGACAGTTTGAAGTCAGAAAATAATTATTTCTAGGTAATAGGGCCACTAAAAAATTACAGAAGAATAGCGAGGTATCTGGAAATGTTGTTAACTAAAAAAAAAAAAACAAAAAAAAAAACATGCTTGTATAAAGTAAATGTAATCTTTCATTTAAGTTTTTTTTTTTTTGAACTAACATCAGTGCCGACCCGGAAGCATTACGGTTTCTGCCAAAGTTAAATTTATGCAACCTGGGACTATACAAGCCAAATCGTTGGGTCAAACCATGTAGGCTCAACACTAGGATATTTGCATCTGTTAAGAAGCGACTATTTCAGATGCAGGAAAAACGCATACTAATTGACCTATCTTTCCAATATATTCATAACCCAATTCGCTGTTATCTTTGTTCGACTATTCCCGCCGTCAACAATGAAACAATTATGAAAGCCGCAATTGATATTACGAGTTATAGCTTCAGTTTGTAAATGACAATTATTGAAATATGTCTTGCAATTTTTGTGAAATAAATTTCTGTGGTGGTATTATTCAATTTTCTACAGTTGAGGCAGTCTTAGAGTTGTATTATAACCATGGCATGTTATTGAGAAGCAGGGATTGTGATAACTGTGGCCAGATTTGCATAAAATATAGAAATTCGTTCTATTGCCAGAAGTCTAGGCTTATACCTATCCGAGGTGGCCGCAAATATTTTCCGGTAAAGTGTAATTTTTCAAAATCGATCTATGACAAAACATGGATGGCTGGTTTACACCTTTCGTTGCTAGAAAATTTCCGTTTTTTAATGATTTGGCTTCAAATACCGCCTCTAAGGGAGGATTTTCATGATCAACAATGTTACTTGTTGTAGAAAAAAACTTTGTGGATTGGAGCCAGTTCTGCAGAGAGGTTTGTATGTGCATATGTCATTCAAACTCCGCTCCTTTGGGAGGAGAAGGAGTCATTGTTGAGATAGATGAAGCCAAATTTGGGAAAGCGTAAATATAATCGTGGTCGGATTGTCACGGGTGCTTGGGTATTTGGTGGAATAGAGCGAGGAACTGGTAATTAATTCATGGTTTCTGTGCCGGATAGAAGTAGTGCCACGTTGTTGGGAATTATCCAAAAACCGAATCCTACCAGGGACAACAATTATCAGTGACTGTTGGACGGCCTACGATTGCCTGGCTAGCCAGGGCTATCAGCATTTACGCGTCAACCACAGCATAAATTTGGTTGACCCCGCAACAGGTGCTCACACACAAAACATCGAAAGACACTGGCGTGAAGTTCGAGACAATATACCCAAATATGGCAGAAGAGAAGAACATATGGAAGGATATCTGGCAGAGCACTATTTCAAAAAAAATAATCCGTCAACCACGGAATTGGTAAAACCTTGTTTGAACATGGAAATTCAATGTTGAGGCACAAAGTTGGCTTCTGGCCATTCCTATGTCCTTTCTCTTCTTGCTGCAAACTTTTAGTAGAAGGTTGGCGTATTTTATCTATTTTGAACTGTAATAACGCAAGGATTTTTAATCTGAGTGATCATAGAAACAAAGTGGACCAGTGTCCCTCCAACACCCCCATCCCCACTCCAATTCTATGTAGAATGGTAGGCATCTTGCCCCGCATCCGATAGAACCAAAGTGGACCAGCATCCCTCCAACATCCCCATCCCCCCTCCAATTCTATGTAGAATGGTAGGCGTATTGCCCCGCATCCGATAGAACCAAAGTGAACCAGGATCCCTCCAACATCCCCATTCCCACTCCAATTCTATGTAGAATATTAGGTATATTGCCCCGTATCCGGACAATTTACCATAAAATAATTTTGCCATCGGTTTTACCTCATTGTTGCACTTAGTCCAGAATTGGCTTGTTTCCTTAACGAGTCAAGGATTTGTCTGTTTTGCCACGATTTGCAGAACAGCATGCTTTGCATCGATTCAGTCTACAATTTGGGCTTGTTTGTATCAAGTGCCCGGGTGCTAAAAAGATACAAGAGCTTATTACCGACTGATCATTTTCGATCGTTTAAAATCAACAAGGGATTTTGATTTCCAACCCTGCCCAAGTTTCTTAGATCATTCATTCCTTAAGAAGTAGCTGGAGGAGGAAATACAAATAAATAACAAAGAAGACACCTCGCATGTTACTTAGTCAAAACAATGGGCTTATCTCTGACAAGGCCTATCTTCAAAAGTATGGAGAGGCTAGTGGCCACTTTTCAAGGAAAACGCTGTAAACTTTGTGTTGGACATTTACGTTTGTTTGTTGATGTTTTTTTTTTGGGAAGGGGGGAGAGGGGGGGGGGGGTTATGTACAAGTTTGGCAATATCTAAAAAGAAAATGAATTATATAAAATTATGGATAACGGAAGAATCATGTATTTAGAGAAATATATAAAATATGACAGAAAGCTCCTTCCTCCATAGTCCACCTCTTGAAAGCCCGTATAATTCTCTTAAAGGTTGTCCCTGTATATACTCATACTTGAACGGGATTGCTACAAATATAACGCTCAATGAACAAACCTCTCTATTAACATTATAAATAATTGTATATTTTCAGGTCATACAAGGCTTTTATTAGTAATAAAAACTATGAATGTGTACAACTGCTTGAAAAGCTGCAAGATCCCCAAATGTGTTATTGAAGGTATTAACAGAGTCTCTCTACGTATAGAAAAAGAGTGTGAAGTTTCGGAGCAGATGGAACAGCCGATATCAAAAGGAGAATGGGCTAAATTTGCCATTATTATCGTGTGTGTTTGATAATAATGATTACGGGGTGTGTTCTCATAATTTTTTTTGATAAAAAACTAACAACAAATAACGAGGAGTGTGATATCTCTGACGAAGAGTGATAGTGACGGAACCATCTGTATATATTTTTATTTTGCCCTTTTTATTTGTCTTTTTACTTCTTTTCAATCAGTACACACACGAAAAAGGAGCCTTAGAAAAGCATTCTGTTCTTGACAGTCATTTGCTACTCAGATGTCCTTCCCGCCTTTTGTTGTAAAATATCTATTGACTGGGCTTCAACTACCTTCTGAGCACCTTACAGACACTTATCATACTATGCTTGTAGACCTTCTCCAAGACCAAATTTTCGCAATAAGAAAACTAAGGAAAGTAAGAGGTATAGACTTAGTGATAATGGCGAATGAACACGGTTATAATGCAGATATTCTTGCTAAAATGAAAGTAGGGCTTCTTGTACCAGTTCTTGACCAGGCTCCACCAATTTTCAACGCACCACTACCTGCCGCAATTAAGAGTACCTCTAAAAGAACGTATGAACCCCTTGTTTTGGACATGGATGTAATTTACAAAATTAGGGTATCTTCAGTTGACAAAGGACCATTGAAATTTAGTATCCAATTGGCAGATGATCTTCAAGAAATAGAGAATCTCAGCGCAAGGATTGCCCAGAATCATAGGTTACAGCCTTTGACAAAAGGCCAAGAAACATTAGCATGTGTAGCCCAATCATCTTCAGATAGAAAATATTACCGTGCTGTTATATCTAAAGTCAAGTCGCCTGAAGTTGTACATGTGTACTATGTAGATTACGGACGTAAAGAAGTGTTGACTTTTGACCATCTATATGAGATACCCAACGAAATTCTAAATTTAAAGACTTACTCCGTTCGATGTTCACTTATTGATTTCGAAGCAGAAGCAATTTTTTGTGAAAAATTTGAAGCTTATACAAAAGGAAAACTATTTGAATGTAAATTTGGGAAAACTTATCCCCCTGAAGTTCACTTATATTATGCATCAAGGAATGTTGTAGATATATTGAAGGATTTGATTGCATCCAAATCTATTTGTTCCTTGGCTCCTGGGAATCCAACTTCTTATGAAAAACTTCAAATCCAAAGCAATTTTGAAGCAAATGTGGTAGTCACAAATGTGGAATCTCCTTCGAATTTCTATGTTATTCAAGAGAAGGCTCGAAGTGGCATTCGTGCATTTGAAGTAAGTTTTCTTTTTAATCTGTTTTTTACTTTAAAAAGTAAAGTCACTCTAATGTTTGGGTCAGGTTAGTTTAGCGCTTAATAAAAGTATGTTGAGTTTTTCATCCACCATGGAAAGTTCTGACAAATATAATTATATGCATAAAAATCCAAATGTTTGGCTCGAAACATTTACCTATATTCTTTAAAGTGGAAATTGTAAGGGTCAATTCAATGTTTAATCCGCATTTCTGTCAATTGTATTTTCTTATTTTTTTATATATTTTTTTACAATGTTGTTTCAATTTTTAGGATTCCTATACACCAACATTGATGGTTATGGCATTTCTTTTGCCTGGGGTGAAATATAGATTAACCACCACCCCTCCCCTCTTTCTTCCACAAAATTTTTAGGCCACATTTTAATAAATTTTCATTTATTAAAAAAAAATTATTTTTAATTTATTTATTAATTAATAATCTGTTTTTTAATTCGTTATTCAATTATTTTAATTATTATTGTCTTATTATATTGTTATTTTGCTTTATTAACTCTTTCCTCTTCTTTACTTAAATAAAAATAAAATATCAAAAATTACAGAATTTTTCTAACCTTTAGATGATTTATTTGAAATTATTCGTCCCTAAAGTTTCTGCTCCTGGGGTAAATGTCCCCTCTCTAAAACCGCCGGCTCTATGTACAAATTTAAAAATATGGAACTTTAGAACCATGGAAATCCCATATTTGAAAACTTCTAAATTAAGCGTCATCCATATCTTTCTCAATTTGATAAATAATTTTGCGAACAACTAATTGAATCAAAGAAAAAGCTCCTGTCCTTGAAGGTTTTCTTACAGCTTGAGCAAATATACAACAAAAAAGCCTTTATAGATTTCTAGAAGCCTTGAAACTGATGTTTGCAAATCTTTCTTGAAAATTCAAAATCGCAAATATTTAAAATATGAGGTCAGGTAAAAATTGAATAATGGATAATGGCGTTACTAAAAGCAAAAAAATATAGTGGAAAAGCTTGGACTAATGTGGAAGCAACCTAGAAAATCCGTTTTGTCTGCATATTATAATGCAAGAATTTTGTCGTGTTTCCCTCATTAAAGGCTGAAGACAAGAGTATTACCAATCTTTACATATGTTCTTCTGTCACAAGAAACTGTCCTGGCCTTTCCAGCCTATATTTATAGTACTCCTATTCCTATGCATCTGTGTGTGTGTGAATAGCAGTGTTAGATGTCAGCATTCTGTAGAATATTGGTTATCCATTACTAGAAATATACTGACCATGTTAAGGAACCCTTCCCCCCTACAGTGATGGTTCTGGCCTCTCTTTTGCCCGGGACAAAATCTTGATTAGTGCACACAACCCCCATCCCCCCACCCCCGTTTCCCACAAAATTTCAGACCAAATTTTTACAAATTAAGGTATATTTTCCCTCTGAAACAACCAATTTTGAGACAAAAATGCAGCCATAATTTGCACCAAAAGAGGAAGATACTTACTTTTATCATTGCATTCATCAATATCGTATCTGTTCGTTCACCGAACCAAAATTATTATATTATTTTGACTTTTTTGTAGAGAAGGATCCGAACTTGCTTATAAAATAGGAAAATTTTCCTTTTTCAATCAATTTCAACGTATTTTTAATTCTAAATATCCTGTACACTGAATTTCAAAAATTTAATTAGGTAGATGGACAGAACTGAATCTCAGCTATGGAGTAATAGTAAACATTTCCTTTTTTGTTGATTTATTAAAACTGTTGAAGAGCAGAAACAATAACATACCGAAAGTAGCACAGGCAACATAAACCTAAATAAAGGTTTTTTTCAGTTCATAAATTAATTACTAGTTTACGTTTTAAATATTTTTTATGTTTATCATTTAAATTATTATTTTTACTTATTTTATTTTATTATTTAATCAATAATGTATTAATTGTTTTATTTATTAACTGCGCCCTCTATTTTATTTTAATGAAAATAAAATTAAAATAATTACAAAACGATTATAATTATTACATTGTTTATTTTAAATTTTCTGCCTTGGGCAATTTCCCCCTCTGTCTCTCACCAAAAACCGCCTCTGCCCTCCTTCCTTGTTCACAACTCCCCTAAATAAAAATTTGTCTTGTAAGACAGGATTCACTTGACTACGGGAATTACATTTTAAGTCTCAAGCCATTCAGGAACAAATGTTTGTTGACTCTAATTGTTTGTCCTATTTTCTGACTATTAGTATACTCACTTTCTGAAGTCTTGTTGCAGTGCCGTTCTCTGAACTAGCAAAATGCTCGAAAAATGCATTTTTTTTTGGTTTTGTTTTATATTTATATTAACATGGGAGGGGGTTTAGTCAATTAAAAATTAGAAGTTCAAGTTCCCTTTTAACATTTGTGATTGAAGGGCAATCCGCCCTTGCTTCATTCCCTTTTTTACCATCGAGTCTCCCATGGCCTCCCAGACATACAAAAAAGATCCAATAATCATTTCTCTCGGATATTCAAAAGGTTCACATTCAAAATCTTTTCGACTTGATTATTTTGAAACTTGCAGCCGTAGGTCTATTGACCAAGAAGAACAACCCAAAAAAAAAGTTGTTTAGGGCAAAGCCCCCCTCCTCAAAAAAAATATATATATAGGGTCAAAATAAGTGAATGACTTTTTCTGATCGTCTCACGGCTTATATCGTAAAATCCTAGGGATCAAGCATACCCTGATGTACAGAGAAAAAGAGAAAAATTGGTTCTCCTGAAAGAACAAAATCTTTTTTTTTTAATGGCTTGAAACTTCTATCCTCAAATCCTTAGGCTAAGGTGGCCCCAATGCAGATAGAAAAGAGGAAATTATTGGTTTACTGGAAAATAGGGCTTAAAAAGACAATAAACTTTTTCTGAACCGTTTAAAACTTAAAAACCGTAAGTCCCGGTATTGAGGGCCCAAAGAAAGGCCAAATTCTGTTTCCCAGTTCGCTTGAAAAGGCTTAAAAAGAGTAAATAGCTATTTTATCTGATCGGCTTAAAGCTTATATCCCTCAGTCCTTTGGCCAAGAGGATTCTTATACAAAGAAAAGAAAAAAGTACGAGGAAAGAAAGAATATGAAAAAAGGATGATAATCACTTTCTGGTGAATCTTCATAGAAATATTCTGTTTTAATCATTAGGGAGAAAGGACCCATTGATAAAAGTTAAGTTTTTAGGGAACATGCACTGGAACAAACGCACATGAAAAATTTTTGCTACCTTTTGGTATGACATCATACTTGCGCATTGTGAGGGAAGAAGACAAAATCCTCAGGAGACTGAACTCATCTGGGTCATCAAGACTACAAGAATATATGCATAAGATATAATTTTGATAGTTTCAATCCCCTCTCCCCCTGTCTCTAATGTGTGAAAAGTCGTATTGCCCTTCCTCACTTACTTTACTTCCGGTGGGAATTAGAGGATTATACTGCATGCCTGGCACAAAAGGACCTTGGAATGACTTCTGACGACCATTTTGTTTGATCGGCTGCATCTCCTCTGACCCTCTTCGACCAGTCTTCGTTCCATAGATCATATCTGGAAACCCAATGGCACAACATATTCTCCGAGTCTTTACCACAGGTTCTTCTTTTGACCTGGTTATTGTTTTCAGAGGGTGCTGGCTCGCAAACCTAGACCTCTCGATACATCTTACCAGTAGAACGACGCAAACAATGTGTGAGGATCTAGGCGATGTCTTTTGATACCAAGTGAGAGTTCTTCTGGTTGACTACAATGCATCCTAACTTCCTCTAAAAAAAACTGCAAGTTTTTTGAACTGAAAATAAGGAATAGCTGTAAAGCTCAAAATGAACAGAAATTGTTCCACATATGAGGAAAGGGGAGGGGGGCTATCTCTGTCTCAACCCTCACTCTTTACGGTGAAGTCTTAAATTATTTGGAAATACCTCTCATTCAAATTCAACGGGCCTTGTGTTTGAACAGCCTGTACTTAAAGTATTGTGACAAAAAAAATCACTTTAGCGTGAAGATTGAGGAAGGGATAGCCCCCTCATCTACGGAATAATTTCTGTTCTTTTTAATGCGGCTCCTTGCTTTCAGTAAAAAAAAACATACAAGCCATTACTTTAGCTTTTTGGGCCTCTGCTGGTGAGTTTGAAATCTCGGAAACACTTCAATAGCGTAGAGCGTTTCCCCTGCATTGCATATTCCTTATGACAAGTTGACCAAAGTTAGTGCAGGTTCTTATCCATATATTTGTACTAAATTCAAAAAAAAAATACCACTTATTATAATAACCTACATCGTGTTTGTTTTCTTGCAGACGTTTTTAAACTCGCCTAATTATACAAGCAGCCTGCAGAAGATGCCAGTTAGTCAAATGTTCGCAATGCAACCGTGTTTGGGTGCTGTGGGACCAAACTCGCAATATCAACGTTGTCTTATCCTTAGAGAACCTACAGAACCTAGAGTTTACCTGGAATCTGTTGACACAGGGATTGAGACCTACGTGCCAGTTGATAAAGTTATGCCGATACGTTCAGAGACAGTGACAATTATGGCTGCCCAAGCCTTAGTTTGAAAAAAATCAAAAATCAGTTTCAAAAATAGTTTCAAAAATCAAAAAAATTAACGAGAATACACCACGTACAGATTATTATCAAACACACGATAACAATGGAAAATTTAACCCATTCTCCTTTTGATATCGGCTGTTCTATCTGCTCCGAAACTTCACACTCTTTTTCTATGCGTAGAGACACTCTGTTGTGACCTTCAATAATACATTTGGGGATCTTTTAGCTTTTCAAACAGTTGTACACATTCATAGTTTTATTAGTAATAAAAGCCTTGTATGACCTGAAAATATACAATTATTTATAATGTTAATAGAGAGGTTTGTTCATTGAGCGTTATATTTGTAGCAATTCCGTTCAAGTATGAGTATATACAGGGACAACCTTTAAGAGAATTATACGGGCTTTCAAAAGGTGGACTATGGACGAAGGAGCTTTCTGTCATATTTTATATATTTCTCTAAATACATGATTCTTCCGTTATCCATAATTTTATATAATTCATTTTCTTTTTAGATATTGCCAAACTTGTACACACACACACACACCCGCCCCCCCTTCCCAAAAAAAAAACAACAACAAACAAACGTAAATGTCCAACACAAAGTTTACAGCGTTTTTCCTTGAAAAGTGGCCACTAGCCTCTCCATACTTTTGAAGATAGGCCTTGTCAGAGATAAGCTCAGTGTTTTGACCAAGTAACATGCGAGGTGTCTTCTATGTGTTATTTATTTGTATTTCCTCCTCCAGCTACTTCTTAAGGAATGAATGATCTAAGAAACTTGGGCAGGGTTGGAAATCAAAATCCCTTGTTGATTTTAAACGATCGAAAATGATCAGTCGGTAATCAGTTCTTGTATCTTTTTAGCACCCGGGCACTTGATACAAACAAGCCCAAATTGTAGACTGAATCGATACAAAGCATACTAAGTTCTGCAAATCGTGGCAAACAAAGACAAATCCTTGACTCGTTAAGGAAACAAGCCAATTCTGGACTAAGTGCAACAATGAGGTAAAACCCATAGCTAAATTATTTTATGGTAAATTGTCCGGATACGGGGCAATATGCCTAATATTCTACATAGAATTGGAGTGGGGATGGGGATGTTGGAGGGATCCTGGTTCACTTTGGTTCTATCGGATGCGGGGCAATACGCCTACCATTCTACATAGAATTGGAGGAGGGATGGGGATGTTGGAGGGATGCTGGTCCACTTTGGTTCTATCGGATGCGGGGCAAGATGCCTACAAACCTCTCTGCAGACCTCTCATACAAACCTCTCTGCAGAACTGGCTCCAATCCACAAAAGGTTCTTTTTTACAACAAGTAACATTGTTGATCATGAAATCCTCCCTTAGAGGCGGTATTTGAAGCCAAATCATTAAAAAACGGAAATTTTCTAGCAAAGAAAGGTGTGAACCAGCCATCCATGTTTTGTCATAGATCAGTTTTGAAAAATTACACTTTACTGGAGAATATTTGCGGCCACCTCGGATAGGTATAAGCCTAGACTTCTGCAACGGAACGAATTTCTATGTTTTATGCTAATCTGCCACAGTTATCACAATCCCTGCTTCTCAATAACATGCCATGGTTATAATACAACTCTAAGACTGCCTCAACTGTAGAAAACTGAATAATACCACCACAGAAATTTATTTCACAGAAATTGCAAGACTTATTTCAATAATTGTCATTTACAAACTGAAGCTATAACTCATAATATCAATTGCGGCTTTCATAATTGTTTCATTGTTGAACGGCGGGAATAGTCGAACAAGATAACAGTGAATTGGGTTATGAATATATTGGAAAGATAGGTCAATTTAGTATGCGTTTTTCCTGCATCTGAAATAGTCGCTTCTCAACAGATGCAAATATCCTAGTGTTGACCATACATGGTTGACCCAACAATTTGGCTTGTTTAGTCCCAGGTTGCATAAATTTAACTTTAGCAGAAACCGTAATGCTTCCAGGTCGGCACTGATGTTTGTTCAAAAAAAACTTAATTGAAGGATTACATTTACTTTATACAAGCATGTTTTTTTTGTTTTTTTTTAGTTAACAACATTTCCAGATACCTCGCTATTCTTCTGTAATTTTTTAGTGGCCCTATTACCTAGAAATAATTATTTTCTGACTTCAAACTGTCCAAATACTTTACCCCCTGGGGAAAATACCCCCCCCCCCCCCCTCATGGAAAGAAAGCTAGAATTTTACAAAATTATGAGTTTGGGGCGAAGGGGGATTTCAAAAACATCTTCCCATAACATAATTTGGCCTCTAAAGTGGATTCTGATGTTTGTAGCGCTCTATGTCTTAGCACTTTAGAAATATTTAAGAAATATTCTAAAGTAAAATTTTGGAAATATTTCAGTTTGGGGGAAGGGGGATTTCAAAAACATCTTCCCATAATAATTTGTCCTCTGAAGTCGGTTCTGATATTTGCAGCGCTCTATCTATTAGTGCTTTAGAAATATTTAAAAAGCTTCTAAAGTAAGAATTTTGGAAAATTTTGAGTTTGGGGGGAAAGGGGATTTCAAGAACATCTTCCCATAACATAATTTGTCCTCTAAAGTTGATTCTGATGTTTGTAACGCTCTATGTCTCAGCGCTTTAGGAATAATTAAAAAAAGCTTCTGAAGTAAAATTTTGAGTTTTGGGGGAAGGGGGATTTCAAAAACATCTTCCCGTGACATAAATTGTCCCCTAAAGTCGATTCTGATATTTGTAGCGCTATATGTCTTAGCGCTTTACAAATATTAAAAAAAAAAATTTAAAGTAAATTTTGGAAATTTTTGAGTTTGGGGCAAAGGGGGATTTGACATTCAATTTGGATTGAATGTCTTTAGAATGAAATGGGCGTGGGAGGGGGCTGGTTGCCCTCCAATCCTTTTAGTCACTTATAAAGGGCACTAGACCTTTTAATTTACTTTCAAATGAGCTCTCTCCTGGTCTTCTAAGATCATTGGTTCGTTTACGATCATCCCTGAAAAAAAAAAAATATATATACAAATAAACACGCATCCGTGATCTTTCTTCTGCCAAAAATGTAAATTCCAGATTTTTGTAGATAGGAGCTTGAAACCTGTGTAGTAGGTTTAACTGATATGCTGAAACTGATGGTCTGATTTTCATTAAGTTCACTTATTTTTTTTTGGGGGGGGTGGAGGGAGGGGTTCCCCCTTTTCGGAAATGAGACAAATTTTCTCGGGCTCCGAGCTTTTGATGGGTAACATTAATTTAATAAACTTTATATATTTGGAATCAGCATAAAAAGCGAAATTCTTAGATGTGTGTATTGATATCAAGATTTCGTTTTTTTAAGATTTCGGTTACTTTTAGGCCGAGTCGCTCCTTATTTACAGTTCGTTATCGCCAGTTGTTTGATACATTTTTTCACTCTCTTAATTAAAGTTCATATTCAATATTTTTATTATATAAATGGCCTAGTAAATTTTGATAATGTAAGTTATACTCTCATAAACTATGCCTGGGATTCTCTCATAAACTATGCCTGGGATTGAGCTTTTGTTGTTTTTTTGTTTTTTTTCTGTGCAGATAATATTCTAGTTTCAGACCCAGACTAAATAGTTTTGATTTTTTAATGTGCCCCAGTAATTCGTTCGAGCAATGGAGTTGGAATATGTTGGATCTTGGGCGTACCTTTTATTGGGGTCTTTTCCAAAAGACAATGTACCAAACAACTTTGACGAAGCTATTGAGGACCTAATTAAGCTAGGAATAAGTCCTGACCATACCAAGGCTATCGTTGCTTCTCTACCTTATATGTCGTTGGAAGACTTGTGCACAGTTCACCCAGCGCATTTGGTTCAGGTGGAAAACCTCAAGATTTGGCTCAAGAAATATCAGAAGATCAAAAAAGCGGTCGAAAGAGCCAGAAGAGATCCTGTGATTCTTATCTTAGATAAGATAAAGATTTTCATGTTAAGCATGCGTGTTTAAATTCTCAACTTCCTAATAGTGATTAAATAAAAAAAACAAGTTTTTTTTAAACTGAAAGTAAGGAGCGACATTAAAACTTAAAACGAACAGAAATTATTCCATATATGGAAGGGGCTTTCCACTCCTCAACGCCTCGCTCTTTACGCTAAAGTTTTTTATTGTTTTGAAAAATAAAGTTTTGAGACAGAGTCAAACTTTAGCGTAAAGAGCGAGGCGTTGAGGAGGGGAAAGCCCCTTCCATATACGGAATAATTTCTGTTCGTTTTAAGTTTTAATTTCGCTCCTTACTTTCAGTTTAAAAAACTTTTTTTTCTATTTAATTTGTGAACGTTTTTTAATTAATGCAGGTTTTGATTTTGGTTCACCGTGCATGAATAATTAAATCGAAATTTGCATATTAATTTTACTTTTATTTGGTTAAATGGCTTTCTCGAAACTTGTTGAATTTTATTTACGAACGTTTTTATTAGTAATAAATATACGTAACTTACGAATTAACTTACGTAACGAGCTTCTATATCCATATATATTTTTAATACGTATATTAGGGGGTTTGCCCCCTAGTCAATACCTTGCTCTTTAAGCTAAAGTTCAAATTTTGTTCCAATTCTTTAAAAATGACCCCTTAATCACAAAGGCCGTTTAATTAGAAATAGATAGCTCTTTTGAAAGCACTAAAAAAAACTATAGCGTAAAGAGCGAGGTATTGACTTGGGGGAAAACCCCCTCATATACGTAATAATTTCTGTTCATTTTAAGTTCTAATGTTGCTTCTTACTTTCAGTTGAAAAAACTTGTTTTTTTAAATTTAATTTCTGATCGTATTTTAAATAATGCTTGGAAATCCGGCGCCCCCTTCATAGAAATGTCCCTTACCCCAAAGAAACATCCTCCACGGAAAGATTCTCCCGAGTAACCCCCTCTTTCAGCCCCCCCCCCTAACTGAAACAAATTCTTCCTGAAAATGTCTGTATGCTTCCCAATAACCAATACAATATGTAAGCAATGGGCAAAGTTCAAAACTTGCAGCCATTCCCCTGGGAACTGTGGTGGATTAAGTCATCATAAAAGACATATTTATTAGATTTTCTACTATGCTGAACAAAATGGCTATCTCAAAATTTTGATCGGGTGACTTTGGGAAAAAAATGAGCGTGGGAGGGGGCCTAGTTGCTCTCCATTTTTTTTGGTCACTTAAAAAGGGCACTAGAACTTTTAATTTCCGTTCCAATGAGCCCTCCTACAATATTCTAGGACCACTGGGTCAATACGATCACCCCTGGGGAAAAAAAAACAAATAAACACGCACCCGTGATCTTTCTTCTGGCAAAAAATGCAAAATTCCACATTTTTGTAGATAGGAGCTTGAAACCTCTACAGTAGGGTTCTCTGATACGCTGAATATGATGGTGTGATTTTCATTAAGTTTCTATAACTTCTAGGGGGTCTTTCCTCCTTTTCTCGAAAATCAGCCAAATTTTCTCAGGCGCGTAACTTTTGATGGGTAAGATTAAACTTGATGAAACTTATATATTTGAAATCAGAATTAAAATTTGATTCTTTTGATGTATCTGTTGGTATCAAAATTCCGTTTTTTAGAGTTTCGGTTACCATTGAGCCGGGTCGCTCCTTACTTACAGTTCGTTACCACGAACTGTTTGATGGTTGGGCTGCAACATAGAGACTAAGTTCAAGAAAACGTCTCATCAGATAGTGAACAAAATTTTTGTTAAACTGCTCGGAAAGAAACATCACATAGGAGAAGATTTGATCCCCTGAAGTATTGCTAAATCACGAAGGACTGCATTAAGACTATACGCAGTGGGGTAGTTGGATACTTTAAAGGTACCTATGGATCTTAGCTTGTCTCCCTGCCACACGCTCCCACCCCCGCCCCTGGATAATATTGGAATTTATATCGTTAGGAACTTTTGAGATCTTGAAAAATTTTTGATCTAGGAGTATTAAATGAAGCTTCAGGGAATGAATTCAGATCCTGAAATATCAACTTAGAAAGCGTTTTCATGTTCCTACCTCTGCTCCTTCCGTAGCATATTTTTAGGCTAAGGAAATTGTATAAAGACATGTTTACGCATACCTGTTTTAATCTGGGAAAAATTATTTTTTTTTTTTTTTTTATTATTATTTTGGGTTTGGTCTGATTTTCTTTTACTCCAGGTCTTGGACATAATATATTTTGATTCAGAAAATAGTAATCATGTACGTAATTGATTCATGTGATTGGTATGTTTGGCAAAAATCCTTGTTTGAAATTAAGGTGAACTTTGTATTTTTATATGTAAAAAAAACTTGTTTTTCAACTAAAAGTAAGGAGCAAAATTAAAACTTAAAACCAACAGAAATTATTCCGTATATGTGGCAGCATACTGCAAAGCCGATACAAGGACCTAAGCAGTCAAGAGGACCTGAGATTAATCCGAGACATACATACAATAGTATATACCATATTGAATCTAAGTCAATTGTAAGACAAACTATATTAATTTAAAGTCAAAACTGTATTTTTAAACCTAGTCCAAAAAAGTGTCAAAATTGGGACCCCTTCTATTCCCCAAAGTCGAAAAATTAAGAATTTTAGTCATAATATCACACTGTCATTTAATTATTAGACTTAAATCTTTTAAGAAGTCTGCGAACTAACCTATTCCATAGAAACATAATAAGCAAATTCTGCGAAGTAAAATTTACCACAGATATTTCGCATATACAATCAGAAAGGCGTCCTCAGCGCAAATGAACGAAATGAATCCCATTTATAACATTAAAACCAAAATTTAAAAAGGATTTCTTTAAAAAATAAATAACTCTAGTGCTAAATTCTGAAATTCAAACCGAAGTACATTTTAATTTTTGGCTTCTATTGGCCTCAGGCCCGTTTTTTTCTTGTTTTTTATTTTTTTTTTTGTAATTTGAAACACAATTGGAATATTTGCTGCGATTGAACTGCGATTCAGACGACCAGAAAAATAGATTTATTCATAGACAGGGCCCCTGAGATGTCAAGGTAGTTAGCCCCTCTCCTAGTCCAAAAACTGACAACGGCACGTGTGGCTGGGCCATTGTCTACGCTGTGAAGATTACCAAAGCATTGCGAAGACCGTTCTCACTACAATTTTTGAAGATATATCTTCAAAAAATTATTTTTGAATTATTTTGCTCAGTATCTACAATATCGCTAGTAGGGCTATTGCACTAAGTGTTTCTGGCCTTATTTACGATGATCTTATTGTTCTTCAGCTCGTTGGGCAGGTGGAACAATTAATTAGTCTCAATTTTTTTTTTGTCGACTCTAGCGAAAACAAGAGTGGACTTGCAGTTATGGAGTGCACCTTGATAAACTTATTGAATAATAAGTTTATTTCATGCAAACTTGCGTTAATTAAGTGAACTACTACTTTAAATATACTACTTTAAACTAAGTTAGGGGTGCGTGCCCCCCTCTGGATCTGCCACTGTATCTGATAGGGATGAAGTAAGAATCTTATGGTTGTTACAGTTAATTTAGAAATCTTGCTACAAAATTGCTAGAAATTCATATCGATAGCCAGGTGCAACAAATCTTAAGAACCAACTTTTCCTCTCCTTCTAGATGTGAAATATATAGAGTCTTGATTCAGAGTTTGTTGTGTTAACACCTTGCCTTTGGATATTAACCTTTTAATAAAGTAAGGTTTCAACCTGTGCAATCCCCTAAAGAGATTTATAATCGGCTTATTTTATTTACTTGTTATTGACATTTTTGCTGCTTGAACTTAAATTCCCTTGGGATTTAGTGACTTAGTAAGTACTGAGATTCAGACAGAATGATTTAATTACCTTAGAGGATTGTACAATTTGTGCATAGCCGCGACACTGATAACATATATTAGACAATAAGCAGAAGAGGGGGGTTCCTGCCGCAGGTGCCATATGTACCTGCCGGTATTTAGTTACCCTTAAATTGTGGGGAATTGGTGAGCAGGTCCCGACGCTTCCTTTGTTCCTAGTATTGTGTGATTCAGTGGACTTTGGCTGTTTTTGTGTGAATGCAATGACTGAAAAGCTGGTATTCAACCCAGCTCTGTACTTTTTGAGCAGATCACTCACCAAAGGGGTGAAATTTGATCAGATTGTGAAAAGTGCAGCAAACTATTTTGAACATGATACAATCATACAAGCTAAAAAGACCCTATCATATGCTAAAGATGATGACAGTATAGCTGATATGTGCAAGTCGCTAGTCTTTGCGGCAAAGCAAAATGTCCCAACTCTGAAATATGTGATATTTAGTCCGTGCGAAGTACCTGCCATCGGTGAGGCAGTTCACGCTACAGTGGTGTCCAAAGTAAATGAACTCTCCAGAAAATTGGATGGATTTATGCTAAATAATTGCCACTCTACAGACACCCTGCCAGATGAATCTCAATCGTCCCAATCCGCACACCCTAGGCCGCTTTACTCTCTGATACTCAAAGACCCTCCAACAGACTTAAAGTGCCCAAGTGAACGCAAAGCATATATCGACAAACTGTGCCCTTTTTCCAGACGGCGATAAAACCGAGTTACGCCGCACTAATACCGAGTGGAAAGTCTTGGTTCGTTCCAAGCAAACCGCGAGCCAGATTGTGGATGCAGCTAAACGTACAAAACCGTCGCTCAACATCTCCCTCAAGGAACCTGCTTTTTTAGCTGCGATCATTAGAGTGCCAGAGGATCTGGACGAACAGTCTCTTAAACAGCTAATCCCCAAGTGCAATAAAACCCTACTCTGTGGCAAGTCTCAAACATTTAAAGTCTACTTTCCGACGCGAAGTGACCTCGATACCTTTCTCAAAGTCTCAGTGAAAATCGGATATGAAACACCCCAGTCGAAGAGTTCGTGTTCTTGCCTCGGCTCTGCTTTAATTGCCACGCAATTGGTCACCTATCTGCAGATTTTAAGAACGGTTCATTATGTTCCAAATGCGGCTCCGCTGATCACAAATCTACGTCCGATACCCCGTGTCAGAAGGCAGCCTTTTGCGTTGTTTGCAAGAAGCAGGGTCATACTTGCTATAGTATGAAGGGCCCATAAAACCGTAAACCCTCAAACTAATGTTCTCACCACTAACTCTTTTATCGTGGAATATAAACGGCTCTTTTATTAATAAACTTCCGGTTCCGGAAAGCCTCTGTTCTGAGTTTAGTGTGATTTGTCTCCAGGAACATTTTGTTACTAAACATGGTCTGATTATACTTGAGCTTGAGGATATGACAACTTATTGTGTACCCGCTTGACAGCTGAACAATAGAGGCTGATCCTCAGGTGGACTTTTTACGTTTGTGAAATCAGCGCTCCGTGCTAGTATCTTTGAAGCAAATGATTATTATCTAGCTGTGAGAGTGGATTGTTCTGTCTGTATTAGTGTGTATCTTCCCACAGACTACAATAATGACCAGTCTGAGCATAAATTTGAGCTATCATGTGAAAAAATAGGTTCATGTATAGACAAAATTTTACACTTAGGTTTACCTTGCATTATAGCCAGTGACTTTAATTGTAATCTCTCCGAGCCGAATTCTCAAGCTTCACTGCGTACAACACTAGTTAAGGGCTTATTTAGTGATTTCTTGTGTGTTTTAGATAAATCGTCCGATTTTACGTATGTTCACACGTCCTCGCGGACTTCCAACCTGGACCACGTTGTAGTATCGTCACATATGCGAGCGGATATAGTAAAGGTTGTGTTTGATTATCAGTTGTCTGATCATCTTCCCATATCTTGCTCTGTTGGTATGTAATCTTCTGGTCAGAAAAACACACCCCTTTTTCTTTCAGCACCTCGACACCATTGTAACCTGTCGAAAATTGATCAAGCCTTATTCATTGAGTCGGTAGATTCAGTCCTGAATAAAATCAGTGTCCCATTTTTTCTCCTTCAGAAGTCACTCCAGTTACCTCAAAAAGAGGTTTCTATCAGTCTAGATATATATTGCGCAGAAATCTGCCATGCTCACCGCTTTGCAGAAAAACAAGCTGTTCCTTTGCAACGAATTCGTAAAGGAATCATTCCTAGGTGGTCGTCAAATCCAGATCTCGTCATTTCATGTAGTCAAGCAAAATTTTGGTTTTCAGTATGGAAAGAGTGTGGACATCCGAATGTGGGTCTTGTGAACAGCATACGGATTTTACGTAGCGACAGTTTTCTAAGGCCCTGGCTCGGCATCGGAAAAATCTAGTCAATCATTATTCTGCCCATGCCAAACAAGATAGAAATATGATCTTCAAGTTTGTCTCTCGTTCTGCAAAATATTCTTCTTCACCATCCCCACCTGACATCCCTGAAGATGAATGGTATGCCCATTACGAATCAGAGTTCTCAGCTCCTGACCCCTCCATCCAACAATCTTACGAGGGTGCCTTAGATCAGTTTCTATCTTTTCATCTCGATAAAGATTTTATTGTCAGTACCCGCTCTGTTGAAGATGCCATCTGTAGACTCAAATGGAAAGGCTCTTCGGGCATTGACGAAGTCAGTGCGATCCACTTGAAACACGGAGGTAAACTTCTCGTGGCACATCTCTCTCTGCTTATGCAGAGGATTTTCTCTCAAGGGATTGTTCCTGCCTCTTTCTGCATAGGAGATCTGACTCTCATTCCTAAAAAGGAAATATCTGAAACTCATTGTACAACATTATATCCAATAACTGTAGCTACGTCACTGTGCAAGCTCTTCAAGTTGCTGTTTATACATGAACTCGAAAAAGTATGCTACACTCCTCCGCATCAGTTTCGGCTTCAAGCGAGGAACTGGATGTGTTGATAGATGCCGAATCTTCTGGAGAGATCCTTTCTTTGGTAGGACACGACATTAGACGTGCACTCGATTCTCTAATCCTTGCGGCGATGCTTTTGAAGGCCCGTAAACGTGGGTTGAACCTAGTTGTCATTCGTTTTCTCAGAAATCTGTATTCTAGATTACGGATCCGACTGAAGCTACCTCCTGACAAGTGTTTGACCCCCATTCTGCACACCCGACTAGTTCCAGTCAAGAAAGGAGCAGTTACCTCTCGTGACCTTTTTCAATAGCTATGTCCTTGATGCACAAGATCAATGTCCATCTTCGCTGATTCTGTCATCTGCTAACTTGTCTTTGGTATGTTACGAGGACGACATCCTGAATCTTAACCGAACCCTTCTGCGGGCAATTGATATCTTCGAAATCCTTGAAGCCAAATATCTTAATGTTGGACTTCAGTTCAAATCTTCAAAATCGGAAATCACCCTATTCAATTGGAAAACTGATTTTTGTGTTCCTACAATTGCCCTTGGTTCTAGCTCTGTCCAGCCAGTGGATCACCTCATTTATCTAGGTTTACCCATAGGTTCGTCTATCCGTCACACCTGAAAACTTCTCCTCGAACAGCTTAAACGACGAATTTCAGCGTCTTATGCTTCAGTTGTATCGTGCAAACTCCGATTCAACCGGCTGCTTCTAGCAAGCTTGTATAACACCATCGCTCTTCCTCACATTTTATATGCCACGCCCTTCTAGAAAATTCTCCCCAAAACTGACCAGAATATAATCAGAGCAATGTATTTTGGTTTTGCGAAGTATTTGCTTCGTCTACCTCCGCGGTATAGAATTCGCATGTAATTGAAAATTTTAAAGTCGCAGACCCTGACGTCGCCGTCGCTAGACGAATAGCGAAGCACAATAGAAAAATACGACGAAATCTACACGAATGGTCCCATCTGCTCATTCAGTGAATCAGTGATTTGTTTTCTTTGTTGGTTTAGTTTGTTATAGTTTGTGTCTTCTTTTTTCTTTAAGTGTACCGTCTTGTTGTATGTTGATTTGACGGGTTTTTCAATAAATAAAAAAATAATAAATAGGCTATACTGAGAATTCACAAATGATACTGATTTAAAAATAAACAAATATTTCTAGGCATTTTAGCATTATTACTGTTTTGGATTGATATTAAACCTTTTGAAAGTTCGTAGACAAAATAACCACCAAGTTCAATATGAAGTAAGCTTAAATTAAGGTCACTATAGAAATATAAATCTAATTGGAAATGAAGTAAATTATGCTCAGGACATTAATATATTAATTAGTGAGTAATTAGATCTTTAACATTTCTGATATATTGTTGCCTAAAGATTGTATCTGACATTTTAAAACTTCTGAAACAATTGCCAAAAGCTATTTGCTGAGCTGCATTCAAAGAGAGAATCAGTAGGACAATCCTCCTGATTTGTAATATCCTGCCATTCCTCCCTTTGAGAACAGCTTAGAAAACTGTTTTGAGAAATTAGCTCAAACATATCAAAATGTCAGTTATATCTTTATTTGTAGCATCAACTACGTCCAATTATGAAGGTAGAAAATTCCCTTAACACTTTAGTTACAGTATTAAATTTGGTGGCTACATAGTTTGCTAAAAATCCAGCTATAATATTCAACTATAAATATGTATATTTTTTTTTTTTTTAGGAATTCTTTTACAGAATTTCAACTAGGTGGGCAATTCCAAGATTAACAAAATGTTAATCTTTTCATAAGCATAATGATATTCATAACAATTATTGTCTTTTCATCTTTAAAATCAACAAAACAATTCCATAGGCTACCTTGGAGTACATACAAGTATAAATCATTAAAGTATGTTTATCTCATATCTCTTGACTTATTTGGATGTCATAACTCTTTAGCTTGGATAATTCTTTATATTCTCTGCCAGTAGTGTTAATGGAGGAGGGGGATATGTGCCTATAAAGTACCTTCATTGGGGTTATTTTCAGTGAAAATTCCTTTTTTGGGGTGCATTTTCATTGAAAATGACTCTTTGTAAAGTTGAAAAAAAAAATGAAAAATTTAACCAGTGAAAACTCCCAAAATCTACTGATGGCTTATGAATACAAAGTGCATTTAAGAACTTAAATAACTTACATAACACTATAAGTAAAATAGCAACTAAAAAACCCAAATGATTTTCACTAAAATCTCCTGGTAAGATACAGCTGGTGGAATGATTGCCCACTCATGAGAGGCATACTGCTGTACCTTATTGGAAAGTCTACAAAATCAAGAGGAGTGAAATTCTAAATAATGTAAATGAGGAGTGGGCTGAGAAACATCAGTTGCTAAGAAAACCATCTGTCTGCTTAGCTGGATCGTATAACTGGTTGTGTTCAAACCTGTAAGCTTAATCATGTGAGTTGATTTTATCAAACAAAAAAGCAAACTAGTTTTGAAATTTTCAGGTATTTTTCTAGTTTGAGTTAAATATCAAATTTATTGCTCTGGCCCCGTAAAAATATTTTTTAGTTTACATTATAACTTTAGCGATTCTGAACTGAACTTAAAAATGTTTTTAACTTTTTTTCATGTCTTGTAAAGACATTGCTTATACTTAAGAAAAGAAATCTGGTAATGATGTTTTTCTAACAACAATTTCTACTAAGCTTCATACTTTTGTTTTTTAAGGTTTTTGAATTGTTGTAATCCCTTTTTAAATATATACTAGAATGACTGGATCTCTTAGAGGGGAAAAAATTCGAATTTTGTGTGTCTCAACCCCACAAAACGATTCCCCTTTCTAGATATTGAGATGGCCGAGATTTGAGTTCGATCAAGTGACATTAACATGTGTTGCTCGTCGCTCTAACCTCCTGAGACCTGACCATAGAAATACTTTTCCAATTATGTTCATTTCTTTGTAGTTGACTTAAAAAGAATCATTTTGACCATTGATCAACTAAAAAAGAAAGTTGTCTCACCATCTCTACTTCTGGAGGAAGTCCACAGCTGTGGACATTGGGTCTCTGTCGAGCTAAAAGTATAGTAAAAAAAACTGTTTCGTCTATTAAAAAAGATTTGTCAAAACGTTGAAAACAAAACATTACTCTTCATGAAATTTCTTGAAGCTGTTGTTGTCTCGTGTCAAGCAGATGATTCTATACTGCAAGCACACTGACCTTTTGCAGCATCCATGCCTTCTGCATCGGGCTGCGTTTGCCAAGTTGCAAAATTCTGGTAGATGTAGTGCAGCTCTGGCATGTGGTGGAGGGAATGGCCTCTTTTCACGCTCAAAACACGGAGCTGAGTTTCATCCAAGAGTTTTTTGTTGCTACTTTCTTGACCTCGTGACTCCTAGCTTCTAGAATTGAGCAAAACACTCGGCCACGTTGGAGCAAAGGTCAATAAGCTGTTTGAGGTCACCAGAAACTTCTGGGCCATAGCCCTTCAGCTCATAAAATGTATTGGCTAGTGCAGCATCCACAAAATGATGACACAGGCGTACAGTCCATTTTTTAGTACGCATCTCAAACCTTTAATAGGTAACCATGCAGTCCACAAGGTTGAGCCCACCCATTTAGGTGTTTTAGTTGAAGACTACTCATGGACATCTCACCTGCACGTAAGATCCATGGCGCTTGTCATACCGTTTGAGCTCTGTCTCCTCTTCTATGCCTTTGCTGTTTGAAGAGAGAAGAACCACTTTTTTATCACACCACTGGGTCACAGCTACTTTTCTATCTGAGTGCTTATAGCTTAGACTCTAAGCTATAAGAAGACTCTACGCTATAAGAAGACTCTAAGCTATAAGAACACTCTAAGCTATAAGAAGACTCTAAGCTTAGAGTCTTTTAGCTTAGAATCTTCTTATAGCTTAGAGTCTTCTTATAGCTTAGAGTCTTCTTATAGCTTAGAGTCTTCTTATAGCTTAGAGTCTTCTTATAGCTTAGAGTTTTTTATAGCTTAAACTCTTCTTATAGCTTATAAGCTTAGACTTAGACTTTATAAGAAGACTTCTTATAGCTAAGGAGACTTGAAGTCTCCTGTCATTGTTGCAGAAGTAGCTATGACCGATTGATGTGCGCAACCTTCAGCCTTAATGAACCGCATTTTTAAAAATGGGCTTTCAAAAAAAAAAAATAGAAGATTGAAGAATCCTTTATTTTATACAGCTTCTATAGTATTGGCAAAAGCCTCAACTAAATTACGCTATCTCTTGCAACACATAAAAAAAAAAGAAAAAAACTAAGCACGATCAATGACATTTGGATAAAACGAAATAAAAGAATTGCTGAAGCGATTCGTTCTGCATCTTATTTCCTCGAACTTGTTTTTTTGTGTCGAGTATTGGCCTCGGAGGCAATAAGAGGAGGCAACACCGTAGTGTGTTTTTCATTAGCGAGGAGCGACTATGTCCAAATTTCCACATGAGATAGAATCTCTGTTCTCTCAGCGTTGGTATTTTCAACTTTGCAGTTTCAGTCGCATACGGGTCATATTTGGGACCCAATATGATTTTTGTCGTCTGTTCCTGAACAGCCTTTAGATTGTTACTTAAGTATTCAATGTTGTGCACCTGTGGTCACCAAACAGGGCACGCGTATTCTGTTAACGGACGTATTTAGTATATATACGCTAGCCGTAACTGATTCACTGGGAAACCTAGGCGTCGGAGTGTAGTCAGTGATCGCAAAGCATAGTTGCCCTTTATCACAAGGTTGGAAACATGGTAGCTGAAAGAACAGTTAGTACTGATAGGCCCACTAAAAATAAGTTCAGTCGAAGTGGTAGGGAACTAAGGTTTGGGACAAGCTACGTCCCTCTTAAGCCGATTAAAACACATCACTTTTGTTCTATTGACGTTAATTTGAAGTCCACGCCCTTCAATTCACCTTGGAACTGGGGTATTGCTTGGGATTTATCCACAAGAAGTTTGAGTAAAGCGGACTCATCGACGCATTTGAAGCGTTCATCAAAGTCAGCGGGAACGAAGTTGATCACATCCAAGAATAGTGAGGCAGCCAGCTTGGTACCTTGTTGAGCACCGCACGTTATTTCAGCCCTTTCAGAGTTGAGATCTCCGGCAAAAAAAGGGCATAGACACACCGGTGACGACTTCTTAGGAAATCGACTATCAGCAGAAGGGTCTGTTTTCTAGTCCCATTTGCTTCAGTTTTTGCACATCAGTGATATGGCGGATTAAATTAAACGCTTTACGGTAATCAGCAAGGAGAAGGTCTACTATGATTTTTACCCTGTCTAGCCATTCAGATATCAGGTGATAGAGACGCACAAGATAATGGGTAGGGCCGCTTCCTTTCAAACAGTCATACTGGAAAGGGTCTAAGGGAGGGTTGATTTGCGTCAGGGCTTTACGATATATTAAAGATTCGGTGAACTTGGTGAGATTCGGAGCTATTGAAATAGGATGGAGTTGTTCACATGATTTCGGGTCCTTTACTTTAGGTATAGTAAAGTGTCCGACAAGTGTCCGTAGGTTCGCTTAACAGCTTGCACGGTATGTCTTGCCGAATGTACGTACCAACACCTACACCGTGGTGCTGCAAGCCTCGATCGCGTCTTATATATATAAAAAAGCTCAAATGAGGGCCAAACCAAAATCAGGTTGTCCCCGAATGGGATGGGGGTTTAAAGAGCGAGGCTTTAAATAGATTGGGATGGAGGAAGAGCGTGCGTTGCTGTGTTGGCCTCAGACACCTTGGTGCTTCAGTGAGTTGTTAGCAGTAGTAGTAGTATCGATTGCAAGTGAGATCTTGAACCAAATCAAATTGACCATATCATCCCAAGTAGGTAGTTACCACAGTACATTGGTGATGAAAACTTTCCTGAAACAAGCTGATTTAAAATCAATCTGCTGTTTCGTAGCGATTGAGACCTTAAACAGTAAAAGATATCAACAGGCACTTATCCGGTCACGTGTTAGCTGAAACGCTTATGAATAATTTGCCGAATTTCAACAATAATTACATTTATTGCAATGTAAAGTTCCAATTCTAATTAATTCCAATGGGTATCTACAGATCCCTGAAGGTGTTTCACTTTTCTTTTCTGTTCTTTGCCTTTAATTTCATGTTGTTTTGTTTTTCGTTTTAAAATGATTGAATTTTTTGTTTATAAATGATGTCACTTATGCCCGCTTATACTGCATTTTCCAGGGTTAGCAGGTGTAACTTATCTAGCGACTAGTCCAGACCGTTTCAAGCAGTTAGTTTCCTAATCTTTGACGTCATTTACGTCTCTGAAACGGTAGGGATAAGTAACCGGGCTCGTCAGATAAGTATCTTAATTACTATCAATCCGTAGTAATACTAAACTCAATCCGTAGTTCCCTATTAATTTTGCTGACACTTTGTATTCTTTCTTTTATTAAAAAAAAACTTTAAGGAAACCAGTTTTCAATTCACGGGAATTTTCATACCCCGTCACTTGCTTTAATTAGTTTGGTGCTTGAACCTTCGGTCCTAACATATCGCCCTTGCCGATGACGTCACTATGGGTTGAATTTATGAAAAATTCTCTTTAATTGAAAGGTTATGAATTTTTCTAGTTTAGAATTGCTTTCTTGGTTCAAGGACTATTTGCAGAGTTTCAAATTTGAGTAGTTAGATGTAAATTCAACTTGAAGAAAGCTAATGTTTGATTTTATTTATATGCATGCATCCACATGCCTAAACAGGACTAACCCAAACAGAGGAGAGAGACAGGAGTGGATCCAGAGGCTTTGTCTTATGACCACGTGCCCAGCTTCGACATGGTACAGCCAATCACTATCCCAGAGCTGACCGAAGAGCCGAAAGCTCCAAGCAGCTCTACGTCGTTTTTTTCACCACTAACCACCGATCTTTCTTCTGGCCTCCAGGTCGACGTTTCCAATTTTCGAGTGGTTGTGCTTTAAAAGCGGTCTTCGCAATGCTTTGGTAATCTTCACAGCGTAGACAATGGCCCAGCCACACGTGCCGTTGTCAGTTTTTGGACTAGGAGAGGGGCTAACTACCTTGACATCTCAGGGGCCCTGTCTATGAATAAATCTATTTTTCTGGTCGTCTGAATCGCAGTTCAATCGCAGCAAATATTCCAATTGTGTTTCAAATTAAAAAAAAAATAAAAAACAAGAAAAAAACGGGCCTGAGGCCAATAGAAGCCAAAGATTAAAATGTACTTCGGTTTGAATTTCAGAATTTAGCACTAGAGTTATTTATTTTTAAAGAAATCCTTTTTAAATTTTGGTTTTAATGTTATAAATGGGATTCATTTCGTTCATTTGCGCTGAGGACGCCTTTCTGATTGTATATGCGAAATATCTGTGGTAAATTTTACTTCGCAGAATTTGCTTATTATGTTTCTATGGAATAGGTTAGTTCGCAGACTTCTTAAAAGATTTAAGTCTAATAATTAAATGACAGTGTGATATTATGACTAAAATTCTTAATTTTTCGACTTTGGGGGAATAGAAGGGGTCCCAATTTTGACACTTTTTTTGACTAGGTTTAAAAATACAGTTTTGACTTTAATTAATATAGTTTGTCTTACAATTGACTTAGATTCAATATGGTATATACTATTGTATGTATGTCTCGGATTAATCTCAGGTCCTCTTGACTGCTTAGGTCCTTGTATCGGCTTTGGTGCTCTATGGGTTGAATTTGAATTGAATTTATCAAGGTGCACTCCATAACTGCAAGTCCACTCTTGTTTTCGCTAGAGTCGAAAAAAAAATTGAGACTAATTAATTGTTCCACCTGCCCAACGAGCTGAAGAACAATAAGTTCATCGTAAATAAGGCCAGAAACACTTAGTGCAATAGCCCTACTAGCGATATTCTAGATACTCAGCAAAAATTCAAAAATAATTTTTTGAAGATATATCTTCAAAAATTGTAGTGAGAACCAGATAAAGAACCAGTTCTCACTACTTTTTTGAAGTTATGTCTGAAAATTCCCTGTGATATGTCTGATATGTCTGAAAATTCCCCAATAGTATCTATTCATTGTCTCAGCTCAGTTTAGAAAATCTGAAAAACTGGTCTTCCCATATGTGTGGTTTTGCCTATGAATATAATCATTGAGCCCAAAGTATGTCGGCCGTAAGAGAAAAGCTACCACCCTGCAGTACCTATATTAAAGGCTTAGTCAAAACTACTATGCCTCAGATTGAAAGTGAATCGGGGGGGGGGGGGTCATTAATTTTCCCCTCTCCTCCTTTATTTATGGCCTTCAAAACTAGATAGTTCAATGCATAGCTTTGAGACTAATTGACTGGTTATCTCAAAATTTTCATTCCATAGTATTTTGGCCAACTGAGTCAAAATCGTTTCGTGCCATGAATGACGGAAAAAAAACATTTTTCATATAATCTAGTTCGGACTCCTCAACGGACTCGCTATTTCAATAAATCTAGAAATAATCTAGTTTCAGACCCAGACTAAATAGTTTTGATTTTTTAATGTGCCCCAGTAATTCATTCGAGCAATGGAGTTGGAATATGTTGGATCTTGGGCGTACCTTTTATTGGGGTCTCTTCCAAAAGACAATGTACCAAACAACTTTGACGAAGCTATTGAGGACCTAATTAAGCTAGGAATAAGTCCTGACCATACCAAGGCTATCGTTGCTTCTCTACCTTATATGTCGTTGGAAGACTTGTGCACAGTTCACCCAGCGCATTTGGTTCAGGTGGAAAACCCTCAAGATTTGGCTCAAGAAATATCAGAAGATCAAAAAAGCGGTCGAAAGAGCCAGAAGAGATCCTGTGATTCTTATCTTAGATAAGATAAAGATTTTCATGTTAAGCATGCGTGTTTAAATTCTCAACTTCCTAATAGTGATTAAATAAAAAAAAACAAGTTTTTTAAACTGAAAGTAAGGAGCGACATTAAAACTTAAAACGAACAGAATTATTCCATATATGGAAGGGGCTTTCCACTCCCCAACGCCTCGCAAAATATATTATGTCCAAGACCTGGAGTAAAAGAAAATCAGACCAAACCCAAAATAATAATAATAAAAAAAAAATCATTTTTCCCAGATTAAAACAGGTATGCGTAAACATGTCTTTATACAATTTCCTTAGCCTAAAAATATGCTACGGAAGGAGCAGAGGTAGGAACATGAAAACGCTTTCTAAGTTGATATTTCAGGATCTGAATTCATTCCCTGAAGCTTCATTTAATACTCCTAGATCAAACATTTTTCAAGATCTCAAAAGTTCCTAACGATATAAATTCCAATATTATCCAGGGGCGGGGGTGGGAGCGTGTGGCAGGGAGACAAGCTAAGATCCATAGGTACCTTTAAAGTATCCAACTACCCCACTGCGTATAGTCTTAATGCAGTCCTTCGTGATTTAGCAATACTTCAGGGGATCAAATCTTCTCCTATGTGATGTTTCTTTCCGAGCAGTTTAACAAAAATTTTGTTCACTATCTGATGAGACGTTTTCTTGAACTTAGTCTCTATGTTGCAGCCCAACCATCAAACAGTTCGTGGTAACGAACTGTAAGTAAGGAGCGACCCGGCTCAATGGTAACCGAAACTCTAAAAAACGGAATTTTAATACAACAGATACATCAAAAGAATCAAATTTTAATTCTGATTTCAAATATATAAGTTTCATCAAGTTTAATCTTACCCATCAAAAGTTACGCGCCTGAGAAAATTTGGCTGATTTTCGAGAAAAGGAGGAAAGACCCCCTAGAAGTTATAGAAACTTAATGAAAATCACACCATCATATTCAGCGTATCAGAGAACCCTACTGTAGAGGTTTTCAAGCTCCTATCTACAAAAATGTGGAATTTTGCATTTTTTGCCAGAAGAAAGATCACGGGTGCGTGTTTATTTGTTTTTTTTTCCCAGGGGTGATCGTATCGACCCAGTGGTCCTAGAATATCGTGGGAGGGCTCATTGGAACGGAAATTAAAAGCTCTAGTGCCCTTTTTAAGTGACCAAAAAAATGGAGGGCAACTAGGCCCCCTCCCACGCTTATTTTTTTCCCAAAGTCACCCGATCAAAATTTTGAGATAGCCATTTTGTTCAGCATGGTCGAAAATATGATAAATATGTCTTTTAGGATGACTTAATCCCCCGAAGTTCCCAGAGGGAGGGCTAAAAGTTATGAACTTTACCCAATGTTAACATATAGTATTGGTTATTGGGAAGTATATAGAAATTTTCAGGAGGTTTTTTTCTGGTAGTGGGAGGGAAGGGTGGGTCGGTGGTTATGTTGGAGGATCTGTTCATGAAGGAAGTTTTCATGGGGGAAGGGAAGTTGCCATGAAGGGGGCACCGGACTTGCCAGCATTATTTATTGGTTATTGGGAAGTATACAACCATTTTCAGGAAGGATTTTCTCTGGAGGGGGTTACTCTGGAGAATATTTCCGTGGAGGATGTTTCTTTGGGGTAAGGGACATTTCTATGAAGGGGGGCGCCGGATTTCCAAGCATTATTTAAGAAACGATCAGAAATTAAATAAAAAAAAACAAGTTTTTTTAAACTGAAAGTAAGGAGCGACATTAAAACTTAAAACGAACAGAAATTATTCCGTATATGAAAGGGGCTGTCCCCTCCTCAACGCCTCGCTCTTTACGCTAAAGTTTAACTCTGTCTCACAACTTTTTTTTAAAACAATAAAAAACTAGCGTAAAGAGCGAGGCGTTGAGGAGGGGACAGCCCCTTTTATATACGGAATAATTTCTGTTCGTTTTAAGTTTAATGTCGCTCCTTACTTTCAGTTACTTTCAAATAAAGCGACCTGTCCTTGAAGGTTTTTTTAAAGCTTGAGCAAATATACAACAAAAAAGCCTTTATAGATTTCTAGAATCCTTGAAACCGATGTTTGCAAATCTTTCTTGAAAATTCAAAATCGCAAATATTTAAAATATGAGGTCAGGTAAAAATTGAATAATGGATAATGGCGTTACTAAAAGCAAAAAAATATAGTGGAAAAGCTTGGACTAATGTGGAAGCAACCTAGAAAATCCGTTTTGTCTGCATATTATAATGCAAGAATTTTGTCGTGTTTCCCTCATTAAAGGCTGAAGACAAGAGTATTACCAATCTTTACATATGTTCTTCTGTCACAAGAAACTGTCCTGGCCTTTCCAGCCTATATTTATAGTACTCCTATTCCTATGCATCTGTGTGTGTGAATAGCAGTGTTAGATGTCAGCATTCTGTAGAATATTGATTATCCATTACTAGAAATATACTGACCATGTTAAGGAACCCTTCCCCCCTACAATGATGGTTCTGGCCTCTCTTTTGCCCGGGACAAAATCTTGACTAGTGCACACAACCCCCATCCCCTCACCCGCGTTTCCCACAAAATTTCAGACCAAATTTTTACAAATTAAGGTATATTTTCCCTCTGAAACAACCAATTTTGAGACAAAAATGCAGCCATAATTTACAACAAAAGGGGAAGATACTTACTTTTATCATTGCATTCATCAATACCGTATCTGTTCGTTCACCGAACCAAAATTATTATATTATTTTGACTTTTTTGTAGAGAAGGATCCGAACTTGCTTATAAAATAGGAAAATTTTTCCTTTTTCAATCAATTTCAACGTATTTTTAATTCTAAATATCCTGTACACTGAATTTCAAAAAATTTAATTAGGTAGATGGACAGAACTGAATTTCAGCTATGGAGTAATAGTAAACATTTCCTTTTTTGTTGATTTATTAAACCGTTGAAGAGCAGAACAATAACATACCGAAAGTAGCACAGGCAACATAAACTTAAATAAAGGTTTTTTTCAGTTCATAAATTAATTACTAGTTTACGTTTTAAATATGTTTTTATGTTTATCATTTAAATTATTATTTTTACTTATTTTATTTTATTATTTAATCAATAATGTATTAATTGTTTTATTTATTAACTGCGCCCTCTATTTTATTTTAATGAAAATAAAATAATTACAAAACGATTATAATTATTACATTGTTTATTTTAAATTTTCTGCCTTGGGGCAATTTCCCCCTCTGTCTCTCACCAAAAACCGCCTCTGCCCTCCTTCCTTGTTCACAACTCCCCTAAGTAAAAATTTGTCTTGTAAAACAGGATTCACTTGACTAAGGGAATTATATTTTAAGTCTCAAGCCATTCAGGAACAAATGTTTGTTGACTCTTAATTGTTTGTCCTATTTTCTGACTATTAGTATACTTACTTTCTGAAGTCTTGTTGCAGTGCCGTTCTCTGAACTAGCAAAATGCTCGAAAAATGCATTTTTTTTTTTTTTTTTTGGTTTTGTTTTATATTTATATTAACATGGGAGAGGGTTTAGTCAATTAAAAATTTGAAGTTCAAGTTCCCCTTTTAACATTTGTGATTGAAGGGCAATCCGCCCTTGATTCCTTCCCTTTTTTACCATCAAGTCTCCCCATGGCCTCCCAGACATACAAAAAAGATCCCAATAACCATTTCTGTCGGATATTCAAATGGTTCACATTCAAAATCTTTTCGGCTTGATTATTTTGAAACTTGCAGCCGTAGGTCTATTGACCATGAAGAACAACCCAAAAAAAAGTTGTTTAGGGCAAAGCCCCCCTCCTCAAAAAAAAAAATATATATATATATATATATAGGGTCAAAATAAGTGAATGACTTTTTTTCTGATCGTCTCACGGCTTATATCGTAAAATCCTAGGGATCAAGCATACCCTGATGTACAAGAAAAAGAGAAAAATTGGTTCTCCTGAAAGAACAAATTCTTTTTTTTTTAATGGCTTGAAACTTCTATCCTCAAATCCTTAGGCTAAGGTGGCCCCAATGCAGATAGAAAAGAGGAAATTATTGGCTTACTGGAAAATAGGGCTTAAAAAGACAAGAAACTTTTTCTGAAGCGTTTTAAAACTTAAAAACCGTAAGTCCCGGTATTGAGGGCCCAAAGAAAGGCCAAATTCTGTTTCCCAGTTCGCTTGAAAAGGCTTAAAAAGAGTAAATAGCTATTTTATCTGATCGACTTAAAGCTTATATCCCTCAGTCCTTTGGTCAAGAGGATTCTTATGCAAAGAAAAGAAAAATGTACGAGGAAAGAAAGAATAAGAAAAAAGGATGATAATCGCTTTCTGGTGAATCTTTATAGAAATATTCTGTTTTAATCATTAGAGAGGAAGGACCCATTGATAAAAGTTAAGTTTTTAGGGAACATGCACTGGAACAAACGCACATGAAAAATTTTTGCTACCTTTTGGTATGACATCATACTTGCGCATTGTGAGGGAAGAAGACAAAGTCCTCAGGAGACTGAACTCATCTGGGCCATCAAGACTACAAGAATATATGCATAAGATATAATTTTGATAGTTTCAATCCCCTCTCCCCCCGTCTCTAATGTGTGAAAAGTCGTATTGCCCTTCCTCACTTACTTTACTTCCGGTGGGAATTAGAGGATTATACTGCATGCCTGGCACAAAAGGACCTTGGAATAACTTCTGACGACCATTTTGTTTGATCGGCTGCAACTCCTCTGACCCTCTTCGACCAGTCTTCATTTCATAGATCATGTCTGGAAACCCAATGGCACAACATATTCTCCGAGTCTTTACCACAGGTTCTTCTTTTGACCTGGTTATTGTTTTCAGAGGGTGCTGGCTCGCAAACCTAGACCTCTCGATACATCTTACCAGTAGAACGACGCAAACAATGTGTGAGGATCTAGGCGATGTCTTTTGATACCAAGTGAGAGTTCTTCTGGTTGACTACAATGCATCCTAACTTCCTCTAAAAAAAACTGCAAGTTTTTTGAACTGAAAATAAGGAATAGCTGTAAAACTCAAAATGAAGAGAAATTGTTCCACATATGAGGAAGGGGGGGGCTATCTCTGTCTCAACCCTCACTCTTTACGGTGAAGTCTTAAATTATTTGGAAATACCTCTCATTCAAATTCAACGGGCCTTGTGTTTGAACAGCCTGTACTTAAAGTATTGTGACAAAAAATCACTTTAGCGTGAAGATTGAGGAAGGGATAGCCCCCTCATCTACGGAATAATTTCTGTTCTTTTTAATGCGGCTCCTTGCTTTCAGTAAAAAAACATACAAGCCATTACTTTAGCTTTTTGGGCCTCTGCTGGTGAGTTTGAAATCTCGGAAACACTTCAATAGCGTAGAGCGTTTCCCCTGCATTGCATATTCCTTATGACAAGTTGACCAAAGTTAGTGCAGGTTCTTATCCATATATTTGTACTAAATTCAAAAAAAAATACCACTTATTATAATAACCTACATCGTGTTTGTTTTCTTGCAGACGTTTTTAAACTCGCCTAATTATACAAGCAGCCTGCAGAAGATGCCAGTTAGTCAAATGTTCGCAATGCAACCGTGTTTGGGTGCTGTGGGACCTAACTCGCAATATCAACGTTGTCTTATCCTTAGAGAACCTACAGAACCTAGAGTTTACCTGAAATCTGTTGACACAGGGATTGAGACCTACGTGCCAGATGATAAAGTTATGCCGATACGTTCAGAGACAGTGACAATTATGGCTGCCCAAGCTTTAAACTGCACACTTGATGGCTTTGAAGGGCGAAGTGTCCCAAGATCAGTTTTGCATGAATTTAATGTTTTTGGTGTCACATAAATTACTGAAGATGACAGTGCTGAAGACATGCGGAGAAAAGCTAATCATTACCCTGCTTGATTTGGAATCTGATTAGTTTTGTGATTTATTTCTTCTTCTGGCGTGTAATAATACGTGTAAATTTGTGTGTAATTTTTGTGTACGTTTTGAAAATGGGGTTTATTCACCATGGTCTATTTATATGCTTGTGTCATCTCCTTGAGGCTTATGCATATGAGCAAAATCATCGTATGTCTTCCGGAATTCATCGTGTTGTTATGTTTTCTGCACTATTTGCGATCTAGTTCGAGTTTTTTTTTTTTTTTTGAAATTCAAAATTCACAACTCTCTAATTTACTCCTGTTTATTTATTTTTTTTTTTTATCTACTGTCTTTGAAAGCTTCTTTCCAGAAATTGCCTTTTCTTTATATAAGGCCTGTTTCAGAGCTTAGTTTCAAAAAAATCAAAAATCAAAAATCAAAAAAATTAACGAGAATACACCACGTACACATTATTATCAAACACACGATAACAATGGAAAATTTAACCCATTCTCCTTTTGATATCGGCTGTTCTATCTGCTCCGAAACTTCACACTCTTTTTCTATGCGTAGAGACACTCTGTTGTGACCTTCAATAATACATTTGGGGATCTTTTAGCTTTTCAAACAGTTGTACACATTCATAGTTTTATTAGTAATAAAAGCCTTGTATGACCTGAAAATATACAATTATTTATAATGTTAATAGAGAGGTTTGTTCATTGAGCGTTATATTTGTAGCAATCCCGTTCAAGTATGAGTATATACAGGGACAACCTTTAAGAGAATTATACGGGCTTTCAAAAGGTGGACTATGGACGAAGGAGCTTTCTGTCATATTTTATATATTTCTCTAAATACATGATTCTTCCGTTATCCATAATTTTATATAATTCATTTTCTTTTTAGATATTGCCAAACTTGTACACACACACACACCCCACCCCGCCCCCTTCCCAAAAAAAAAAAACAACAACAAACAAACGTAAATGTCCACACAAAGTTTACAGCGTTTTCCTTGAAAAGTGGCCACTAGCCTCTCCATACTTTTGAAGATAGGCTTGTGTCAGAGATAAGCTCATTGTTTTGACCAAGTAACATGCGAGGTGTCTTCTATGTGTTATTTATTTGTATTTCCTCCTCCAGCTACTTCTTAAGGAATGAATGATCTAAGAAACTTGGGCAGGGTTGGAAATCAAAATCCCTTGTTGATTTTAAACGATCGAAAATGATCAGTCGGTAATCAGTTCTTGTATCTTTTTTAGCACCCGGGCACTTGATACAAACAAGCCCAAATTGTAGACTGAATCGATACAAAGCATACTAAGTTCCGCAAATCGTGGCAAACAAAGACAAATCCTTGACTCGTTAAGGAAACAAGCCAATTCTGGACTAATTGCAACAATGAGGTAAAACCGATAGCCAAATTATTTTATGGTAAATTGTCCGGATACGGGGCAATATGCCTAATATTCTACATAGAATTGGAGTGGGAATGGGGATGTTGGAGGGATCCTGGTTCACTTTGGTTCTATCGGATGCGGGGCAATACGCCTACCATTCTACATAGAATTGGAGGAGGGATGGGGATGTTGGGGGGATGCTGGTCCACTTTGGTTCTGTCGGATGCGGGGCAAGATGCCTACAAACCTCTCTGCAGACCTCTCATACAAACCTCTCTGCAGAACTGGCTCCAATCCACAAAGGTTCTTTTTTACAACAATTAACATTGTTGATCATGAAATCCTCCCTTAGAGGCGGTATTTGAAGCCAAATCATTAAAAAACGGAAATTTTCTAGCAAAGAAAGGTGTGAACCAGCCATCCATGTTTTGTCATAGATCAGTTTTGAAAAATTACACTTTACTGGAGAATATTTGCGGCCACCTCGGATAGGTATAAGCCTAGACTTCTGGCAACGGAACGAATTTCTATGTTTTATGCTAATCTGGCCACAGTTATCACAATCCCTGCTTCTAAATAACATGCCATGGTTATAATACAACTCTAAGACTGCCTCAACTGTAGAAAACTGAATAATACCACCACAGAAATTTATTTCACAGAAATTGCAAGACTTATTTCAATAATTGTCATTTACAAACTGAAGCTATAACTCATAATATCAATTGCGGCTTTCATAATTGTTTCATTGTTGAACGGCGGGAATAGTCGAACAAGATAACAGTGAATTGGGCTATGATATATTGGAAAGATAGGTCAATTTAGTATGCGTTTTTCCTGCATCTGAAATAGTCGCTTCTCAACAGATGCAAATATCCTAGTGTTGACCCTACATGGCTGACCCAACAATTTGGCTTGTTTAGTCCCAGGTTGCATAAATTTAACTTTAGCAGAAACCGTAATGCTTCCAGGTCGGCACTGATGTTTGTTCAAAAAAAAACTTAATTGAAGGATTACATTTACTTTATACAAGCATGTTTTTTTTTTAGTTAACAACATTTCCAGATACCTCGCTATTCTTCTGTAATTTTTTTAGTGGCCCTATTACCTAGAAATAATTATTTTCTGACTTCAAACTGTCCAAATACTTTACCCCCTGGGGAAAATACCCCCCCCCCCCTCATGAAAAAGAAAGCTAGAATTTTACAAAATTATGAGTTTGGGGCGAAGGGGGATTTCAAAAACATCTTCCCATAACATAATTTGGCCTCTAAAGTGGATTCTGATGTTTTTAGCGCTCTATGTCTTAGCACTTTAGAAATATTTAAGAAATATTCTAAAGTAAAATTTTGGAAATATTTCAGTTTGGGGGAAGGGGGATTTCAAAAACATCTTCCCATAATAATTTGTCCTCTGAAGTCGATTCTGATATTTGCAGCGCTCTATCTATTAGTGCTTTAGAAATATTTAAAAAGCTTCTAAAGTAAGAATTTTGGAAAATTTTTAGTTTGGGGGGAAAGGGGATTTCAAGAACATCTTCCCATAACATAATTTGTCCTCTAAAGTTGATTCTGATGTTTGTAACGCTCTATGTCTCAGCGCTTTAGGAATAATTAAAAAAGCTTCTGAAGTAAAATTTTGAGTTTTGGGGGAAGGGGGATTTCAAAAACATCTTCCCTAACATAAATTGTCCTCTAAAGTCGATTCTGATATTTGTAGCGCTATATGTCTTAGCGCTTTACAAATATTTAAAAAAAAAAATTAAAGTAAATTTTTGGAAATTTTTGAGTTTGGGGCAAAGGGGGATTTGACATTCAATTTGGATTGAATGTCTTTAGAATGAAATGGGCGTGGGAGGGGGCTAGTTGCCCTCCAATCCTTTTAGTCACTTATAAAGGGCACTAGACCTTTTAATTTACTTTCAAATGAGCTCTCTCCTGGTCTTCTAAGATCATTGGTTCGTTACGATCATCCCTGAAAAAAAAAAATTTATACAAATAAACACGCATCCGTGATCTTTCTTCTGCCAAAAATGTAAATTCCAGATTTTTGTAGATAGGAGCTTGAAACCTGTGTAGTAGGTTTAACTGATATGCTGAAACTGATGGTCTGATTTTCATTAAGTTCACTTATTTTTTTTGTTTGGGGGGGGGGGGGGGGGGGGGGTGGAGGGAGGGGTTCCCCCTTTTCGGAAATGAGACAAATTTTCTCGGGCTCCGAGCTTTTGATGGGTAACATTAATTTAATAAACTTTATATATTTGGAATCAGCATAAAAAGCGAAATTCTTAGATGTGTGTATTGATATCAAGATTTCGTTTTTTAAGATTTCGGTTACTTTTAGGCCGAGTCGCTCCTTATTTACAGTTCGTTATCGCCAGTTGTTTGATACATTTTTTCACTCTCTTAATTAAAGTTCATATTCAATATTTTTATTATATAAATGGCCTAGTAAATTTGATAATGTAAGTTATACTCTCATAAACTATGCCTGGGATTCTCTCATAAACTATGCCTGGGATTGAGCTTTTGTTGTTTTTTTTTTTTTTTTCTGTGCAGATAATAATCTAGTTTCAGACCCAGACTAAATAGTTTTGATTTTTTAATGTGCCCCAGTAATTCATTCGAGCAATGGAGTTGGAATATGTTGGATCTTGGGCGTACCTTTTATGGGGTCTCTTCCAAAAGACAATGTACCAAACAACTTTGACGAAGCTATTGAGGACCTAATTAAGCTAGGAATAAGTCCTGACCATACCAAGGCTATCGTTGCTTCTCTACCTTATATGTCGTTGGAAACTTGTGCACAGTTCACCCAGCGCATTTGGTTCAGGTGGAAAACCTCAAGATTTGGCTCAAGAAATATCAGAAGATCAAAAAAAAGCGGTCGAAAGAGCCAGAAGAGATCCTGTGATTCTTATCTTAGATAAGATAAAGATTTTCATGTTAAGCATGCGTGTTTAAATTCTCAACTTCCTAATAGTGATTAAATAAAAAAAACAAGTTTTTTAAACTGAAAGTAAGGAGCGACATTAAAACTTAAAACGAACAGAAATTATTCCATATATGGAAGGGGCTTTCCACTCCTCAACGCCTCGCTCTTTACGCTAAAGTTTTTTATTGTTTTGAAAAATAAAGTTTTGAGACAGAGTCAAACTTTAGCGCAAAGAGCGAGGCGTTGAGGAGGGGAAAGCCCCTTCCATATACGGAATAATTTCTGTTCGTTTTAAGTTTTAATTTCGCTCCTTACTTTCAGTTTAAAAAACTTTTTTTTTCTATTTAATTTGTGAACGTTTTTTAATTAATGCAGGTTTTGATTTTGGTTCACCGTGCATGAATAATTAAATCGAAAATTTGCATATTAATTTTACTTTTATTTGGTTAAATGGCTTTCTCGAAACTTGTTGAATTTTATTTACGAACGTTTTTATTAGTAATAAATATACGTAACTTACGAATTAACTTACGTAACGAGCTTCTATATCCATATATTTTTAATACGTATATTAGGGGGTTTGCCCCCTAGTCAATACCTTGCTCTTTAAGCTAAAGTTCAAATTTTGTTCCAATTCTTAAAAATGACCCCTTAATCACAAAGGCCGTTTAATTAGAATAGATAGCTCTTTTGAAAGCACTAAAAAAAACTATAGCGTAAAGAGCGAGGTATTGACTTGGGGGAAAACCCCCTCATATACGTAATAATTTCTGTTCATTTTAAGTTCTAATGTTGCTTCTTACTTTCAGTTGAAAAAAATTGTTTTTTTAAATTTAATTTCTGATCGTATTTTAAATAATGCTTGGAAATCCGGCGCCCCCTTCATAGAAATGTCCCTTACCCCAAAGAAACATCCTCCACGGAAAGATTCTCCCGAGTAACCCCCTCTTTCAGCCCCCCCCCTAACTGAAACAAATTCTTCCTGAAAATGTCTGTATACTTCCCAATAACCAATACAATATGTAAGCAATGGGCAAAGTTCAAAACTTGCAGCCATTCCCCTGGGAACTGTGGTGGATTAAGTCATCATAAAAGACATATTTATTAGATTTTCTACTATATGCTGAACAAAATGGCTATCTCAAAATTTTGATCGGGTGACTTTGGGAAAAAAATGAGCGTGGGAGGGGGCCTAGTTGCTCTCCATTTTTTTTGGTCACTTAAAAAGGGCACTAGAACTTTTAATTTCCGTTCCAATGAGCCCTCCTACAATATTCTAGGACCACTGGGTCAATACGATCACCCCTGGGGAAAAAAACCAAATAAACACGCACCCGTGATCTTTCTTCTGGCAAAAAATGCAAAATTCCACATTTTTGTAGATAGGAGCTTGAAACCTCTACAGTAGGGTTCTCTGATACGCTGAATATGATGGTGTGATTTTCATTAAGTTTCTATAACTTCTAGGGGGTCTTTCCTCCTTTTCTCGAAAATCAGCCAAATTTTCTCAGGCGCGTAACTTTTGATGGGTAAGATTAAACTTGATGAAACTTATATATTTGAAATCAGAATTAAAATTTGATTCTTTTGATGTATCTGTTGGTATCAAAATTCCGTTTTTTAGAGTTTCGGTTACCATTGAGCCGGGTCGCTCCTTACTTACAGTTCGTTACCACGAACTGTTTGATGGTTGGGCTGCAACATAGAGACTAAGTTCAGAAAACGTCTCATCAGATAGTGAACAAAATTTTTGTTAAACTGCTCGGAAAGAAACATCACATAGGAGAAGATTTGATCCCCTGAAGTATTGCTAAATCACGAAGGACTGCATTAAGACTATACGCAGTGGGGTAGTTGGATACTTTAAAGGTACCTATGGATCTTAGCTTGTCTCCCTGCCACACGCTCCCACCCCCGCCCCTGGATAATATTGGAATTTATATCGTTAGGAACTTTTGAGATCTTGAAAAATTTTTGATCTAGGAGTATTAAATGAAGCTTCAGGGAATGAATTCAGATCCTGAAATATCAACTTAGAAAGCGTTTTCATGTTCCTACCTCTGCTCCTTCCGTAGCATATTTTTAGGCTAAGGAAATTGTATAAAGACATGTTTACGCATACCTGTTTTAATCTGGGAAAAATTTTTTTTTTTTTTTCCAGGGACTGGATATTTTCCCCTCCCTTTTTTTTTTTTATTATTTTGGGTTTGGTCTGATTTTCTTTTACTCCAGGTCTTGGACATAATATATTTTGATTCAATAAATAGTAATCATGTACGTAATTGATTCATGTGATTGGTATGTTTGGCAAAAATCCTTGTTTGAAATTAAGGTGAACTTTGTATTTTTATATGTAAAAAAAACTTGTTTTTCAACTAAAAGTAAGGAGCAAAATTAAAACTTAAAACCAACAGAAATTATTCCGTATATGAGACGGACAGCCATATTAGAAAATGTAGGTGCAAAATATGTTTTTGAAGCATCAGCCTCCCCCCTGCATAACCACCCTTTTTCTAAATTGTACCTCGTTATACAGATTTTAATCAAAGATAATCTGAATCAACTTTGTTAAATACTCTAGTGCTAAATTCTGAAATTCAAACCGAAGTACATTTTAATCTTTGGCTTCTGTTGGCCTCAGGCCCGTTTTTTCTTGTTTTTTTATTTTTTTTTGTAATTTGAAACACAATTGGAATATTTGCTGCGATTGAACTGCGATTCAGACGACCAGAAAAATAGATTTATTCATAGACAGGGCCCCTGAGATGTCAAGGTAGTTAGCCCCTCTCCTAGTCCAAAAACTGACAACGGCACGTGTGGCTGGGCCATTGTCTACGCTGTGAAGATTACCAAAGCATTGCGAAGACCGCTTTTAAAGCACAACCACTCGAAAATTGGAAACGTCGACCTGGAGGCCAGAAGAAAGATCGGTGGTTAGTGGTGAAAAACGACGTAGAGCTGCTTGGAGGCTTTCGGCTCTTCGGTCAGCTCTGGGATAGTGATTGGCTGTACCATGTCGAAGCTGGGCACGTGGTCATAAGACAAAGCCTCTGGATCCACTCCTGTCTCTCTCCTCTGTTTGGGTTAGTCCTGTTTAGGCATGTGGATGCATGCATATAAATAAAATCAAACATTAGCTTTCTTCAAGTTGAATTTACATCTAACTACTCAAATTTGAAACTCTCTGCAAATAGTCCTTGAACCAAGAGAGCAATTCTAAACTAGAAAAAATTCATAACCTTTCAATTAAAGAGAATTTTTCATAAATTCAACCCATAGTGACGTCATCGGCAAGGGCGATATGTTAGGACCGAAGGTTCAAGCACCAAACTAATTAAAGCAAGTGACGGGGTATGAAAATTCCCGTGAATTGAAAACTGGTTTCCTTAAAGTTTTTTTTTAATAAAAGAAAGAATACAAAGTGTCAGCAAAATTAATAGGGAACTACGGATTGAGTTTAGTATTACTACGGATTGATAGTAATTAAGATTACTTATCTGACGAGCCCGGCTACTTATCCCTACCGTTTCAGAGACGTAAATGACGTCAAAGATTAGGAAACTAACTGCTTGAAACGGTCTGGGACTAGTTGCTAGATAAGTTACACCTGCTAACCCTGGAACCCTGGAAAATGCAGTATAAGCGGGCATAAGTGACATCATTTATAAACAAAAAATTCAATCATTTTAAAACGAAAAACAAAACAACATGAAATTAAAGGCAAAGAACAGAAAAGAAAAGTGAAACACCTTCAGGGATCTGTAGATACCCATTGGAATTAATTAGAATTGGAACTTTACATTGCAATAAATGTAATTATTGTTGAAATTCGGCAAATTATTCATAAGCGTTTCTGCTAACACGTGACCGGATAAGTGCCTGTTGATATCTTTTACTGTTTAAGGTCTCAATCGCTACGAAACAGCAGATTGATTTTAAATCAGCTTGTTTCAGGAAAGTTTTCATTACCAATGTACTGTGGTAACTACCTACTTGGGATGATATGGTCAATTTGATTTGGTTCAAGATCTCACTTGCAATCGATACTACTACTACTGCTAACAACTCACTGAAGCACCAAGGTGTCTGAGGCCAACACAGCAACGCACGCTCTTCCTCCATCCCAATCTATTTAAAGCCTCGCTCTTTAAACCCCCATCCCATTCGGGGACAACCTGATTTTGGTTTGGCCCTCATTTGAGCTTTTTTATATATATAAGACGCGATCGAGGCTTGCAGCACCGCGGTGTAGGTGTTGGTACGTACATTCGGCAAGACATACCGTGCAAGCTGTTAAGCGAACCTACGGACACTTGTCGGACACTTTACTATACCTAAAGTAAAGGACCCGAAATCATGTGAACAACTCCATCCTATTTCAATAGCTCCGAATCTCACCAAGTTCACCGAATCTTTAATATATCGTAAAGCCCTGACGCAAATCAACCCTCCCTTAGACCCTTTCCAGTATGACTGTTTGAAAGGAAGCGGCCCTACCCATTATCTTGTGCGTCTCTATCACCTGATATCTGAATGGCTAGACAGGGTAAAAATCATAGTAGACCTTCTCCTTGCTGATTACCGTAAAGCGTTTAATTTAATCCGCCATATCACTGATGTGCAAAAAATGAAGCAAATGGGGCTAGAAAACAGACCCTTCTGCTGATAGTCGATTTCCTAAGAAGTCGTCACCGGTGTGTCTATGCCCTTTTTTTTGCCGGAGATCTCAACTCTGAAAGGGCTGAAATAACGTGCGGTGCTCAACAAGGTACCAAGCTGGCTGCCTCACTATTCTTGGATGTGATCAACTTCGTTCCCGCTGACTTTGATGAACGCTTCAAATGCGTCGATGAGTCCGCTTTACTCAAACTTCTTGTGGATAAATCCCAAGCAATACCCCAGTTCCAAGGTGAATTGAAGGGCGTGGACTTCAAATTAACGTCAATAAAACAAAAGTGATGTGTTTTAATCGGCTTAAGAGGGACGTAGCTTGTCCCAAACCTTAGTTCCCTACCACTTCGACTGAACTTATTTTTAGTGGGCCTATCAGTACTAACTGTTCTTTCAGCTACCATGTTTCCAACCTTGTGAGAAAGGGCAACTATGCTTTGCGATCACTGACTACACTCCGACGCCTAGGTTTCCCAGTGAATCAGTTACGGCTAGCGTATATATACTAAATACGTCCGTTAACAGAATACGCGTGCCCTGTTTGGTGACCACAGGTGCACAATTGAATACTTAAGTAACAATCTAAAGGCTGTTCAAGAACAGACGACAAAAATCATATTGGGGCCCAAATATGACCCGTATGCGACTGAAACTGCAAAGTTGAAAAAACCAACGCTGAGAGAACAGAGATTCTATCTCATGTGGAAATTTGGACAGTCGCTCCTCGCTAATGAAAAACACACTACGGTGTTGCCTCCTCTTATTGCCCCGAGGCCAATACTCGATACAAAAACAAGTTCGAGGAAATAAGATGCAGAACGAATCGCTTCAGCAATTCTTTTATTTCGTTTTATCCAAATGTCATTGATCGTGCTTAGTTTTTTTCTTTTTTTATGTGTTGCAAGAGATAGCGTAATTTAGTTGAGGCTTTTGCCAATACTATAGAAGCTGTTTAAAATAAAGGATTCTTCAATCTTCTATTTTTTTTTTTGAAAGCCCATTTTTAAAAATGCGGTTCATTAAGGCTGAAGGTTGCGCACATCAATCGGTCATGGCTACTTCTGCAACAATGACAGGAGACTTCAAGTCTCCTTAGCTATAAGAAGTCTTCTTATAAAGTCTAAGTCTAAGCTTATAAGCTATAAGAAGAATTTAAGCTATAAAAAAACTCTAAGCTATAAGAAGACTCTAAGCTATAAGAAGACTCTAAGCTATAAGAAGACTCTAAGCTATAAGAAGATTCTAAGCTAAAAGACTCTAAGCTTAGAGTCTTCTTATAGCTTAGAGTGTTCTTATAGCTTAGAGTCTTCTTATAGCTTAGAGTCTTCTTATAGCTTAGAGTCTAAGCTATAAGCACTCAGATAGAAAAGTAGCTGTGACCCAGTGGTGTGATAAAAAGTGGTTCTTCTCTCTTCAAACAGCAAAGGCATAGAAGAGGAGACAGAGCTCAAACGGTATGACAAGCGCCAGGGGTCTTACGTGCAGGTCAGATGTCCATGAGTAGTCTTCAACTACAACACCTAAATGGGTGGGCTCAACCTTGTGGACTGCATGGTTACCTATTAAAGGTTTGAGATGCGTACTAAAAAATGGACTGTACGCCTGTTTCATCATTTTGTGGATGCTGCACTAGCCAATACATTTTATGAGCTGAAGGGCTATGGCCCAGAAGTTTCTGGTGACCTCAAACAGCTTATTGACCTTCGCTCCAACGTGGCCGAGTGTTTTGCTCAATTCTAGAAGCTTGGAGTCACGAGGTCAAGAAAGTAGCAACAAAAAACTCTTGGGTGAAACTCAGCTCCGTGTTTTGAGCGTGAAAAGAGGCCAATCCCTCCACCACATGCCAGAGCTGCACTACATCTACCAGAATTTTGCAACTTGGCAAACGCAGCCCGATGCAGAAGGCATGGATGCTGCAAAAGGTCAGTGTGCTTGCAGTGTAGAATCATCTGCTTGACACGAGACAACAACTGCTTCAAGAAATTTCATGAAGAGTAATGTTTTGTTTTCAACGTTTTGACAAATCTTTTTTAATAGACGAAACAGTTTTTTTTTACTATACTTTTAGCTCGACAGAGACCCAATGTCCACAGCTGTGGACTTCCTCCAGAAGGAGAGATGGTGAGACAACTTTCTTTTTTAATTGATCAATGGTCAAAATGATTCTTTTTAAGTCAACTACAAAGAAATGAACATAATTGGAAAAGTATTTCTATGGTCAGGTCTCAGGAGGTTAGAGCGACGAGCAACACATGTTAACGTCACTTGATCGAACTCAAATCTCGGCCATCTCAATATCTAGAAAGGGGAATCGTTTTTGTGGGGTTGAGACACACAAAATTCCGAATTTTTTCCCCTCTAAGAGATCCAGTCATTCTAGTATATATTTAAAAAGGGATTACAACAATTCAAAAACCTTAAAAAAAACCAAAAGTTTGAAGCTTAGTAGAAATTGTTGTTAGAAAAACATCATTACCAGATTTCTTTTCTTAAGTATAAGCAATGTCTTTTTAAGACATGAAAAAAAGTTGAAAACATTTTTAAGTTCAGTTCAGAATCGCTAAAGTTATAATGTAAACTACAAAAATATTTTTACGGGGCCAGAACAATAAATTTGATATTTAACTCAAACTAGAAAAATACCTGAAAATTTCAAAACTAGTTTGCTTTTTTGTTTGATAAAATCAACTCACATGATTAAGCTTACAGGTTTGAACACAACCAGTTATACGATCCAGCTAAGCAGACAGATGGTTTTCTTAGCAACTGATGTTTCTCAGCCCACTCCTCATTTACATTATTTAGAATTTCACTCCTCTTGATTTTGTAGACTTTCCAATAAGGTACAGCAGTATGCCTCTCATGAGTGGGCAATCATTCCACCAGCTGTATCTTACCAGGAGATTTTAGTGAAAATCATTTGGGTTTTTTAGTTGCTATTTTACTTATAGTGTTATGTAAGTTATTTAAGTTCTTAAATGCACTTTGTATTCATAAGCCATCAGCAGATTTAGGGAGTTTTCACTGGTTAAATTTTTCATTTTTTTTCAACTTTACAAAGAGTCATTTTCAATGAAAATGCACCCCAAAAAAGGTATTTTCACTGAAAATAACCCCAATGAAGGTACTTTATAGGCGCATATCCCCCTCCTCCATTGACACTACTGGCAGAGAATATAAAGAATTATCCAAGCTAAAGAGTTATGACATCCAAATAGGTCAAGAGATATGAGATAAACATACTTTAATGATTTATACTTGCATGTACTCCAAGGTAGCCTATGGAATTGTTTTATTAATTTTAAAGATGAAAAGAAAATAATTGTTATGAATATCATTTTGCTTATGAAAAGATTAACATTTTGTTAATCTTGGAATTGCCCACCTAGTTGAAATTCTGTAAAAGAATTCCTAAAAAAAAAATATATATATTTATAGTTGAATATTAAAGCTGGATTTTTAGCAAACTAGGTAGCCACCAAATTTAATACTGTAACTAAAGTGTTAAGGGAATTTTCCACCTTCATAATTGGACGTAGTTGATGCTACAAATAAAGATTATAACTGACATTTTGATGTGTTTGAGCTAATTTCTCAAAACTGTTTTCTAAGCTGTTCTCAAAGGGAGGAATGGCAGGATATTACAAATCAGGAGGATTGTCCTACTGATTCTCTCTTTGAATGCAGCTCAGCAAATAGCTTTTGGCAATTATTTCAGAAGTTTTAAAATGTCAGATACAATCTTTAGGCAGCAATATATCAGAAATGTTAAAGATCTAATTACTCACTAATTAATATATTAATGTCCTGAGCATAATTTACTTCATTTCCACTTAGATTTATATTTCTATAGGGACCTTAATTTAAGCTTACTTCATATTGAACTTGGTGCTTATTTTGTCTATGAACTTTCAAAAGGTTTAATATCCATCCAAAACAGTAATAATGCTAAAATGCCTAGAAACATTTGTTTATTTTAAATCAGTATCATTTGGAATTCTCAGTATAGCCTATTTATTATTTATTTATTTATTGAAAAACCCGTCAAATCAACATACAACAAGACGGAGCACTTAAAAGAAAAAAGAAGACACAAACTATAACAAACTAAACCAACAAAGAAAACAAATCACTGATTCACTGAATGAGCAGATGGGACCATTCGTGTAGATTTCGTCGTACTTTCTATTGTGCTTCGCTATTCGTCTAGCGACGGCGACGTCAGGGTCTGCGACTTTAAAATTTTCAATTACATGCGAATTCCTATACCACGGAGGTAGACGAAGCAAATACTTCGCAAAACCAAAAAATACATTGCTCTGATTATATTCTGGTCAGTTTTAGGGAAAATTTTCCAGAAGGGCGTGGCATATAAAATGTGAGGAAGAGCGATGGTGTTATACAAGCTTGCTAGAAGCAGCCGTTGAATCGGAGTTTGCACGATACAACTGAAGCATAAGACGCTGAAATTCGTCGTTTAAGCTGTTCGAGGAGAAGTTTTCGGGTGTGACGGATAGACGAACCTATGGGTAAAACCTAGATAAATGAGGTGATCCACTGGCTGGACAGAGCTAGAACCAAGGGCAATGGTAGGAACACAAAAATCAGTTTTCCAATTGAATAGGATGATTTCCGATTTTGAAGATTTGAACTGAAGTCCAACTTTAAGATATTGGCTTCAAGGATTTCGAAGATATCAATTGCCCGCTGAAGGGTTCGGTTAAGATTCAGGATGTCGTCCTCGTAACATACCAAAGACAAGTTAGCAGATGACAGAATCAGCGAAGATGGACATTGATCTTGTGCATCAAGGACATAGTTACTGAAAAAGGTCACGAGAGGTGACTGCTCCTTTCTTGACTGGAACTAGTCGGGTGTGCAGAATGGGGGTCAAACACTTGTCAGGAGGTAGCTTCAGTCGGATCCGTAATCTAGAATACAGATTCCTGAGAAAACGAATGACAACTAGGTTCAACCCACGTTTACCGGCCTTCAAAAGCATCGCCGCAAGGATTAGAGAGCCGAGTGCACGTCTAATGTCGTGTCCTACCAAAGAAAGGATCTCTCCAGAAGATTCGGCATCTATCAACACATTAGCAACGACTGTTAAGGCATCAGCACATCCAGTTCCTCGCTTGAAGCCGAACTGATGCGGAGGAGTGTAGCATACTATTTCGAGTTCCTGTATAAACAGCAACTTGAAGAGCTTGCACAGTGACGTAGCTACAGTTATTGGATAGAATGCTGTACAATGAGTTTTAGATTTTTCCTTTTTAGGAATGGGAGTCAGATCTCCTATGCAGAAAGAGGCAGGAACAATCCCTTGAGAGAAAATCATCTGCATAAGCAGAGAGAGATGTGCCACGAGAAGTTTACCTCCGTGTTTCAAGTGGATCGCACTGACTTTGTCAATGCCCGAAGAGCCTTTCCATTTGAGTCTACAGATGGCATCTTCAACAGAGCGGGTACTGACAATAAAATCTTTATCGGGATGAGAAGATAGAAACTGATCTAAGGCAGCCTCGTAAGATTGTTCGATGGAGGGGTCAGGAGCTGACAACTCTGATTTGTAATGGGCATACCATTCATCTTCAGGGATGTCGGGTGGGGATGGTGAAGAAGAATATTTTGCAGAACGAGAGACAAACTTGAAGATCATATTTCTATCTTGTTTGGCATGGGCAGAATAATGATTGACTAGATTTTTTCCGATGCCGAGCCAGGGCCTTAGAAAACTTTCGCTTCGTGAAAATCTGTATGCTGTTCACAAGACCCACATTCGGATGTCCACACTCTTTCCATACTGAAAACCAAAATTTTGCTTGACTACATGAAATGACGAGATCTGGATTTGACGACCACCTAGGAATGATTCCTTTACGAATTCGTTGCAAAGGAACAGCTTGTTTTTCTGCAAAGCGGTGAGCATGGCAGATTTCTGCGCAATATATATCTAGACAGATCGAAACCTCTTTTTGAGGTAACTGGAGTGACTTCTGAAGGAGAAAAAATGGGACACTGATTTTATTCAGGACTGAATCTACCGACTCAATGAATAAGGCTTGATCAATTTTCAACCAGTTACAATGGTGTCGAGGTGCTGAAGGAGAAAGAGGTGTGGTTTTCTGACCAGAAGATTACATACCAACAGAGCAAGTTATGGGAAGATGATCAGACAACTGATAATCAAACACAACCTTTACTATATCCGCTCGCATATCTGACGATACTACAACGTGGTCCAGGTTGGAAGTCCGCGAGGACGTGTGAACCTACGTAAAATCGGACGATTTATCTAAAACATACAAGAAATCACTAAATAAGCCCTTAACTAGTGTTGTACGCAGTGAAGCTTGAGAATTCGGCTCGGAGAGATTACAATTAAAGTCACTGGCTATAATGCAAGGTAAACCTAAGTGTCAAATTTTGTCTATACATGAACCTATTTTTTCACAAGATAGCACAAATTTATGCTCAGACTGGTCATTATTGTAGTCTGTGGGAAGATACACACTAATACAGACAGAACAATCCACTCTCACAGCTAGATAATAATCATTTGCTTCAAAGATACTAGCACGGAGCGCTGATTTCACAAACTTAAAAAGTCCACCCGAGGGTCAGCCTCTATTGTTCAGCTGTCAAGCGGGTACACAATAAGTTGTCATATCCTCAAGCTCAAGTATGTTCAGACCATGTTTAGTAACAAAATTTTCCTAGAGACAAATCACACTAAACTCAGAACAGAGGCTTTCCAGAACCGGAAGTTTATTAATAAAAGAGCCGTTTATATTCCACGATAAAAGAGTTAGTGGCGAGGACATTAGTTTGAGGGTTTGCGGTTTTTTGGGCACTTCACACTATAGCAAGTATGACCCTGCTTCTTGCACCAACGCAAAAGGCTGCCTTCTGACACGGGGTATCGGACGTAGATTTGTGATCAGCGGAGCCGCATTTGGAACATAATGAACCGTTCTTAAAATCTGCAGATAGGTGACCGATTGCGTGGCAATTAAAGCAGAGCCGAGGCAAGAACACGAACTCTTCGACTGGGAGGCGTTCATATCCGATTTTCACTGAGACTTTGAGAAAGGTATCGAGGTCATTTCGCGTCGGAAAGTAGACTTTAAATGTTTGAGACTTGCCACACAGTAGGGTTTTATTGCACTTGGGGATTAGCTGTTTAAGAAACTGTTCGTCTAGATCCTCTGGCACTCGCATGATCGCAGCTAAAAAAGCAGGTTCCTTGAGGGAGATGTTGAGCGACGGTTTTGCACGTTTAGCTGCATCCACAATCTGGCTCGCGGTTTGCTTGGAACGAACCACGATTTTCCACTCGGTATTAGTGCGGCGTAACTCGGTTTATCGCCGTCTGGAAATGGGCACAGTTTGTCGATATATGCTTTGCGTTCACTTGGGCACTTAGTCTGTTGGAGGGTCTTTGAGTATCACAGAGTAAAGCGGCCTAGGGGGTGCGGTTTGGGACGATTGAGATTCATCTGGCAGGGTGTCTGTAGAGCGGCAATTATTTAGCATAAATCCATCCAATTTTCTGGTGAGTTCATTTACTTTGGACACCACTGTAGCGTGAACTGCCTCACCGATGGCAGGTACTTCGCACGGACTAAATATCACATATTTCGGGGTTTGGACATTTTGCTTTGCTGCAGAGACTAGCAACTTCCACATATCAGCTATACTGTCCTCATCTTTGGCATATGAAAGGGTCTTTTTAGCTTGTATGATTGTATCATGTTCAAAATAGTTTGCTGCACTTTTCACAATCTGATCGAATTTCACCCCTTTGGTGAGTGATCTGCTCAAAAAGTACAGAACTGGGTTGAATACCAGCTTTTCAGTCATTACGTTCACACAAAAACAGCCAAAGTCCACTGAATCACACAATACTAGGAACAAAGGAAGCGTCGGGACCTGCTCACCAATTCCCCACAATTTAAGGGTAACTAAATACCGGCAGGTACATACGGCACTTGCGGCAGGAACCCTCCCCTCTTCTGCTTATTGCCTAATATATGTTATCAGTGTCGCGGCTATGCACAAATAGTACAATCCTCTAAGGTAATTAAATCATTCTGTCTGAATCTCAGTACTTACTAAGTCACTAAATCCCAAGGGAATTTAAGTTCAAGCAGCAAAAATGTCAATAACAAGTAAATAAAATAAGCCGATTATAAATCTCTTTAGGGGATTGCACAGGTTGAAACCTTACTTTATTAAAAGGTTAATATCCAAAGGCAATGTGTTAACACAACAAACTCTGAATCAAGACTCTATATATTTCACATCTAGAAGGAGAGGAAAAGTTGGTTCTTAAGATTTGTTGCACCTGGCTATCGATATGAATTTCTAGCAATTTTGTAGCAAGATTTCTAAATTAACTGTAACAACCATAAGATTCTTACTTCATCCCTATCAGATACAATGGCAGATCCAGAGGGGTGCGCGCACCCCCTAACTTAGTTTAAAGTAGTATATTTAAAGTAGTAGTTTACTTAATTAACGCAAGTTTGCATGAAATAAACTTGCTCCTAATGCAAGTTTTTTTTGGATTAACTTATTATGCGCCCCCCCCCCCTTAAAAAATCCTGGAACCAACCCTGATCAGAGAACATATGTTTATTGATTTTTTACATTAACTTTCAGATTCAATGACCCCTACCATAAAGACTGGATACTCCAAAACTATGCTATTTCCAAAACTTTGATGTTTTTTGTTGTTTTTTCTTTTAGAATGGCATTATGAATCAAGTTTTGATAAGAAATAAGTACAAAAGGAATGAAAAATAACAAAATAAGCAGTCTTAGACATAGGCTAAACCTAGGCATTAGAGGAGGTGCATTAAAGTGAGATAATAGTAAGATTAGTATAAAGTGATATTATAGTAAGTAAGAAAGTAAGATGTAGAGATAATAAAGCAAGATTATTGCTCTTTAGAGAGAAAGTCTTTTACCAACATTGCTAAGTTTTACAAAACTTCTTTGTAGAAAACTAGTAAAATAAACTTGGTGACATTATTTGTATATTCTATAGAAGGAAAAAGATGAGCTTTCAGACCAGTTCTAACCAGCAAACAAAGTCTGATTTCAAAGAAACTTTTTAGCAACATCAAATAGAGTTGAGTTAACAGCATATAGCAAAAATTTGACTTTATTGTAGCAATTTTAGAAGGAGAATCTCCCTGTAGAATAACTGAATAGACAAAAACCTAAGGGTTTTTAAACCCTTAAAGGGTTCAACTTTAAGGGTAAAAACTTAAGGGTTCACAGCACATTTTCTACTTTTAACAGACAATTGTGACTCTGTTTTATAATTATCATTACATTTGACTTCAAGCAAATCTGTGATTTTCTACAAGAAATTGTTCCTGATTTCATATCATTTTTTTTTCTTTTTTTGTGGCAGCTTCTGACTATAGTAAGAATTTTATTATTCTGGTTATATCAAGCAGGATGGTTTTCAAATACTTTTAATTTATCTGATAGTAGGCATGCCTAGCTTATATACTAGGCTAGTCTGTGTTCTCTATACCCTCCAGTCCTGTCTCTTCAGATACTTTCTAGATTTGTGTGCATTTGAATTCTCTTGTGCATTTGAATGCTTTCAGTACTTTACAATCACATACAAATTCTATTAAGGTTCACAAAAATGAAAACAAAGCTACACGCTAAACATAGCCCATCATTTTAACACACAACACATAGCCCATCAAAACATTTGCATCATGTTTTTAACAGCAAACAATGGTACTTGTCTGCAGGGGCGTTCCAAAGGGGAGCACGGAGGGACGCGCCACCCCTCCAACGTTTTTGGTTTTCAGTAGAAATTTTGCAAAATTCTTTATTGCGGCAGAAAATTTGGCATAAATCAGGTAGTGATTCGGTAAAATTTACGAAGATCGTCCCTCCAATGAAATGAGTCTTGGGATGCCCCTGCTTGTCTGTTATCCTGACCACGCTCAAGTTCATGATCTGAGTAAAACCAGTTTCTCTGTCTGCAATTTGGAGATTATTAGCTTAGTCTCAGTGAGATAAACTACTATACAGGTAGCCTATATTTTATTTAAATATTTAATATATAGAGTTTGTTTGATTAGGTATTTAATAATTCTGGGTGACCTGCTTTCCAGAATTCTGTGTTGTAGTTTCAATAATTTTTTTTCACTAAATTATTATATTTTCACCACCTAGCTTCACTACTTGAATGTGGTCAGGATCACAGACAAGTACCCAAACAACAAAATACTAATATTTTACAAAAGCAAATAATTCTCAGAAATTGAAGTGCTACTCTAAAATATAATAGGAGTATATAAAGTAAGCTGCAGCCTACATTTATCTGTCAGGGAGGGTGGGGGTAAAGTGAACCAATGTACCTTTAGGAACTGGATACGTATTGGTAAATTTCTAGGTGGCCACTTAATTTAGCTAAGGCAAAAGTGAAAACATCATTTGAAGCCTTTTTTTATGCTCTTTCATAATTCAAGAATTGCTTTCTGGGGCTAGTTGTATCTGAGCCCTTAAAGGAATCCCAAAGGTATTTCATTTTGTAACCACACAAAGAATTTATCAACACTAGTTAAGCTATTGAAAAGTGGTTAAAAACATATCGCTAGTTTATAAATAGGTTGGTCAAGAGTAATACATTCCAAAAATACTTATTTATAACAATCCATACCTCATTTATTAGGCAACTCAAAAAATAAATCATTCTTACTTCTTAAAAAAAGCACCTGGAATCCTAAATGGACTCCTTTTGGCTTCTAACTGCAGTTTTCTTCTCCTTCATTAGAAATCACTTGCTCCGTCATTTATTGTCTTTCTGGCTTCCAAGTTGGTGGATTCTACTCCATTTCATTAAATTTATATTCTTCCAAGGGGGGGGGGGGGAGAGAACTGAATTGGCTTTTTCATAAGGGCCAAACAAGGGAAGCGTAGGGTCCTGTTACCATTTCCCTGCAATTTAAGAGTAAACTCGGCAGGTACCTCTATGGCTCTTGCAACAGGACCCTCCCCTATTCTGCTTGTCAACGCCTCTTCTTTAAACTTACAATACTTTGGAAGATGTTACTCACTCAAAGAACATCTAAATTCATTAACACATCAATTGCCTCTCTGTAAAACTTCTTTTCAATGGAGGCTGGCAAGCAAGCATCCACAATCAGGTTAATATCTAGTGGAAGTTTAAAATTTTGGGATAGGGTATGTAGTTTATAAATTCCAGGAGTACTTGCAGTGCATTCAAAGAGAAGGTGTTACAAAGTTTCTTCAGTCAGGTTGCAGAGTCTACAATTTGGGTCACTATACTGCTTCCATATGAATTCTTCTCTTCTCAGTATTACTGCTAAACTTTTTATTTTAAAGTATGCCCAATTTATTTCAGACTCTTTGAAATTTTGAGCAAGCTGTGGGTTGATCAACTTTGCAGTCTCTGCAGCCAGAATGTCCACTTTTTTGTTATAGTGGGTGCCTACATGACTAGGAATATGCTGGAAAGCCACTGCTATGTCAATCTTATATAGAGAATCAAGCTGTTCTCTCCTCTCCTGCAAATCAGTGTCCTTTGCATTCCAGGTTAAGGTTTTGATTAGTTTAAGAGCAGCCTGCGAATCCAAGAAGATTGCTACTTTGCTGAAATGGAGAGATATATTTTTGACTGCCTCTAGTGATTCAACTATTGCTGCCAGTTCAGCCGTCAAAACTGAGGAGTTCAGTGGGAGAGGCCTTTGAAAGGACAGAGAGGTGTGTGGCATTATTGCTGCTGTGCTAGATTTATTCCCTACTAGGGATCCATCAGTATAAATGTGCAGATGATCTTTAAACTCTGTAACCTATTTTCTTAAAAATTCAGCCCTAATTAGTTGGTGTGGGATTTTCTCCTTTTTGTCTTGTATAAGTTTTAGGCTGACATTTGGTTGGCAGAACTTCCATGGAGGAGGAAATTTAAAAGAATCAACCTGAATTTTATCTAATGACCAGTTTGGACAGAGTGCTGAAAAAGCTTGCCATGATGCAATCCTGATTTTATTTTGCTGCCTAGCTCTCCCATGACAAAGAGTGAAAATGGGGTGCCTCTCCCCATAGGCTTGGATCCTGGTATAATATTTAACAGTAGCTTTGGCTATTTTCTCGCTTATAGCGACAACTCCTGCTAGTTTCCTTGTACAATCACTAGAAGTGTGTGGGCACAAGCCAAGAGCCAGTCAGTGTGCTATGTTCTGGATAGTTTCTAATTTCAACATGTTTTTCTTATTGGTATGGCCATAAGCAACTATCCCATACTCCATTTTGGCATTATATATTGTTAGTAAAAAGTTCCTAATACAGTTGGTGAGTTTCCCCATTTTGTAGAGGCAAGTCTTTTTAGAATTACAATCCTTTTCAGGCAGACCTCTTTCATCAACTCTACTTGTTTATTCCCAGTCCATCAATGGTCTATTTTCAATCCCAGTAATCTGCATTCTTTGACTAAATCAAGTCTCTCTCCTCCAATAATTATTTCAAGCCATTGGAGTGGAAATGTTTTTGTTATTGAACATCATTGCTTTTGTTTTTTGGGCTGATACACTCATTCCAAATGCTTTGGAGAATTAAACTAATTTGTTCAGAGCAGGGTTTAACTTTCCAATTGCTTCATCATTGCTGTATCCTACTTCCCAAATGGTGAGGTCATCTGCAAAGACTGCTAGCCCTAACCTCTCACTTGAAAATTTGAGCCTTTTTTTCCCTTTTTTTTGTTCAAGAAGAACAGTATTTATTGTCAAAACACTTCTGTTCAACAAGAACAACACCATACTTTATGTACAACAATAAAATTTATTGTCATAAAAAAAAAAACTTTATTGTCCAGCAAGAACACTATTTGTGCAACATCACTATTTGTACAACGGCACTTGAAAAAAAAAAACATGAAGATGAACTTAAAATAGCACAGTTGAACACTGTGAATTTAAACCCACCACCCTCCGGGAAGCCGCAGGCGAAAAGCCAGCCGCGGGCGGGATCCTCCACCCTCCGGGAGCCTTGGGGCCTAAAGTTGGCCGCGGGCTGGACCCTCCCACCTCCTTGGGTCGCTGCGGAAAAAATGTATACAATAGTCGTCGTCACTGCTGCTGCTGCTACAGGTAGGGTTAGAATGGAGCATTTAATTCATGAAAGGTTAGGTTTGGATTACCTTTGGGTCAATTTATCAGGTAAGGTTTGAGTTAAAGCATTCAGGGTTGAGTTAGGTTAATTTATCCAGACCAAGTTGATTACGATAGTCCATGCATTCAACCCGGTCTGAACTATGGTAGTGGCCGTGTGGGAATACATTTATACCATTCTCGAAAACAAAGACTTTGTCGGATATACATGACATTGCATTCTTTTCCACTCTTACACTATAATTTTTATACTGTAGAGAGTGAATTTCAAGCACTTGTGCTCTCGGCAACTCTCTACAAAGTCTCTGTACACATTCATGTTGAAATTGATCTTTACAAAATGTGTAGGCACCCGTTTACACGCCTGCCTTACGTCCCTGTTATGAGTATCAACACAATATATTTTTGGACCCGGGAACACCCCTTGGATATCAAATCACTCCACGTCTCTAAGTTTAACATGAGTAGTTGGTTGGGGGCCTGACGTTTCACTAACTCGGGGTAGAGGGATGGATTCCAGTTAGTGAAATCCATCCGCGAGCTGATGTGTTCCCCATTTTCTAAATCTCTCAATAAATCCCCGGTTATAACTTTTAACAGCAGAGAATCTGTATCCCCATAGTAAACTTGAACCTCCCCCTCCCGTGGCCATTGCACCTTGCACACATTGTAAAAAATGACATGAGCTTTTTGGAAATTTCAAGTACTGAACTACCTCCTGCTGTATTCTTGTTCAGTATCACATTTCTCTTTTTTCTGTGTAGAAGAACCATGTTCGTCTCTATGCTCGTGAACAATGTAAAATTTGGGGTCTGCAATAATTCGCGCACACTCTTGTGGGTCAGTCACGACGTCGCAACGGGATCTGTTCCGTACGCTTTCACATATTTTGCAAACGCTGAATTTAGAATGAATTTGTACATTTCCTTCTCTACTTTAGTGTTTGCCCGAGTTTGTTTATCAACAAAGGTGTTGATAAACGTCCCTAAGTAGGGTTTTTGACTGAATTGCAGGACCCTATGTATTTTGGTGATTTTGAAACCATTGTTCACCATCCAGTGCAAAAGCACATGATGAACAACGATATTCTCCTTAGGGTCCAGATCTGCGATCAATTTCTGCTTAGAGGGGATCCAGTGCATCCCCATATCCACAACCAATGATGGAATGTAGGGACTCAGTGATTCTTTGTTACTGGTCAATCAATACAAGGGAAAACAAAATCTTTGACTGAATCATGAAGCGTCAATGGAATGTGACCATAAATTTCAAAGAACCATCCTTGTGGCCCATTTTCCTCGATGGTGTTAAAGGCGGGGAAATCACAAGGATTCTTAAGGCATTTATAGTTCCCACACGGCAAAGAGTAGTGAAACATTGCCGAGGGTTACAATGAGTTCATGTCCAAGAAAACTGCATTTGACTTTACACCAGTACTGTTTTGTCCGCTTGGATCTGTTGTCAGAGCGCGATCCCCATGAAAAACATAACCACCCCTCATTGATCTTTCTACAAAAAGGTGTTGATCTACATCAGTTATCAAGCCTATTTCCTCCATACTAATTTTTAAAATCAAGTCCATTACAAATGTGGTGTGGTGAATAGCCTATATCTAGTCCAAACTCTGAATAGATTTGATCTGTGTTCTTGCAGACAGTATCTAACAGAGTTAAAACGTGGTGAATAGCCTATATCTAGTCCAAACTCTGAATAGATTTGATCTGTGTTCTTGCAGACAGTATCTAACAGAGTTAAAACGTCACTGGTCAAGTACAGTCTACAATAATCCCACCTATTTTACAATTCCCCGTAGCCCACACTTTCGTGGCAAATTCATATTCCTCGGCTGTGCATTCACTGTTGGTGAGTGAATTATAGAAAGCTTCAATTAGAGGTAGTTTCGCCTTGCTTAAGCGAGCACCAGAACAGTAAAAGTCGTATGCATATACACCTTTACAGGTCAATAGGTCATACATTTCACTGTCTAGAAAGTGCTGTTTAAGCAAAGGAAAACTATCAAAATTGTCACTTTTCTGCACTTGAATCAATTGACTCAATGTCTTGGGTAAAAAACGAAAGAATCTAAAAACCTGATTTTATTCCAGCACGTATGCCCATTATTTACTACCTGCCATTTCAACTCGAGAAGCAACAGCTTCTCTGCTTTTTTTGGGAATGATGTTATAGGTAGATGAATTATTTACCCATGGACTATCTACTCCCCCTCCCTCCCTATGCATGCGTGCCAATGCCGGTAAAATAAATTTTAGCTCATAATTTGCGTTGTGAATGAAAACCAGAATAAAAAACTGCTTGCTTACATTTGTATTGCATGATTGATGCGCAACCCCTCTAAAATTACTACCTACTGAGGATATTTCCTGCCACAAGTGATTGTGGTCTCTGCCTTTTTCTTTCCCCCTCTTTTCCCTCTAGTTCCTTTCCCCTTATCCCCTCTCTTCAAATTCCCCCTTACAAACCCAGCATATTTTTTTGATTTTTAATCGTGAGACGATCCTCCGCAGACAGCAACATAGGGTAATGTGTATTTTTCAAACAAAAATAGCGCCTATAGCGCTGCCAATTAATTTAGTCGGTTACTTGACCCCACAATCTCCCTCATCCAAGGTTTCAACTATTTCTAACATTGCATGCTGTTAGAACTGTCTCATTGCGCGTGGGCGTAGCAGACTGCAATGGCTCGATGTTCTTTGATTCGATTTGGAAATCGAGGATCGTTCAATTCCACTAGCTTCGCTTCACTATCCAAAGAGATTTTATGCTCTGGAGGAGGGAATTTGGAAAATTTTTAAAACATAAAATGGCCCTATCCCCTGAAACCGTTTCCACTGACTGGTAGCCATGCCGTCTACAGTGCTTCATATGATCCCCTTAGTTTGAAATCGCTACGGAATCGTAACAGGCATGTTGGACAGTAGAAACATACCCCTATTTTCTTACCCCCTCCCAGAACTCTACTGATGTCTGTAATTGAGTTGAAATGGTCAATTGTATTGGGGTTACTATGTGGTGTGTACAACAACCAAACTCAGTGCTTCACCAATGCAATCGACTGGCCTCTTACTGGGGACAAAACCCCCTTCTTTTTAGAACGAATCCCAGCCTCAAATTCGGTTTCATACTGAACCATAGTAACGATGATATTTAAATGGGCATTGGCCTTTTCAAAAATATCAATGGACCTGAGCGTTACTGGGTATTTTCTCTCTAAACAAGTGAAATCTACAATGGGAAAATCGGACCCCTCCTTCCCATGCACGGCCCAATATTCTAAATTTGTCTTTGAAGCGTCACGTGCTAGAGGCTTGAATGCTGACATAAGGAAAGCATACTTGAAACATTTTCGACCTGTTTCAAAACAGATTCGTTGAACACCTTGCTATCCTTCTAAATCTTGATTATATTTTAAAACTATTGCCCTTGGCCCAGCCCCACCTGCCCTTCTTTTAAAATAAAATCTTTTTTAAATTTGCAAATAATAATACTTAAATTTTCAACCAATAAAACCACAGACACACTACCGTTTTCGTTATAATTCTCAAGATGCATAATAATGGGGCCTAACCAATCCAAAAAACACCCTCAAAACTTTCTAAATGCGAATAGATCAGATGCCCCTCGCTGTGTACATAATGATGATAAACCTGACTTTTTCCCTCATTTAAATAAAACACCTTTAAAACAATAGAAACCATAATTTAATCCCTACCTCTCCACAACTGAATTTGGTTTCCTAACAGTGCACAAATTCTATAAAAATATTCATGGACACTTTGTACATGGTCAAACACAAAATTACCCCCCCCCCCTCCAAGCGAATTAAAAGGATCACCAAAAGTTGCAGTGTAAACTACTATCGTATTTAAAATTGAGTTTGACAATTGAAAGTCAGGAAATGATGTAAATATGCTATCGTCACAATCCCCCTCCCCCTCTTGTATATTATCACCACCCCTCCCCAACATTGTTCATCAATAGGATAGTTTGAAGAAATTCTGTCTTTCCCCTCCCCTCTCATGTTTATTATCACCACCCCTCCCCCACATTGTTAATCAATAGGATTGTTCGAAGACATTCCATCCTCCCCCCTCATGTATATTATCACCACCAACCCCCACATTGTTCAATAATAGGGCTATGGGAAACCACTTCAGTTGTTTGAAGTGGAAGTATGTAATCAGTGGGGGGAGGGCTCACTTTTAATTCCCGGGTAAAATCCTCTAATAGCTGCAAGGTGTTTGGACTCAAGTCTCCCTGCTCAACTGCGCTATAATCAACTAATAAAATCGATTAAAAAATCATCAATATTATCTGGTATTTACAGTGAATTCATATTCCATAGTGAATTATTTCAGAGCTCAAGAGGCACGTCTTCTCCTTCTCCAACTGATGAGGATGATGATGGTGAATAAGGTACCAATACAACCTATAAAAAATAGCTTATTTTCAAAGTTTCTAAATCAACCTATTTTTAAAATTGGATTATTATTTATGTGCATATAGTAGCATTTGGTTCCCTACTCTATATATTCTGAAAGTTTCGCCATAGTATAAGATATTTACATGACACAGTAGGTTTTGATTTTGTTCAAATAATTACAAAAAGTTTCATATTGATACTCTTTATCGACTTTGGAAAAAAAACATGATTTGTAATGGATAGAAAATTGTTTTCAAGAAATTTGTAGAAGCAAGATTAAACATTCTTTTTCCTTACCCTACTATGACCGGAATATAGTACCTTTTTATTTGGCTTCACTAATTGAATTCGACTGGGTGAATGCATGCACTTTACATGATTCAAAATAGCGAAAAATTTCTTTTAATATCTCTGACATACTTTTATTGTGATGAAATGAAAGGCCTAAAAAAAGAAGCTTACTTCTAAGTCCCTTAAAACTCCGGGAAAACTATAATATTCTAGCAAAAAATAGCATTATTAGTTTCAAATGATGAGATAAAAGGCTCTCTAACAGTAAACTAGAAATTAGCTAAAAATATTATTATGTGGTTGAAAAATAGCGAAGATGCTCGCAGTAGGCGGAGAAAGTAAGGTGATAGGAACGATTAAAAATGATCGGTTTCTTTGACAAGCAAAAAAAATTACATTATATTTAGGCATCTCTGAGGGGAGGGAGCAGAGAAATTTATAACAATGGTTGGGGTGGGGGACTAACATTATAGTGAAAATAATATTTTGATATCTCTGACACACTTTTAGAGTGTTGAAAAATGGTGAAAAGAAAAGGCTAAAAAAGAGTCGGAAGAAATAGGTAGATATTTCTGTAACCAGGTAGAAAGTAGGGGTAAAAATGCTTAAATTTCCAAATTCTAGCTGCACTTGTGTGCCTGAAAGCCCTGGCAAAGCATGAAGGGGGGCAACCTCCTGAGCTTGAGTAGACGGGACAGCTCTTGAAAACTCGGGCAATGCATGCTGCAGGGCAACTTCCTGTCCTTAAATAGACGGGGCAGCTCTTGAAAACTCGGGCAAAGCATGATTGGGGGCAACCTCACGATCCTGAGTAGACGGGGCTGAGGCATTATGAGAAGCCGCCCATTCTCTTTTCAATTTTCTGCCAGGTTGCATAGAGGTTTTTGCAGGTAGCGTAGAGCTGGCACTGGCGAGAGAAACTCCGGGCATTAAAATTTGAGTGATCAATGGCTGGCCCAGAGCCTGTGTAAAGGAACCGGCATATCTTATGATGGAAGGCCTTGCAGCTTGCATTGGTGTGGCATCGTTCCCTCTTGCTCTCTTTTCAGGGGGAGAGCAGTTGTCGGAATACTCCTTAAAAAAGAAAAGAAAATTATATATGATAATAATATTAGAGAAGAAAGGGAATTAGACAAAGATTTTTATGAAAGCCCTTTAATCATCTATAAAATCCATGAATTCAAAAATAAGAACATTTAAAATGCCTCATCCCTTCCTTTCCATGAAAGTAAAACTTTGAAGATATAACTGAAACATTATTTGCTTTCATCAAAGACATTTGAAACTAGAACACTCCTCCCATTTGGTGTAATTGTCTGCAAAAGCAATCTTTTTCAGTTCTGTTAATAAAGGATGTACTTCGTTTATACAACAAGAGACATAGATCTAATTTTGCCAGCCCCCCCTAAATTAAAGATTTTTGCTTTCTATTCTAATACTATCATAGTTTTCACCCCCTCCCCTCTGAGAATATAAAAGACACTTTATCGAAAGAAGGGTATGAAATGTGGGAGGGGGGGGGGTTACATGGTAAAAAGAGCGTATTTTACGCTTTCTAGTGAGCATAAACAACACATATTGGAGTTCGTAATGGGGGGGGGGGGGGGTACCTGAATTTGAATATATTTTGGGGGTTATGTAAAATTATTTTATTTAGAAATAACCTAAGGAAATTTACTAAATAGAACTCACATTATAAATCGATGTTTTAAATTTGATTGGAAAAAGTATCTTGTTAGAGAAACCTTTTGGCTAAGTCGCTATCGCAAGGAATTATCAAAGCAGGATGTACTTGACAGATATCAATAATTATCCCTATTTAAATCTTTGCGGAAATTCTTAAGTCATAAGGGGGTCAGTATATTAAGAGTTGAAAGAAAGTTGACACTTACTTTTAGGTAAGATACAGAATTTAACAAAAACATAGTTATTTCCATTGGAAGAATTAAAATCGTAAACAGAGGGGGGAGGGGGTGGTTTACATGGTAAAAAAGAGTGTATTTTACTTTTTCTATCGATTATAAACATCATATAGTGGAGTTTGTATTGTGTGTGTGGAGGGGGGACATATATCCTGAATTTGAATTTTCTGGAGGGGTGACAATGTAAAATGATTTTATTCGGAAATAAACTAAGAAAATTTACTAAACTGAACTCACATTATAAATCGATGTAGCTAAAGCTTCCAAGTCATTAATATCAGATGCTTTATCCTAGGTGTCTTAGAATTTTATGAAAGTTTAATCAGAACACGTGTCCGTTATATACAAAATCTCAAGGGCAAATTGTGATTTGATGGGAAACCTTACGTAAGTTTATGATTGGCTTAGAAAGAGACTCGTCGATCAATACATTCCCCCACCGATTATGTAAATCAAGTTCTCAGAAAGCCATTTCCCCCTCTTGTACTAGATCAATACATCTCTCCCCCCGTCAATGCGCATGTGTAAACTTCGCCCTGGAGTCATTACACTTAGATGAACAACAACAAATAAGTTGACCTTGACCCCATTAGACTCGATCGATAATCCTTGAATAAATTTTGTACGTACCAGAGTCAGTAGGTCATTCCTACTTTAGTGGTAGAAAGAAGAGCACTACCAAAACAATTTAAGTCTATTTTAGGGAGCCAGGAGATCCAGAAATGGCATTTTGACATATTTTCGTCACCTTCTCAATTTCTGTATGGTAGTATTAAGGACCTATTTGGGGAGGAAGTATATTTTAAGGCGGGGCTTAGTAGGTAGGAACTAAAATAGGTAATATCGGTAAGAGGAAATTTTTTAGCATTTGGAGACGAGAGAAAGCATTTAGGGAAGACTAGGTCGAAGGCTGGTTCCTATTTTTGTCCGATGTGTGGGGACTAAAATGATGATTTAATTCATTTTTTATGTTTATGAAAGGAGTTAAAACGTTTGAGAGAGGAATTTTTTCTGGAGTGGTTCAAAAGGGAGAAATGGGTAGGTACGGTAACGTATTAACAGATTGAAATTTTCTGGAAATAAAGAATTTGGGAAGGTTTATTGGACTAGGCATGGATCATAGAGATAATTTTCTTTAGATATATTTTTTACTTTATTTTTGTTTTGTTTATAATAAGAATGTTTTCAATTATTATTTTTGAGGTTTATTGCGTATTAACCATGGCCCAGTAGGGCTTTTAGTTTTAATAAATCATATCATATCATATCATTTACATCATTCCTGGTGAAGATAATCTTGAAAAAATTAGCCAAGAATTATGCTTAAAGTTGTTTAATAAAACTCTCAGTTGGATTTTGGGCTTTGAAATTGAACTTCTAAAGAAGAAAATATGTTTTGAAAGCCGAATCATAAGTTTAAATTTTATTTTCTTTTGCTGTTTTTGGTTATGGACATACTATATTAAGGTTTAATGATTGAACGCATAATATATTGAAAGAATTGATCTTTTTGCCAGGAACTCTTACCATTTTAATTGTTGTTTTATTTGGTGTGTCAAATTTAAGTTCTTTTCTTTTTAATCTGAGAATTGTATTGGTCACACCACCTTTTATCCTCAAATGTATTCACCCAGCAATCCCTCACAATTATTATTCTGGTTCGTTCAGCGGTATGATATTTTCAGTTGGCGTAATATTTTTAACTGCAGTCGTAGGATCTTTTTGAGGTCTTGCAATGTTGTTAGTTAGGCGAAGGAAATTAACATTTTAAGGAAATTAAAAGGGTAATTCTGAGATAAAACAAAAGAATTTAAAGAAATTGTGGTATAATTTATTTCTTCTTGAGAAACATCCTTAAATACAATCTTCCTACTATCAAAATTAACCGCCCCCTCTCCCTTCTAATGAGGCAAAATTTAGCTATGGACTATATACATGGTCGGGGAATAAAGGATTTAAACGAAAATGATCCCAAAAATAATATTCATAAGAAAATTTCCACTACAGCTTCAAGTAAAAATTTGGTTATTTGGCTCATATTGTTTTCTTGTCAAGTTTTGTATTATTTTGGGATTTATTTATTACGAACTGTTGGTTAATAATTCCAAATAGTGTTAGTGTGGAAAAATAGAATATAGTAAATTTTATATGATTTGTAGCCTATAGCTACCATGTCCACGCCTTAGATGGGCTTATATAAAACTGAGACTGCAATAAGTACTAAAATTTTGAACATGGATGGCAGTAGGGAGGCCTTTGTAGATATGGGATGAACACATTGGCTGCCATCTATAATTGAGTCTAACGACTTCCGTACGGACATAATTTATTCAAAGATTATTGATCAAGTCTAATGGGGTCAAAGCCCCCTTTTTCAAGGTCGTTTCAAGGTTTAATGACTCCGGGACGAAGTTTTGCACATGCGCACTAACGGGACAATGTATTGATCGACTCGAGGGGAGAAGATTTCTGAGAAATTGGTTTACATGAGGAAAGACGGTGAATTAATGATTCAAAAAAGTGGAATTTATTTGTTGTTTCTGAGGGGAATTATTGATGCACGAAAGGGGAATTAGAAATGACTTCACTTGTTTTCTAGGAATTATACGGGACTCTAAAGAGATAAAAATTCCATTTTTAAATATGGCTTCTCCAGGCTTTAGGTCTGAGAGATAAAATTAATATTCTATCGAAGCCATAATAGTGTAAGTAGGAACACCTATGAGATGAATAAATTAACGCGGGAAATGGTTTCCTAGTAATTTCAAATGTGACACCGTAGGGATGCCGAAACAAAGGAGCACACAGAAATTACTTTTAGAGGATTATTTGGGTGAAACCGTTTGAGACATTTTAGAAGATGATTTGAGCGAAACAATTTGAGAGATTCTAGAAGATGATTTGGGCGAAACAGTTTTAGACATTTTAGAAGATGATTTTAGAAGATGATTTAGAAGATGATTTGGGTTGAAACTCTGTGGTCGTTATAATACACAAGTTCCATTTGAACAGTGCTGTGAGGTCCCCCACCCCAACCCCAAAGAGCCCAATCCTCCCAGGCCCATAAAGGGCCTCTTTGGGGCCACCGAGTCTCCCCAAGCCCCTCCCTCCGGGAACCCCTCCCCCCGGGGGCCCCAAATGTTCCCCCGGCCCTCAACCCATTTTTTTAAATACTTTTTTGTGCACTTGAGACAAAGAAGGGCCCCCCACCCTCAACTTTTTGGGTCCTCCCGAATATATTTTTTTCAGAACAAGTGTTTTTCATTATGTCCCTCCTAAACCAATTTTACAACTTGAAGCTCTCATCCTTTTCACCCATAACTTTACTTTACGACTTTTTGCATACCCCAACATCAAGCAATACTTTTCAAAATACTTTTTTATATTTTTTCAGAACAAGTTCTTTGCGTAATGTTCTTCCTAAACCAATTTTACAACTTGAAGTACTCATCCCTTTCACCCATAACTTTACTTTACGACTTTTTGCATATCCCAACACCAAGAAATACTTTTCAAAGGCTTTATTATATCTCTTCAGAACAAGTTCTTCACGTAATGTCCCTCCTAAACCAATTTAACAAATTGAAGCACTCATCCATTTCACCCACAACTTCACTTTATAGTTCTTGCACACTCCAACACCAAGTAATACTTTTCAAAAGGCTTTATTATATCTTTTCTGAACAATTTCTTTACGCAATGTCCCTCCTAAACCAATTTTACAAGTTGAAGTATTCATCCTTTTCACAAAAACTTTCCTTTACGACTTTTTACATACTCCAACATCAAGCAAGACTTTTCAAAAAGCTTTTTTTTAATATCTTTTCAGAACAAGTTTTTTCTTAATATCCTTCCTAAACCAATTTTACAAGTCGATGTACTCATCTTTTTCACCCACAATTTTACTTTACAGCTTTTTGCACACCCCGAAACCAAGCAATACTTTTCAAAAGGCTTTTTTAGTTTTTCAGAACAAGTTCTTTACGTAATGTCCCTCCTAAACCAATTTTACAACTTGAAGCTCTCATCCTTTTCACCACAACTTTACTTTACGGCTTTTTTAATACCCCAACACCAAGCAATACTTTTCAAAAGGCTTTATTATATCTTTTCAGAACAAGTTCTTTACGTAATGTCCTTCTTAAACCAATTTTAGAACTTGAAGTACTCATCCTTTTCACCACAACTTTACGACTTTTTACTTACCCCAACATCAAGCAATACTTTTCAAAAGGCTTGTTTTATATCTTTTCAGAATAAGTTCTTTACGTAATGTAAAATACCCCAACACCAAGCAATACTTTTCAAAAGGCTTTATTATATCTTTTCAGAACAAGTTCTTTACGTAATGTAAAATACCCCAACACCAAGCAATACTTTTCAAAAGGCTTTATTATATCTTTTCAGAACAAGTTCTTTGCGTAATGTCCTTCTTAAACCAATTTTAGAACTTGAAGTGCTCATCCTTTTCACCACAACTTTACTTTGCGACTTTTTACTTACCCCAACATCAAGCAATACTTTTCAAAATGCTTGTTTTATATATTTTCAGAACAAGTTCTTTGCGTAATGTCCTTCCTAAACCAATTTTACAAGTTGATTTAGTCATCTTTTTCACCCACAACTTTACTTTACAGCTTTTTGCACACCCCGACACCAAGCAATACTTTTCAAAAGGCTTTATTTTATTTTTTCAGAACAAGTTCTTTACTTAATGTCCCTCCTAAACTAATTTTACAAGTTGAAGTACGCATCCTTTTCACCACAACTTTACTTTACGGCTTTTTTAATACCCCAACACCAAGCAATACTTTTCAAAAGGCTTTTTAATATCTTTTCAGAACAAGTTCTTTACGTAATTTCCCTCCTAAACCAATTTTACAACTTGAAGTACTCATCTTTTTCACCAACTACTTTACTTTACGACTTTTTGAATACCCCAATACCAAGCAATTTATTCAAAAGGCTTTTTATATTTTTTCAGAAGAAGTTCTTTACGTAATGTTCCTCCTAAACCAATTTTACAAGTTGAAGTACTTATCATTTTCACCACAACTTTACTTTACGACTTTTTTACATACCCCAACATCAAGCAATACTTTTCAAAAGGCTTTTTTATATCTTTTTAGAACAAGTTCTTTACATAATGTCCTTCCTAAGCCAATTTTACAAGTTGAAGTACTCATCTTTTTCAGCCACAACTTTACTGTATGGCTTTTTGAATTCCCCAACACCAAGAAATACTTTCAAAAGGCTTTTTATATCTTTTCAGAAAAAGTTCTTTTCTTAATATCCCTCCTAAACCAGTTTTACAAGTTGAAGCAGTCATCCTTTTCACCCAAAACTTTACTTTACAGCTTTTTGCACACCCCAACACAAAGCAATACTTTTCAAAACGCTTTATTATATCTTTTCATAACAATTTCTTTGCGTAATGTCCCTCCTAAACCAATTTTACAAGTTGAAGTACTCATACTTTTCACCACCATTTTACTTCACGACTTTTTACTTACCCCAACATCAAGCAATTCTTTTCTAAACGCTTGTTTTATATCTTTTCAGAACAAGTTCTTTACGTATCTCATCTTTTTCACCCACAACTTTACTTTACGACTTTTTGCACACCCCAACATCAAGTAATACTTTTCAAAAGGCTTTATTTTATCTTTTTAGGACAAGTTCTTTACGTAATGTCCCTCTGAAACCAATATTAAAAGTTGAAGTACTCATCCTTTTTAGCCACAACTTTACTTTACGACTTTTTGAATACTCCAACACCAAGCAATACATTCAAAAGGCTTTTTTATATTTTTTCAGAATAAGTTCTTTACGTAATGTCCCTCCTAAACCAATTTTACAAGTTGAAGTACTTATCTTTTTCACCACAACTTTACTTTACGACTTTTTTGCATGCCCCAACATCAAGCAATACTTTTCAAAGGGCTTTTATAAATCTTTTTAGAACAAGTCTTTACGCAATGTCCTTCCTAAACCAATTTTACAAGTTGAAGTACTCATCTTTTTCAACCACAACTTTACTTTATGGCTTTTTTAATACCCCAGCACCAAGAAGTACTTTCAAAAGGCTTTTTATATCTTTTTAGAAAAAGTTCTTTTCTTAATATCCCTCCTAAACCAATTTTACAAGTTGAAGTACTCATCCTTTTCACCCACAACTTTACCTTACAGCTTTTTGCACACCCAACACCAAGCAATACTTTTAAAAAGGCTTTATTATATCTTCTCAGAAAAAGTTTTTTATTTAATGTCCCTCGTAAATCAATTTTACAAGTTGATTTACTCATCTTTTTCACCCACAACTTTACTTTAAGACTTTTTATACACCCCAACATCAAGTAATACTTTTCAAAAGGCTTTATTTTATCTTTTTAAAACAAGTACTTTACGTAATGTCCCTCCAAAACCAATATTACAAGTTGAATTACTCATCCTTTTCACCCACAACTTTACTTAACAGCTTTTTTAATATCCCCAACACCAAGCAATACTTTTCTAAAGGCTTTATTATATCTTTTCAGAAAAGGTTTTTTACTTAATGTCCTTCCTAAGCCAATTTTGCAAGTTGAACTACTCATCTTTTTCACCCACAACTTTACTTTACGGCTTTTTACATACCCCAACACCAAGCAATACTTTTCAAAGGCTTTATTATATCTTTTCAGAACAATTTTTTACGTAATGTCCCTCCTAAACAAATTTTACAAGTTGAAGTACTCATCTTTTTTCACCCACAACTTTAATTTATGCCTTTTTGAATACCCAACACCAAGCAATACTTTCAAAAGGCTTTTTATATCTTTTCAGATAAAGTTCTTTTCTTAATATCCCTCCTAAACCAATTTTACAAGTTGAAGTACTCACCCTCTTCACCCACAACTTTACTTTATGGCTTTTTGCATACTACAACACGAAGCTATTCAGCAATTCTATCATTTCAGAACAAGTTCTTTTCTTAATGTCCCTCCTAAACAAATTTTACAAGCTGAAGTACTCACCATCTTCACCCACAACTTCACTTTATGGCTTTTTGCATACCCCAACATTACGCAATTCAGCAATACTATCATTTCAGAACAAGTTCTTTTTCTAATGTCCCTCAAAAACCAATTTTACAAGTTGAAGTACTCACCCTCTTCACCACTTGGACTTTCAAACACCAACCCAGTGAATAAATATTTTCTATCAACATCTTTGTCAGATACATCGGATAAAATTGACTAAATCTAAGAATCACATTGAATAAATTCTCTATCAACATCCTTTCTCGGATACGTTGGATAAAATTGTCAAAATCTATGTATTAGAGTTGATAAATTCATTATCAACTTCCTTTTTGTCTAAAACATCAGATAACATTCAAAAAATCTAAGTATCAGAGTGAATAAATTCTTTATCATCGTCTTTTTTTTCAAAAATCTTCTAATATGTTTAAGCAATAAATAACTTTAAGCTTAACCCGTCTTTATTCTATAGAATAGTTCTATTCATGTATTAAATTATGAAGAAATTGTAAGTAAGTAACAAACTCATTATTGTTTTCACCTCTTGGATACACGATGCAGAAATTTCATTTAAGAAATCCCTCCCCTGGGAGGGGGCAATTCTATATTATTCCAAGTTAAAAAAATGTCTGAAGTAACGATAAACAAAAATGAAGAACAAAGAAATATTTGGTTAGAAATCTTGCAAAAACGACAATTACAACTTGTCTAACGAAATTAAAGAACAAAGAAATATTCGGTTAAAAGATAAGCGTCAGCGACAATTACGAGCAAAAAACAAAAGTGAAGCATAAGAAAATATGTAGTTACAAGGCATGCGACAACGAAGATCAGAACGGATCAAATGAAAATACATAACAAAGAAATATGTGGTTAGAAGATACGCGATAGGGAGAACAAAGAAATACGCGGTTAGAAGATAATTGGCAGCGAGAATTACAAACGACCGCAAGAATCAGAACTTGTCAAATGAAAGTGCAGAACAAAGAATTGTGCGGTAAGCAGAAACGCGAAAACGAGTATGAGACCGTGTCAAAAATGAAAGTGAAGAACAGAGAATTGTATTGCTAGAAGACAAGCGACAGCAAAAATCAAAACAAATCAAAAAGTAACGTAAAGTGAAAAGAAATGTTACGTTAGAAAAACAACGCCACCGTAATCTTCGACACCAACAAACTCCGGTGCAAAACCCAGCACAAACCTTTAAAGATGCGGTAAACTACGCAACTGTTAATTAAAAGTCGTTGGGACAAGGAGTTGGCACCGTTTCTGTTTTGGCAATTAAAAAACGGAACAAAAACAAATTCTAACAGAAACGGAGAAAAAAAAAACCAGAATTCCGTTCTTTTTTTCTTTTTTTCCGAAAAACAGAAACGGTCTATTTTTTCTTTCTAACGGTCGTTTTAAACAGATATTTCCGTTTTTTTTCAGTTTTTTAGGTTTATCAAAGTAAAATGAATATTGACAAACATTGATTAATAAAAATATCAAATATAAAAAAAAACAAACATCCCCCCAAAAAAGATCAAACACACCCCAATTTGCCCCCCCCCCCATCTGAAATTTAGTTTCTAACAAAATCTTGTCAAAACTAAGATAAACCTGCATAACTCAAGCATCAATAGAAATAGGTCGGTTTTTCTTTTAGTTTATATATTTATCTTTATAGAACTATAAAGTACTTTTGTAGTACTAAATAGTGCCTTTATAGTGCCAAATGGCTTATTTTTTAGTTTTTTACTGTCATTTTCACTTGATTTGAGAAAATTGGCTCCTACTTTGCCCCCCTCCCAAGGATTTTGATGAAATTACGCCACTGTTTATCCAACTCCACCCCCTAACGTGCAAACATGTAGCCAAAATTTGTTTCTAAAGTATTATATTTTCATAATACTTAGGTCTATTTCCTTAGGATTAACCTAATTTCACTTCTTGAGTGAGGTGGGTGTAAGGAATAAGTACCTATATAGCACAAATTGTATACATCCCCTGTGTTTTGTCACCATTGATTTAAATGCTTTGAAAACATATATATATATATATATATATATATATATATATATATATATATATATATATATATATATATATATATATATATATATATATATATATATATATATATATATATATATATATATATATATATATATATATATATATATATATATATATATATATATATATATATATATATATATATATATATATATATATATATATATATACATTCATGTATATATATAATAATAATTTATTTTTGACCCACTAACATTTATAAAAAAAGTGGAGTAACAAAAGAAAATAAAAAGTAAAGACATACAAAACAAAACACATGCAAAACAATATCAACATAAAAACTACAAATACAAATCAAAACAATCGCACAAGAGGATGAAAAGGACCCAACCGCTTGCAGGCCTCATCTTTTAACCTGGAGTCCAACTTGTTATATGACGTCAATATATCAGTTGCATTAAACGTTCGAATAATCTTACGGTTTCTATACCAACGAGGCAAATACAAAAGATATTTACAATAACGGAAATACAAACTCTAATATCCTGCATATCATTATTATTAAAAAAATGGGTGCAAACCTGATAGAAAAAGAATGGAATGGTCACAATACGTAGAATAGAGTTTAGCCAATGCCTTACGAGAATGTCGGCCGCGATTTGGAACATTTTAGCATAACCTGCTTTAAGCTTATTCTTAATATCTGCAAGTGCACTAGCACGGATAGCTGAAATAGAAGAGCAGATGCTAATTCCGAGCCAACGCAACGCAGGAGCCAGCTTAACTGAAAAAGAACTACAACTCAAATCACTACTTGGGTTTTTAGCATTGAAAACTAAATATTCACATTTTTCAGCATTAAGCACGAGGCCAATTTTTTCCAAAAGCTTAGAAAAAAAACTGGGTAGACTTAGCTTGGGTGAATTTTGAACGGCTAATAAGTAATAAATCATCTGCATAAGCAATATAAGATAGATTAGTTAGATCCGTAAAACACGACGGAGAAATACGAGAAAGCACAGGGTATAAACAAGCATTAAAAAGGTATGGTGACAGAACCCCTCCCTGACTAAGTCCAGACCGAATTGGAATATTACCAAAAAAGATCTCTCCTGACCGAAGTCGAACATATGAATTTGCATACCAAAAACGAAGGACATATAACAGATGAATTCACTCCAAGCTGGGTAAGAGAATACCATAGTTGGCTGTGACAAACCGAATCAAAAGCTTTTGAAATATCTAACGCACATAAATGAACTTCAGATCCATCTTTTTGTGCTTGAATTAAAAAAGAAGTAAGAATTCGATGCACATGTTGGAATCCAATATTTGGTTTAAACCCAAATTGATTGAACACATTATCAACATTTGGAAGAATTTCAGGAAGCAGGACATATTCAAAAACTTTGCTCAGCGAACAAGCTACCGTAATAGGTCTATATGATGCGCAATTAGTCGGATCTTTCCCACGTTTAAGAATCGAAGTGACACTCCCGCACAAAAAAGAATCAGGCACCAAAGACGTACATAGACAAATTTGAAATAATAACTGCAAATGATAAATCAATTCTTTCGAATCAATATGAAGGTTAAAAACACTAATACCATCAATATCACATGATTTAGATTTTAAATTCTCAACACAATGAATCACACGGTCAGCAGAAACGGGAGGCACATGGCCTTGGTAAATTTTCGCAGGTAATACATAAGAACAGAGGTTAACAAATTGAGAGTGAACCGCATAATTCATAAAATTAAAAATCTTATTATAATGATTAATCCAAGAGGCATTAGGGATCCGATCGGCATTAGGAGGTGAATCAAATTTCGCAACATTAATCACTTGTTTCCACTGACTATAGGTCTTCGGAAATTCTACACCATTGTACCTTACTTTACGAAAGATAACAGTAGAAGTGACCCTAAAGCCCCCGTACGAACACATGTGCTGCCACCTATAACTTTTTTTGCACCCCAAATATGGGCATAGAGTCCCTAGGGGAGATGGATTTCTGAGAAATTGATTGCGTAATCAAAGTGTGTCAATGACCTCTTTTTCCAAGGTCGATTTATTTGATGTTTCTATGTGTAATAACTCCGGAACGAAGGTTGCACATGCGCATTGAATTCTAACGGGAACAATGTTATTGATCTAGGACTCGTGGGGGAAGTGAATTTCCGAGAACTTGATTGCGTAATCGATCGCGAATGTCATGGTGTCCAGAAATAGTATTTGTTGTTGTTGCTCTAGGCAATGTTATGACTTTCCCGGAAACAGTTAGATCACGTGTCTCCTTCTCAGCCAATCAGCGAGTCGGATACATCCTCCTTCTCAGCCAATCAGAAGCCTGCTTACATATGATTTCCCCGTTACATAACAATTCGCCCTTGAGATTTCGTATATAATGGGCATGCAATATAATTCAATTATCAGAAAGTAAAGTAACCTGACAATGGATAGAACAATTAACATAATTGATGAGCTTGAGGCCTTGGCAACTGCAATTTACCATGTAAGTACAGTTTTTTATTTTCAAACGAATTTTCCATGGACATCCTCCAGTATATTCAGCTAAAACGTAAATATATTCCTTTACCCCAAACCCCCCCCCCCCCACCCAAACCATACAAACATCATTATACTCGATGGAAAACGTAAATATATTCTTTTTACCCTCGAAACCTACCCCCCCCCTCACTGTTTTACAACAAAACTCTCGCAAAAAGAAATAATTATCATTTCATTAAAGTTTGACTTTTCTCTATTTCCAGCTAAAGTGACCGCTGACTTCTGTCATTTTTTAGTGAAAATGCCGTTCTGTTTTGACACAAGGCTCTCCGGCACGAGGCCTATAATTAGCTGTCACCCTTTTCCCTCTGTGTTTACGAACGCAGCAGCCAAAGTCAAAAGGAACTGTTTCTCCGTCAAAATTAAAACACTTTGAGGCAATTGTAATAATTAGGCGCAGACGCAATGTGCTATTTTGGAGAAGAGAAAACAGATTATTTTCAAGCTTTCTTTCGATAAAGTTTCTTTTATATTCCGGGAGGGGAGCGTGAATCCAGGATTTTTTGCTGGGGAGGGGGTTAGCACTTTTAATAGTGACAAAATAGAAAAGATAATTGTTTCTTACCTTAATTGCTTCTTCATCATTTAGTGATTTTAGCTATAACATTTGAATAAAAGGTAGTAAGATATGGCTTTCGCTTGAATAAAACACATGATTAACTCAATGAGAGGGTAGACTTAGGGTGGGTTAATTTTCCTAAATTTAGGGGGAGAGAATATGGGTTTTTTGCTTTACTAAAATGCAATACTTTTCTAAACAAAATTGTAGTTAATAACTTTCTTTCTGTAAAAAAGGGGCAAATTATTTAGATACTAATTTTTTCTCTCTTCTTTTTAAGGACAATTATGAAGAATGCGTGCCCCCTCCATCCAAGAAAGCCAGAGATGACGAGGCAGCCACCATACAGCTCGGTCAAAAACCGAAAAGAGAATGGGTGGCTTCTTATAATATGGAGAACCCTGCCGGCTCATCTATGCAAGATCGTGAAATAACGGCCCAGTCGCGCAAGAACATAGCGACGCCCGCCCCGTCCACCCTCCAACACACACTACCTGGTCCTTCGGGTGCCCAAGTCCAGAGGGATTATGCAAATGTAAGCATTTTTTCCTACCTTTCTATTTTCTTCCGATTTTTAGTCCTTTTCAATCCCAATATAAACATATCTCAGCGGGATATTAACCCCTCACCCCCCAACCATTGTTTTAAATTTCTCTCCCGTGGAGATATCTAAATATAATTTTTTTGCAAAGAAACCACTCTTTTCTAATCTTTGCTATCGCTTCGATATTTCATAAGTGAATATTTTTAGGTAATTTCTATTAATAATCACTGCCTTTGAAACTCAAAATGCTATTTTTTCTAATCTTTGCTATTTTCTCTATTGCTATCACATATATTTTTAGGTACCTTTGAAACTCCGTGAATGCTCTTTTTCACATAATTTTTAGAGAGATTATCCCATCTGACACATATTGTCGTTCTAATTTACACTGAATATTTCTATTGTGCCATGTTTCGCTCTTACATAGAATAAAAGAACTCCAATGTCCTAAAATATTAATTTTGCAGACAGTTTGTTCTCCGCTATTTCAGAAAACACAGAATTACGCAAAGGCCATTGAAACCTTGATTGACTAAAAACCGCTAATGTAAAACAGGGAAAGGAGATGCCAAAATTATTTATAACCTCGCGCGGGGTGCTTTATGTCAAAACATAGCGGTTTAATGCATAAGAAGTGTATGGGGAAAGTGACTTAACAATTCTCAACATTTTGAAGTTCAAACTCGTTCATCTAACCTCCATAATTTACAACTCATGTGTTCACCGAACCTGTAGAACGGAATTAGAGAGAAACTTGGACTTATGCAGTCTAAGCGAATATTTCAACTTTTGACGGGCATTGTGTAAAGGGGGGCAGGGAGGCATGTGGTGGGGCCGGGGAGGCGCTGGGGAAGTGCTGGGGGAAGCGCTGTGGGCCCAAGAAGCGCCACGGGTCAGGGAAGCGCCACGGGCTCGAGAAGCGCCACAGGGATGTGCCACGGGCCAGGTAAGCGTCACAGGGATGCGCCACGGGCCAGGGAAGCGCCACAGGGATGCGCCACGGACCAGGGAAGCGCCACAGGATGCACCACGGGCCAGGGGAACGCCACGGGAAGCGCTGCGGGAAAGCGCCGCGAAAAAAAAAAAAAAAAAAAAAAAAAAAAAAAAAAAAAAATTTGAACACTGAAAATAAACGAACAAATTGTCGCCTTCTATGTCATATCTTAGATTATCTTCAGTTGTATTAACCAAATGTTATTAAGCAATAATAATCCAAATTTTAAAAGCAGTAGGGGATGATTTGAACACTTTGAAAATAAGCTATTTTTTCATTTGTAGGTTGTCCTGGTTCCATACTCCCCATCTCCCCCCTGCTCGTCAGTTGGAGAAGGAGAAGAAGATGCATCTTTGGAGTTCATTCATGACAATCCACCAATCAGTGAATGGTATGATAACTCCAATGAAATTCCATGTGATATTGATGATTTACTAGCAAATTATTTCAATGTAGATAGTAGCACGGTTGAGCAGGGTAAAATAGCTAATTCAGATTTGGACTTGCCTTTGTTGAGTCCAAACACATTGCAAATTTTAGACGATTTTACCCGGGAATTAACAGGGAACCCTCCAACCTCCGATACCATAACGACTCCACTTCGAACAACTGAAGTGGAGCATTCGCCAGATATTGTTGAACAGCTTGGGGGAGGGGGTAATATACAAGAGGGGGATGGGGGTACAACTCTCCCAGACTTTCAGCTGTCCAATAGAATTTTAAATAATATAGTTGTTTTCACTGCAACGTTTGGGGATCCTTTTAATTCGCTTTTGTGTGGTAATTTTGTTTATGACCCTGTAGAAATTGTACACAACTATGTAGACAAAATTCGTGCACTTCTGGAGAATCAAATTCAGTTGTGGGGGGGTAGGGATTCAATTAAGGTTTCATTGTTATAAAAGTGTTTTATTTAAATGAGGGAAAAAGTGAGGTTTACTATCATTTTATACATTCCGAGATGCGTTTGGTTTATTCAAATTTGGAAAATTTTGAGGGAGCTTTCATAGATTGGGTAGATCAAATTATAACGCATCTCGAGAACTTTAATGAAAACGGTAGTGGATCTCTAGTTCTTTTTGTTGAAAATTTAAGTGTTAATATATGTAAAATTAAGAAAGATTTTATTTTAAGAGGGGGGACAGGCGGGGGGTCTGAGAGGTCAGTAGTTTTAAATTATAATCCAGATCTAGTAGGTTGTCGTGGTGTCCAGCGGATCTGTTTTGAAACAGGTCATATGTGTTTCCGATATGCTTTCCTCATATCAGCATTCGAGCCTCTAGCTCGGGACGCTACCAAGACGAATTTAGACAATTGGGCTGTACATGGGAAGGAGGGATCCAGTTTTCCCATTGTAGATTTTTCTTGCTTCGAAGGAAAATACCCAGTAACGCTTCGATCCATTGATATTTTTGAAAGGGCTAATGCCCACTTAAATATCGGCGTTACTGTGGTACAATACGAAACAGAATTTGAAGATGGGGTTCGTTCTAAAAAGAAGGGGTGGTATTCCCCGTAAGGGGTCCCTCAGTTGATTTGGTTAAACACTGGGTTTGGTTGCTTTACACACCACCTAGTCAACCGAACACAATCGGTCATTTTAACCCTATCACTGACATTAGTAGAGTTCTGAGGGAGGGTAAGAAAAGGGGGGTACGTTTCTACTGTCCAACATGCCTCTCTAGATTTTGGACTGAACTAAAGTTACAAAATCACATGAGGCATTGTAGCCGCCATGGCTACCAGACAGTGGAAACGGTTTTCAGGGGATAGGGCAATTCTACGTTTCAAAAATTTTCAAAATACCCTTCTCCAGTGCAACAAAATATCTTTAGATTGTGAAGCTAAGCTGGTGGAGGTCAATGACCCCCAATTTCCAAACCGAGTCAAAGAACATCAGGCTATTGCAGTGTCCTACGCCCACGCGCAAAGAGACAGTTCTAACACCATGCAGTTGTTAGAAATAGTTGAAACATTGGATGAGGGGGACGAGTGCATGGTCAAGGCACTGACTAAACTGATTGGCACGGCTAATGGTGCTATTTCTCGTTTGAGAAATACCCATTATCCAATGGTGTTGTCTGCAGAGGATCGTATCGCGATTAAAAATCAAAAAATATGTTGGGTTTGTAAGGGGGAGTTTGCAGAGGTGGATAAGGGGACTAAAGGGAAAAGTGGGGGGAGGGGGAAAGTCAGAGACCATAATCACTTGTGGCAGGAAATATCCTCGGGGGGTAGTAATTTTAGGGGGTTGCGCATCAATCGTGTAATTTAAATGTTAGCTAGCAGTTTTTTATCCCTGTTTTTATTCATAATTCCAATTATGATTTAAAATTTATTTTACCGGCACTGGCACGTATGCATAGGGAGGGAGGGGGAGTAGATTGTCCATGGGTAAATAGTTCATTTATCTACAACATAATTCCCAAATCAGCTGAGAAGTTGTTGCTTCTCGAGCTGAAATGGCAGGCAGTGGATAATGGGCATACGTGTTGGAATAAAATCAGGTTTTTAGATTCCTTTAGTTTTTTCCCCAAGGCATTGAGTCAATTGATTCAAGTGCAAAAAAGCGGCAATTTTGATAGCTTTCCCTTGCTTAAAAAGCACTTTCCAGACAGTGAAATGTATGACCTGTTGACCTGCAAAGGTATATACGCATGCGATTATTACTGTTCTGGCGCACGCTTAAGTGAGGAGAAAACTACCTCCAATTGAAGCTTTTTACAATTCACTGACCAACAGTGAATGCACAGCCGAGGAGTATGAGTTTGCCAAGAAGGTGTGGTCCAAGGGGGATTGTAAAAATGGGTGGGATTATTGTAGACTGTACTTGGCCAGTGACGTTCTAACTCTGTTGGATATAGTCTGTAAGAATACGGACCAAATCTATTCAGAGTTCGGGTTAGATATAGGCTATTATTTTTCTCTACACCCCATTTAGTGATGGATTTAATTTTAAAAATTAGCAGGGAGGAAATAGGCCTAATCACCGACGTAGATCAGCACCTTTTGTAGAGCGTTCAATGAGGGGAGGGTATGTTTTTCATGGGGACCGTGTCTTATCAACCGATCCGAGCGGACAAAGCACCGGTGCAAAGTCAAATGCAGTGTTCTTGGACATGAACTCATTGTACCCCTCGGCAATGTCCAACTACTCTTTGCCGTGTGGGAACTATCAATGGCTTGAGAATCCTTGTGAGTTCCCCGACATTACCACCGTCGAGGACAATGGGTCACAAGGATGGTTCTTTGAAGTTGACGGTCACATTCCGCTGGCGCTTCACGACTCAGTCAAAGATTTTGTCTTTCCCTGTATCAATCGGCCGGTGAGCAGGGACTCTCTGAGCCCCTACAATCGTTCATTGGTTGAGGATATGGGGATGCACTGGACTCCCTCTAAACAGAAACTGATTGCTGATTTGGACCCTAAGGAGAATATCGTTGTTCACCATGTGCTTTTGCACTGGATGGTGAGCAACGGCTTCAAGATCACCAAAATACATAGGGTCCTGCAGTTCAATCAGCGACCCTACTTGAAAACGTTTATCGACACCTTTGTCGATAAACGCTCTAAGGCAAATTCAAAGGTGGAGAAGGAAATGTATAAGCTCATCCTAAATTCAGCGTTGGCAAAATGTGTGAAAGCGTTCGTAATAGATCTCGCTGCGACGTCGTGACTGACCCTCTAGAGTGTGCACGAATTATTGCCGACCCCAATTTTACATCATTCACGAGCATAGAGACCGGCATGGTTCTTCTACACAGGCGAAAGCGAAATGTAGTACTGAACAAGAATATTGCAGGTGGCAGTTCAGTACTAGAAATTTCAAAAAAGCTCATGTTGTCGTTCTTTTACAATGTGTGCAAGGTGCAATGGCCACGGGAGGGGGAGGTTCAAGTTTACTATGGTGATACAGATTCTCTGCTGTTAAAGGTAAATGGGACTGAAGATTTATTGGGTGATTTAGAAAAGGGGGTGCACATCAGCTCGCGGATGGATTTCACCAACTGGAATCCATCACTCTACCCCGAGCTGGTGAAACGTCAAGCCCCCAACCAACTATTAAAATTAAAATCAGAGACGGGGAGTGATTTGATATTCAGGGGGGTGTTCCCGGGCCCCAAAGTTTATTGCGTGGAAACTCATAGTGGGGAAGAAAAGAAGGCGTGTAAAGGGGTGCCTACACATTTTGTAAAGAGCAATTTCAACATGAGCGTGTACAGAGACTGTGTAGAAAGTAGCCTAGTGCCGAGAGCACAAGTGCTTGCAATTCGCTCTCTACAGTATAGAAATTATACTGTGCGAGTGGAAAAGAATGCAATGTCGTGTATATCCGACAAGGTCTATGTGCTCGAGAATGGTGTGAGTCTCCTACCCCACGGCCACTACCGTATTTCAGACCGAGTTGAATGCATTGACTATCGCAATCAACTTGGTCTGGATAAATTAACCTAATCTGACTAACCACCACTCAACCTCATCTAAGCCGCGGCCGCGGGCGGGACCCCCCCCCACCCCCTGGGCGGCCGCGCGGGAAGGGACCCCCCCCCCTCCCCCCGCGGGCCGCGGGGCGAAAAAGAATAGTTGTCGTCACTGCTATGGGTTAGTGGATGGGTTAGTGGTGGTGGTTAGTGCTTGGGTTAGTTGAGGTTGGGTTAGTGGTGATGGTTAGTGCTTGGGCTAGATGAGGTTGAGTGGTGGTTAGTCAGATTAGGTTAATTTATCCAGACCAAGTTGATTGCGATAGTCAATGCATTCAACTCGGTCTGAAATACGGTAGTGGCCGTGGGGTAGGACACTCACACCATTCTCGAGCACATAGACCTTGTCGGATATACACGACATTGCATTCTTTTCCACTCGCACAGTATAATTTCTATACTGTAGAGAGCGAATTGCAAGCACTTGTGCTCTCGGCACTAGGCTACTTTCTACACAGTCTCTGTACACGCTCATGTTGAAATTGCTCTTTACAAAATGTGTAGGCACCCCTTTACACGCCTTCTTTTCTTCCCCACTATGAGTTTCCACGCAATAAACTTTGGGGCCCGGAAACACCCCCTGAATATCAAATCGCTCCCCGTCTCTGATTTTAATTTTAATAGTTGGTTGGGGGCTTGACGTTTCACCAGCTCGGGGTAGAGTGATGGATTCCAGTTGGTGAAATCCATCCGCGAGCTGATGTGCACCCCCTTTTCTAAATCACCCAATAAATCTTCAGTCCCATTTACCTTTAACAGCAGAGAATCTGTATCACCATAGTAAACTTGAACCTCCCCCTCCCGTGGCCATTGCACCTTGCACACATTGTAAAAGAACGACAACATGAGCTTTTTTGAAATTTCTCTAGTACTGAACTGCCACCTGCAATATTCTTGTTCAGTACTACATTTCGCTTTCGCCTGTAAAGAAGAACCATGCCGGTCTCTATGCTCGTGAATGATGTAAAATTGGGGTCGGCAATAATTCGTGCACACTCTAGAGGGTCAGTCACGACGTCGCAGCGAGATCTATTACGAACGCTTTCACACATTTTGCCAAACGCTGAATTTAGGATGAGCTTATACATTTCCTTCTCCACCTTTGAATTTGCCTTAGAGCGTTTATCGACAAAGGTGTCGATAAACGTTTTCAAGTAGGGTCGCTGATTGAACTGCAGGACCCTATGTATTTTGGTGATCTTGAAGCCGTTGCTCACCATCCAGTGCAAAAGCACATGGTGAACAACGATATTCTCCTTAGGGTCCAAATCAGCAATCAGTTTCTGTTTAGAGGGAGTCCAGTGCATCCCCATATCCTCAACCAATGAACGATTGTAGGGGCTCAGAGAGTCCCTGCTCACGGCCGATTGATACAGGGAAAGACAAAATCTTTGACTGAGTCGTGAAGCGCCAGCGGAATGTGACCGTCAACTTCAAAGAACCATCCTTGTGGCCCATTGTCCTCGACGGTGGTAATGTCGGGGAACTCACAAGGATTCTCAAGCCATTGATAGTTCCCACACGGCAAAGAGTAGTTGGACATTGCCGAGGGGTACAATGAGTTCATGTCCAAGAACACTGCATTTGACTTTGCACCGGTGCTTTGTCCGCTCGGATCGGTTGATAAGACACGGTCCCCATGAAAAACATACCCTCCCCTCATTGAACGCTCTACAAAAAAGGTGCTGATCTACGTCGGTGATTAGGCCTATTTCCTCCCTGCTAATTTTTAAAATTAAATCCATCACTAAATGGGGTGTAGAAAAATAATAGCCTATATCTAACCCGAACTCTGAATAGATTTGGTCCGTATTCTTACAGACTATATCCAACAGAGTTAGAACGTCACTGGCCAAGTACAGTCTACAATAATCCCACCCATTTTTACAATCCCCCTTGGACCACACCTTCTTGGCAAACTCATACTCCTCGGCTGTGCATTCACTGTTGGTCAGTGAATTGTAAAAAGCTTCAATTGGAGGTAGTTTCTCCTCACTTAAGCGTGCGCCAGAACAGTAATAATCGTATGCGTATATACCTTTGCAGGTCAACAGGTCATACATTTCACTGTCTGGAAAGTGCTGTTTAAGCAAGGGAAAGCTATCAAAATTGTCGCTTTTTTGCACTTGAATCAATTGACTCAATGCCTTGGGGAAAAAACTAAAGGAATCTAAAAACCTGATTTTATTCCAACACGTATGCCCATTATCCACTGCCTGCCATTTCAGCTCGAGAAGCAACAACTTCTCAGCTGATTTGGGAATTATGTTGTAGATAAATGAACTATTTACCCATGGACAATCTACTCCCCCTCCCTCCCTATGCATACGTGCCAGTGCCGGTAAAATAAATTTTAAATCATAATTGGAATTATGAATAAAAACAGGGATAAAAAACTGCTGGCTAACATTTAAATTACACGATTGATGCGCACCCCCCCCTAAAATTACTACCCCCCGAGGATATTTCCTGCCACAAGTGATTATGGTCTCTGACTTTCCCCCTCCCCCCACTTTTCCCTTTAGTCCCCTTATCCACCTCTGCAAACTCCCCCTTACAAACCCAACATATTTTTTGATTTTTAATCGCGATACGATCCTCTGCAGACAACACCATTGGATAATGGGTATTTCTCAAACGAGAAATAGCACCATTAGCCGTGCCAATCAGTTTAGTCAGTGCCTTGACCATGAACTCGTCCCCCTCATCCAATGTTTCAACTATTTCTAACAACTGCATGGTGTTAGAACTGTCTCTTTGCGCGTGGGCGTAGGACACTGCAATAGCCTGATGTTCTTTGACTCGGTTTGGAAATTGGGGGTCATTCACCTCCACCAGCTTAGCTTCACAATCTAAAGATATTTTGTTGCACTGGAGAAGGGTATTTAGAAAATTTTGAAACGTAGAATTGCCCTATCCCCTGAAACCGTTTCCACTGTCTGGTAGCCATGGCGGATACAATGCCTCATGTGATTTTGTAACTTTAGTTCAGTCCAAAATCTAGAGAGGCATGTTGGACAGTAGAAACGTACCCCCCCTTTTCTTACCCTCCCTCAGAACTCTACTAATGTCAGTGATAGGGTTAAAATGACCGATTGTGTTCGGTTGACTAGGTGGTGTGTAAAGCAACCAACCCAGTGTTTAACCAAATCAACTGAGGGACCCCTTACGGGGAATACACCCCCTTCTTTTTAGAACGAACCCCATCTTCAAATTCTGTTTCGTATTGTACCACAGTAACGCCGATATTTAAGTGGGCATTAGCCCTTTCAAAAATATCAATGGATCGAAGCGTTACTGGGTATTTTCCTTCTAAGCAAGAAAAATCTACAATGGGAAAACTGGATCCCTCCTTCCCATGTACAGCCCAATTTTCTAAATTCGTCTTGGTAGCGTCCCGAGCTAGAGGCTCGAATGCTGATATGAGGAAAGCATATCCGAAACACATATGACCTGTTTCAAAACAGATCCGCTGGACACCACGACAACCTACTAGATCTGGATTATAATTTAAAACTACTGACCTCTCAGACCCCCCGCCTGCCCCCCTCTTAAAATAAAATCTTTCTTAATTTTACATATATTAACACTTAAATTTTCAACAAAAAGAACTAGAGATCCACTACCGTTTTCATTAAAGTTCTCGAGATGCGTTATAATTTGATCTACCCAATCTATGAAAGCTCCCTCAAAATTTTCCAAATTTGAATAAACCAAACGCATCTCGGAATGTATAAAATGATAGTAAACCTCACTTTTTCCCTCATTTAAATAAAACACTTTTAGAACAATGGAAACCTTAATTGAATCCCTACCCCCCCACAACTGAATTTGATTCTCCAGAAGTGCACGAACTTTGTCTACATAGTTGTGTACAATTTCTACAGGGTCATAAACAAAATTACCACACAAAAGCGAATTAAAAGGATCCCCAAACATTGCAGTGAAAACAACTATATTATTTAAAATTCTATTGGACAGCTGAAAGTCTGGGAGAGTTGTACCCCCATCCCCCTCTTGTATATTACCCCCTCCCCAAGCTGTTCAACAATATCTGGCGAATGCTCCACTTCAGTTGTTCGAAGTGGAGTCGTTATGGTATCGGAGGTTGGAGGGTTCCCTGTTAATTCCCGGGTAAAATCGTCTAAAATTTGCAATGTGTTTGGACTCAACAAAGGCAAGTCCAAATCTGAATTAGCTATTTTACCCTGCTCAACCGTGCTACTATCTACATTGAAATAATTTGCTAGTAAATCATCAATATCACATGGAATTTCATTGGAGTTATCATACCATTCACTGATTGGTGGATTGTCATGAATGAACTCCAAAGATGCATCTTCTTCTCATTCTCCAACTGACGAGCAGGGGGGAGATGGGGAGTATGGAACCAGGACAACCTACAAATGAAAAAATAGCTTATTTTCAAAGTGTTCAAATCATCCCCTACTGCTTTTAAAATTTGGATTATTATTGCTTAATAACATTTGGTTAATACAACTGAAGATAATCTAAGATATGACATAGAAGGCGACAATTTGTTCGTTTATTTTCAGTGTTCAATTTTTTTTTTTTTTTTTTTTTTTTTTTTTCGCGGCGCTTTCCCGCAGCGCTTCTCGCAGCGCTTCCCGTGGCGTTCCCCTGGCCCGTGGTGCATCCTGTGGCGCTTCCCTGGTCCGTGGCGCATCCCTGTGGCGCTTCCCTGGCCCGTGGCGCATCCCTGTGACGCTTCCCTGGCCCGTGGCACATCCCTGTGGCGCTTCTCGAGCCCCTGGCGCTTCCCTGACCCGTAGCGCTTCTTGGGCCCACAGCGCTTCCCCAGCACTTCCCCAGCGCCTCCCCGGCCCCACCACATGCCTCCCTGCCCCCTTTACACAATGCCCGTCAAAAGTTGAAATATTCGCTTAGACTGCATAAGTCCAAGTTTCTCTCTAATTCCGTTCTACAGGTTCGGTGAACACATGAGTTGTAAATTATGGAGGTTAGATGAACGAGTTTGAACTTCAAAATGTTGAGAATTGTTAAGTCACTTTCCCCATACACATCTTATGCATTAAACCGCTATGTTTTGACATAAAGCACCCCGCGCGAGGTTATAAATAATTTTGGCATCTCCTTTCCCTGTTTTACATTAGCGGTTTTTAGTCAATCAAGGTTTCAATGGCCTTTGCGTAATTCTGTGTTTTCTGAAATAGCGGAGAACAAATTGTCTGCAAAATTAATATTTTAGGACATTGGAGTTCTTTTATTCTATGTAAGAGCGAAACATGGCACAATAGAAATATTCAGTGTAAATTAGAACGACAATATGTGTCAGATGGGATAATCTCTCTCAAAATTATTTGAAAAAGAGCATTCACGGAGTTTCAAAGGTACCTAAAAATATATGTGATAGCAATAGAGAAAATAGCAAAGATTAGAAAAAATAGCATTTTGAGTTTCAAAGGCAGTGATTATTAATAGAAATTACCTAAAAATATTCACTTATGAAATATCGAAGCGATAGCAAAGATTAGAAAAGAGTGGTTTCTTTGCAAAAAAATATATTTAGATATCTCCGCGGGAGAGAAATTTAAAACAATGGTTGGGGGGTGAGGGGTTAATATCCCGCTGAGATATGTTTATATTGGGATTGAAAAGGACTAAAAATTGGAAGAAATAGAAAGGTAGGAAAAAAATGCTTACATTTGCATAATCCCTCTGGACTTGGGCACCCGAAGGACCAGGTAGTGTGTGTTGGAGGGTGGACGGGGCGGCGTCGCTATGTTCTTACGCGACTGGGCCGGCTATTTCACGATCTTGCATAGATGAGCCGGCAGGGTTCTCCATATTATAAGAAGCCACCCATTCTCTTTTCGGTTTTTGACCGGGCTGTATGGTGGCTGCCTCGTCATCTCTGGCTTTCTTGGATGGAGGGGGCACGCATTCTTCATAATTGTCCTTAAAAAGAAGAGAAAAAATTAGTATCTAAATAATTTGCCCCTTTTTTTACAGAAAGAAAGTTATTAACTACAATTTTGTTTAGAAAAGTATTGCATTTTAGTAAAGCAAAAAACCCATATTCTCTCCCCCTAAATTTAGGAAAATTAACCCACCCTAAGTCTACCCTCTCATTGAGTTAATCATGTGTTTTATTCAAGCGAAAGCCATATCTTACTACCTTTTATTCAAATGTTATAGCTAAAATCACTAAATGATGAAGAAGCAATTAAGGTAAGAAACAATTATCTTTTCTATTTTGTCACTATTAAAAGTGCTAACCCCCTCCCCAGCAAAAAATCCTGGATTCACGCTCCCTCCCGGGAATATAAAAGAAACTTTATCGAAAGAAAGCTTGAAAATAATCTGTTTCTCTTCTCCAAAATAGCACATTGCGTCTGCGCCTAATTATTACAATTGCCTCAAAGTGTTTAATTTTGACGGAGAGAAACAGTTCCTTTTGACTTTGGCTGCTGCGTTCGTAAACACAGAGAGAAAAGGGTGACAGCTAATTATAGGCCTCGTGCCGGAGAGCCTTGTGTCAAAACAGAACGGCATTTTCACTAAAAATTGACAGAAGTCAGCGGTCACTTTAGCTGGAAATAGAGAAAAGTCAATCTTTAATGAAATGATAATTATTTCTTTTTGCGAGAGTTTTGTTGTAAAACAGTGAGGGGGGGGGGGGTAGGTTTCGAGGGTAAAAAGAATATATTTACGTTTTCCATCGAGTATAATGATGTTTGTATGGTTTGGGTGGGGGGGGGGGGTTTGGGGTAAATGAATATATTTACGTTTTAGCTGAATATACTGGAGGATGTCCATGGAAAATTCGTTTGAAAATAAAAAATGTACTTACATGGTAAATTGCAGTTGCCAAGGCCTCAAGCTCATCAATTATGTTAATTGTTCTATCCATTGTCAGGTTACTTTACTTTCTGATAATTGAATTATATTGCATGCCCGTTATATACGAAATCTCAAGGGCGAATTGTTATGTAACGGGGAAATCATATGTAAGCAGGCTTCTGATTGGCTGAGAAGGAGGATGTATCCGACTCGCTGATTGGCTGAGAAGGAGACACGTGATCTAACTGTTTCCGGGAAAGTCATAACATTGCCTAGAGCAACAACAACAAAATACTATTTCTGGACACCATGACATTCGCGATCGATTACGCAATCAAGTTCTCGGAAATTCACTTCCCCCATGAGTCCTAGATCAATAACATTGTTCCCGTTAGAATTCAATGCGCATGTGCAACCTTCGTTCCAGAGTTATTACACATAGAAACATCAAATAAATCGACCTTGGAAAAAGAGGTCATTGACACACTTTGATTACGCAATCATTTCTCAGAAATCCATCTCCCCTAGGGACTCTATGCCCATATTTGGGGTGCAAAAAAAGTTATAGGTGGCAGCACATGTGTTCGTACGGGGGCTTTAGGGTCACTTCTACTGATAACGTTTAAACTTCAACTTTGTTTTCTGTTTAATGTAAAAAAAAGGCGACCCCTTAAAGGGCGGCCGCACGCTACCCAAATTTTAAGCCACAATTTTGCACGATTTTTCACAATTTTTAAATCAGGGTCAGATTTCCCTATTGAGCCTCTAGTCTTAAGCTTAAAACGACAAAGCGGGACAGCCACTTCTTCAGCTTTTTTCAGACAGGAAACAATCTGGCTGTAATATATATTCAGCTGAACTCGAGCTTGGGGGGATATAACACTGGTACAGAGTAAATTAAATGGAACTTTAATTGTAGACAGAAGAAGAGCAAGGGTAGATAGATATAGAGGCCAGTCCGCTTTATTCCAGTCTCTTTTGGTTATCCACTTTTTGTAATTAGTACATCAAGTTCTGTTCAGCCCGAGTCGTATTGATGGTGACAGTGGCTGAAAGGGGCAGATGGTCATAATCACGTTCATCCTGGTCAATGTGAATATCACTAATAGAAATACCAGAAGAAACAACACAGTGATCAATATCAGACAATGAACCGCTATTATGTATGTATGAATGGGATGCATCTTTATCTGAAACCCGATAGCCATTAGGTAGCGAATCCAAAAATAAATCAGTTCGTGTTGAGGTAGAGTTTATATCACAGTTCATATCGCCTAAAAGGATCCAATCCAATCCATTACTCTCAACACTAATAAGAAGGGTCTTTAGCGATGCACATGCTTTAGTATACTTTGTTAGAGGGAAATGATCTTTGGTCGCAAGGGAGGTATACATTAATAAGAACTAGGTTAGCAAGACGGATTGCAATGAAATAATCACATTCACGATAACACACAGGGGATAGCGGGAGTAGTTTATGTTTTAATACGCAGGCCAGCCCGCCTGAAGGTCTCCCAGAAGTTTTTCGGGCACTTCTAGCGAAAACCAAGTGTTCTTTACTCCTGCGAAGGGAGTTCGAACTCACCAAAGGCAAAAGATGTTCTTGTAGAAACAAAATGTCGAAATTAGATAATTTCTGGTTCAAAGAATCATCCTTATCCTTCGTTCCGTTAATGTTGAATGAGCATATAGAAAATTCGATTTTAATAGTCATTTTCATAGCTGACTAGAACGTTTAGCTACAGCATTACGAAGGATTCGGCATTTTAGAGAAAATGAAACATGATTGCCATGACAATTAGCACATTTAGGGGTAGCCTGGCACGGGGAATCGTGCGAAGATATATATATATATATATATATATATATATATATATATATATATATATATATATATATATATATATATATATATATCTATATATATATATATATATATATATATATATATATATATATATATATATATATATATATATATATATATATATATATATATATATATATATATATATATATATATATATATATATATATATATATATATATACATACTTTAATAATACCATATATTTATATATATATATATATATATATATATATATATATATATATATATATATATATATATATATATATATATATATATATATATATATATATATATATATATATATATATATATATGGTATTATTAAAGTATGTTTTTGAATTATTGTTTAGCGATTCTTAACTGAACTTAAAATTTTTTTCAACTTTTTTTCATGTCTTGAAAAGACATTGCTTATACTTATAAGAAAAGAAAATCAGTAATGTTTTTGTAACAACGATTTCTACTAAGCTTCAAATTTTTGTTTTTTTTTCCAGGTTTTGAATTGTTGTAATCCCTTGTTAAAATATATACAAATGTTTCTGCAATTACCCGTTTTTTTTGCTCTTTACGCAATTTAATGTCTTTAATATAAACTTCTCCATGCATGAAAATCTTCAACTTTTCCACATAAGTGTGACAACTGTGAAAACGTCATTGCCATATAAATGTATATATTTTTTTTTCTTCTAATATTAAAACTCTTAACGAATTTTCTCAAAACTCTGACCTATCTACATTGTTTTTAGGCAAGAATATCCCAGAATATCAATTTTCCCGAAAAAATATAGAGCTGTTTTTAAAAAAATATATATATATATATATATATATATATATATATATATATATATATATATATATATATATATATATATATATATATATATATATATATATATATATATATATATATATATATATATATATATATATATATATATATATATATATATATATATATATATATATATATATATATATATATATATATATATATATATATATATATATATACATATATATATATACATATATATATATATATCTATATATATATATATATATATATATATATATATATATATATATATATATATATATATATATATATATATATATATATATATATATATATATATATATATATATATATATATATATATATATATATATATATATATATATATATATATATATATATATATATATATATATATATATATATATATATATATATATATATATATATATATATATATATATATATATATATATATATATATATATATATATATATATATGGCTTTTCAGCCATTTCTTGTTAAAATTTTTTATTTCAACTCATCCACACGGGTTTTTCACTAGCAACTCGACCTCCACTATAACTACGCTAATACATCCTTCTCCCAATCTACCCATCTCCCCCAAAACACTTTTCACCCATTTCTCGTTAAAAATTTTATTTCAACTCATCCACACGGGTTTTTCGCTAGCATCTCGCCCTCAACTATAACTACGCTAATACATCCTTCTGCCAATTAACCCATCTCCCCCAAAATACTTTTCAGCCATTTCTTGTTAAAATTTTTCATTTCAATTCATCCACTCGGGTTTTTCGCTAGCAACTCGCCCTCCACTATAACTACGCTAATACATCCTTCTCCCAATCAACCCATCTCCCCCAAAACACTTTTCACCCATTTCTCGTTAAAAATTTTATTTCAACTCATCCACACGGTTTTTTCGCTAGCAACTCGCCCTCCACTATAACTACGCTAATACATCCCTCCGCTAATCAACCCATCTCCCCAAAACACTTTTCAGCCATTTCTTGTTAAAATTTTTTATTTCAACTCATCCACACGGGTTTTTTTGCTAGCAACTCCCCCTCCACTATCACACTATAAGTACTCTAAGACATCCCCGCTCTCATCACTCCACCACTTGTGTATTATACAGAACACATCGAAGAAGTAAAGCTATCCGTTATTAAAATTCTTTTCTTGTCATCTACATCAAATTTTTAGTAGACTATAACGTTAAACTCTATTTTAAACTGACAACACTGTTCAAACACCACTTGTGCATTATACAGTACACATCGAAGCATTAGCAAATGCTAAACCCTTTTTTTTCTCCACCTTAATAGGATCAAATTCGCAAATCCTATCTACCGACACATTCATATCAAACTATTGTTGGCTAAAGGCAATTGTCCAAAAAAATCAGAAACCGCTTTTGATAGCACAGACTTCAAACAAATGGAACTGTGGATAACACATGGGTGATAGACAGCTTTCCCTACAAAATCATTCCTAAATACGCAATTTGACAATCTCTAGTTTTCGATTTAAAAAAAAAAACAAACAAAAACAAAAAACCCGTCTGATTATCTTATACACCCTTGACTATAGTTTCAAAACATGCTTGGCCACTTTGTAGGTTGCAAATTTTTTAAGGACCAGTGGGGAATCCCCGATTGTACTGCTCGCTTTTTTTGCAATGTGCATGTCAAACTTTAGTGCCTCAGGCGTAGGTTTCAAACCTTTAAGGGAACATAATCCACCCAAATCCATAGGTATACATGCTCTGGAAAGACGCCAAGGAACATAAGGCAAGCAAATCCATAAGTACATGCTCTGGAAATGTTTTTCCTATACGTCTAAGCAAATAGCATGGTAATTCCTATACGTCTAAGCAAAGTATAAGTTAGCAATCTACTTCTGCTGAGCTTAAGTTTAAAATGGCCCCTACTTTTCTTTGAAAAACTTATTTTTCGGAAAGTTTTTCTTTAATTTTCAATAGAAAAAATTTGTCCCACTCTTCACAAGTTTCGATAAGCATCGGTCTTATTGCTTCTTAAAAATAAAGAGGCACTTGTTAATTATACAGAACACACCCATGAAGTAAAGTTATGTTTAATCCTAATGAAGTATGCCAAAATATAATGAAAATATCATACTTTAGTTTATATAACAATATAATTTGGGATATATAGTTGCACATTAGGGGGGTCTGGGGGTAAAGTAACCTTACCCCCCCCCCCCTAATGTGCACATATATAGCCCAAGTTATACAAGTCCAATCCATCCTGTTGCCCGTTATTTGTCTTTGTAACTATGAAACTGGTTTTCATAGACCGTACATTATCCTTACTATTCTTATCAAATTATCTTTAGCATATTTTCTTCCCAATACCTATCCTCAGGGGCTGCGTGGGTCATGTTGTTCTATAACTTTTAGGGGGGTCTTTCCCTCGTTTTTTCGAAAATCAGCCAAATTTTCTCAGACGCCTAACTTTTAGTGGGTAGACTAAACTTGATGAAACTTATATATTTGAAATCAGCATTAAAATCCAATTCTTTTAATGTATCTATTGCTATCAAATTCCGTTTTCTAGAGTTTTTGGATACCATTGAGCTGGGGTCGCACCTTACTTACACTTCATTACCACGAAATGTTTGATTAAGAAAAAAACAAATTTTTCCACAAAATAAGTTTTTTAAAGAAAAGTAAAGAGCTACTACATTAAATCAAAGATGAGTAGAAATAAAGTTTAATAATTGCTTAAATGTAAATTTTCTAACATTTCTCTTAGAAGTAACTGGTTTTTAACAAGTTTTCTTTCAAAGTTAGGCTGATATCCTACAACCATTAGCTTGATACGACATCTCGAGAGAGAAAAAACAACTAACAAATAAACACGCATCTGTGATCCTTCTTCTGGCAAAAAAATGTAAAATTCCACATTTTTGTAGAAAGGAGCTTGAAACTTCTACAGTAGGCTTCTCTAATACGTTGAATATGATGGTGTGATTTTTCATTAAGGTTCTATAACTTTTAGGGGGAACTAAGGTCAGCTTCAATTCTTAGAAAATCGACATCTGTCTATCAGCGCTATACAAAGATTCTATCTTGTCTTAAAAAGCTGTTTATACTTACATTAGCCATTGAAGGACCGATGACTTCATTTGGGGTATTCATCACTTTTTCTATCTTTATTTCAATCTGCACTGGAGTTAAAACCTTCAAGCATCTAATAATATACAGTAATAACGGTATATTTTTATCGTTAATCAAATTAATAAATGTTTTATAGGACTATGAAAAACAAGTTTATATAGGACTTCTTTACATTTGCATAAGACCTTCAATGTCACAAGCCATTGTATGACTTGTTTTTCAGAAATAAAGTTGCATATCTCCCATAGACTTGGAAGAGGACAGGGGTCCTCTTGGGAATGAGTTGCTCAGAATCTAGAAAGCGTCATTTTTTTTATTTTCATTTAAAATAACAAAAATTGATATTTTTTCAAAGACAAATCCCAAAAAAGAATTATTATTAAAATCATGAGGGAGAGGAATCTAGAAGCGTCATTGCTCCATTCATCATTTAACCCCTTGGGAGACTTTTCGAGCAGAAATAGACATATTTCATCGTTTAGATATTTAATTCTTCTCTGAAATGTCTCAGTTTCAGATTTTTCTCTTTTTATACAGTCATTTTCGCTAATTTTATAGTTGATTATTACCTATTATTTATTCAATTATTAATGTGTGAATGCAAGAAGGGACTAGGGGCATCCCCCTTCCAGATAAGTTTGAAAGATCTCTAGGAAAACTTCAAATAATCGAATCTTAAAATACATTTTTGATCTTTTAGTACATCCTACTAGGAAAAAATCCCCTGAAAAGTCACTACCCCCAGGGGGCCTACCCCCCAGGGGAAAACGAGAGCCTAGTGAGAGAGACATGCAAAAATCTAGATTCATTTTTTTTACTAAAGCAAGTGCTACCATCAATTTGAATTAAGGTATGGATGATAGCACAACTAATTTTCCTTCACCCGCACACCTGCAGCCAACCTACAATATCTGGAATGCACATGCAACTGTAAAAAGTTGAGTTAATTTAAGTTAACTTAGAGTGGCACGCGTTAGCTATAAATAAATATTAATAAATAAATAGAAACATTTCTCCATATTTAAGTTAGGCTAGGTTGGGTTAGCATATCTTGAGTGCTCATGATAAGCTAACATTTCTCTTAGAAGTAACAGGTTTTTAACAAGTTTTCTTTCAAAGTTAGGTTTCTCTACATTTAAGTTAGGTTCAGCTAACCTCCAAAACTATAGGTTAGATTAGGTTAGGTTAGCTATAAATAAATATTAATAAATAAATAGAAACATTTCTCCATGTTTAACTTAGGTTAGGTTAGCATATCATGAGTGCACTCATGATATGCTAACCTAATCTAACCTAACTTAAACATGGAGAAATGTTTCTATTTATTTATTAAATATTTATTTATAGCTAACCTAACCTAACCTAACCTTCATGATATGCTAACCTAACCTAACTTAAACATGGAGAAATGTTTCTATTTATTTATTAATATTTATTTATAGCTAACCTAACCTAATCTAACCTATAGTTTTGGAGGTTAGATGAACCTAACTTAAATGTAGAGAAACCTAACTTTGAAAGAAAACTTGTTAAAAACCTGTTAGTTCTAAGAGAAATGTTAGCTTATCATGAGTGCTCATGATGTGCTAACCCAACCTAGCCTAACTTAAACGTGGAGAAATGTTTCTATTTATTTATTAATATTTATTTATAGCTAACGCGCGCCACTCTAAGTTAACTAAAATTAACACAACTTTTTACAGTTGCATGTGCATTCCAGATATTGTAGGTTGGCTGCAGGTGTGCGGGTGAAGGATAATCAGTTGTGCTATCATCCATACCTTAATTCACATTGATGGTAGCACTTGATTTAGTAAAAAAAATGAATCTAGCTTTTTGCATGTCTCTCTCAATAGGCCCCCGGAGGGTAGTGACTTTTCAGAGGATTTTTTCATAGTAGGATGTACTAAAAGATCAAAAATGTATTTTAAGATTCGATTATTTGAAGTTTTCCTAGAGATCTTTCAAACCTATCTGGAAGGGGGATGCCCCTAGTCCCCCTTGCATTCACACATTAATAACTGAATAAATAATAGGTAATAATCGACTATAAAATTAGCGAAAATGACAGTATAAAAAGAGGAAAATCTGAAACTGAGACATTTCAGAGAAGAATTAAATATCTAAACGATGAAATATGTCTATTTCTGCTCGAAAACTCTCCCAAGGGGGTTAAATGAAGAATGGGGCAATGACTCTTCTAGATTCCTCTCCCTCATGATTTTTAATAATAATTCTTTTTAGGGATTTGTCTTTGAAAAATATATCAATTTTTGTTATTTTCAATGAAAATAAAAAAATGACGCTTTCTTGATTCTGAGCAACTCATTCCCAAGAGGACCCCTGTCCTCTTCCAAGCCTATGGGAGATATACAACTTTATTTCTGAAAAACAAGTCATACAATGGCTTATGACATTGAAAGTCTTATGCAAATGTAAAGAAGTTCTATATGAACTTGTTTTCCATATTCCTATAAAGCCTTTATTAATTTGATTTACGATAGAAAATATACCGTTATTACTGTATATTATTAGATGTTTGAAGGTTTTAACTCCAGTGCAGATTGAAATAAAGATAGAAATAAAGTGATGAACACCCCAAATGAAGTCATCAGTCCTTCAATGGCTAATGTAAGTTTAAATAGCTTTTTAAGACAAGATAGAATTTTTGTATAGCGCTGATAGACAGATGTCGAATTTCTAAGAATTGAAGCTGACCTTGGTTCCCCCTAAAAGTTATAGAACCTTAATGAAAAATCACACCATCATATTCAACGTATTAGAGAAGCCTACTGTAGAAGTTTCAAGCTCCTTTCAACAAAAATGTGGAATTTTACATTTTTTTTTTGCCAGAAGAAAGATCACAGATGCGTGTTTATTTGTTAGTTTTTTTTCTCTCACGAGATGTCGTATCAAGCTAGTGGTTGTAGAATATCGGCCTAACTTTGAAAGAAAACTTGTTAAAAACCAGTTACTTCTAAGAGAAATGTTAGAAAATTTACATTTAAGCAATTATTCATCTTTATTTCTGCTCATCTTTGATTTAATGTAGTAGCTCTTTACTTTTCTTTGAAAAACTTATTTTGTGTAAAAAGTTTTTTTTTAATCAAACATTTCGTGGTAATGAAGTGTAAGGTGCGACCCCAGCTCAATGGTATCCAATACTCTAGAAAACGGAGTTTGATAGCAATAGATACATTAAAAGAGTCGGATTTTAATGCTGATTTCAAATATATAAGTTTCATCAAGTTTAGTCCTACCCATTAAAAGTTAGACGTCTGATAAAATTTGGCTGATTTTCGAAAAATGAGGGAAAGACCCCCTAAAAGTTATAGAACCATAATGAAGAATCACATCATCATATTCAACGTATTAGAGAAGCCTACTGTAGAGGTTTCAAGCTCCTTTCTACAAAAATGTGGAATTTTACATTTTTTGCCAGAAGAAAGATCGCGGATGCGTGTTTATTTGTTAGTTTTTTTTTTTTTTTCTCTCACGAGATGTCGTATCAACCTAACGGTTGTAGAATATCGACTTAACTTTGAAAGAAAACTTGTTAAAAACGTGTTACTTCTAAGAGAAATGTTAGAAAATTTACATTTAAGCAATTATTCAACTTTATTTCTGCTCATCTTTGATTTAATTTATAGCTCTTTACTTTTCTTTGAAAAACTTATTTTGTGGAAAAAGTTTTTTAAATTAATCGAACATTTCGTGGTAATGAAGTGTAAGTAAGGAGCGACCCCAGCTCAATGGTATCCAAAACTCTAGAAAATGGAATTTTGATACCAATAGATACATCAAAAAACTTGGATTTTGTGATGAAAAATTTTCATCAAGTTTAATCGAACATTTCGTGGTAATGAAGTGTAAGTAAGGAGCGACCCCAGCTCAATGGTATCCAAAAACTCTAGAAAATGGAATTTTGATACCAATAGATACATCAAAAGAATTGGATTTTAATGATGACTTCAAATATATAAGTTTCATCAAGTTTAGTCCTACCCATTAAAAGTTTTTGCGTCTGAGAAAAATTGGTTGATTTTTCGAAAAACGGAGGAAAGACCCCCTAAAAGTTATAGAACCTTAATGAAAAATCGCACCATCATATTCAACGTATTAGAGAAACCTACTGTAGAGGTTTCAAGCTTCTTTCTACAAAAATATGGAATTTTACATTTTTTGCCAGAAGAAAGATCACGGATGCGTGTTTATTTAACGAAGTGTAAGTAAGGAGCGACCCCAGCTCAATGGTACTCAAAACTCTAGAAAACGGGATTTTGATAGCAATAGATACATCAAAAGAATCGGTTGCATTTTTTTGCCAGAAGAAAGATCACGGATGCGTGTTTATTTGTTAGTTTTTTTTCTCTCACGAGATATCGTATCAAGCTAATGGTTGTAGAATATCGGCCTAACTTTGAAAGAAAACTTGTTAAAAACCTTTTACTTCTAAGAGAAATGTTAGAAAATTTATATTTAAGCAATTATTCAATTTTATTTCTGCTCATCTTTGATTCAATATAGTAGCTCTTTAATTTTCTTTGAAAAACTTAGTTCTTGGAAAGGTTTTTTCCCAGGTTTTATCATAGACATTAAATCTCATTCTGGCTTTTATCAATGACACTAAATCACGTTCCGTATGTAAAAAAAAGAAAACATATCCGGCTAATTGATGAATTTTAGGCATGAAAATTATGGAACTCTACATTAATATAAAAATAAAAAAAACATGAAAATTATATAATGTAAATGTATATTTCAAAGAAATAATAGCCTTCTTAATAATTAATATACTTTTACTTTCAGAACTCTGTAATGAAGCTCGAAGGAGGACAGTACTATCCTCATAACCCTGATGATATTGTCAGGGATGATAGATGCTATTGGTGCAAACAGTGGAACTGGATTTTGATATGGCGAGTTAGTTGCCTTTCTCGATACGGCGGATTCAGCTCAAATCCTCGCAGACAGGTTGAAAGAAAATGTCCGTGATGTCAAGGTTTCTTACCGGAAACCAAAGTTTTTAGCGGTGGCAAGATTCGTTCCTCCGGCAACCACAGAGGAAGAAATTATTGCTGCGAACTCCGAAGTTACGGAAGTCCACCGGTTCGGCACCTCTGGCACAGTGAAACTTGTATTTAAAGACTCGTTCGCGCGAGATCAGACAATTAAACGCGGAATATTTGTAGACTACACCCACTTCCGGGTTGAGGCCTATAAAGAGCTCCCCAAGAGATGTTTTAACTGTCAATCTTTCGAGCACCTCTCTAGTGCCTGCAGCAACGCTCCGAAGTGCTCTAAGTGCGCCGGTGCCCACGTCGCATCACGGACGTCCCCATGCACGTCCACCACAGTTAAATGTGCTCTATGCCCAGAAGGCCACAACACCCACCCCTCATACAGCATGAGATGCCCACTAGTTAGAAATGCTATGAAAAAGCCTACTACAACGAAATGACTTCTCTCTCCATCATTTGCCGAAATATCTATGGGCACAATTCAGTCAAACTAGACTACGTTAAAGAACTATGCCGTCAATTTAATGTTGTGTGCTTACAAGAACATTTACTCACCTCCGATAATTTTGGTCTTTTCGAACAGTTGAATCAAAAAACTGTGTTCATGCATGAAGCAAAAAGGTCCTCAGTCCGCGGTCGACCTAGTGGGGGCACTGCTATTATAACGGACAGTTCGCTTGAATGTCAAAAGCTGGAATCGTGTGAGTTCTTCCTCGCTGTAGATTTTCCTGGCCCCGGGGGTTTTGTTCTGATCACGGTTTATCTACCAACAAACCTAAACACCCTCTCTTCCGAAAAACGGTTCTCGGAAGCTTGTGGCCGCCTCTCGCGCTTACTTATTAGGCTGGGCAATCGAAGAGTGCTAGTCTGCGGTGACTTTCAGTGCGACTTAACGAACCCATCAAATAAGCTCTCCGAAATCTTCTTCTCAGTAATCCCAGCTGGGTATGATCTCTGTGAAAAGACTGACGCATATACGTACATCCATAATTCCGGTTCAACGACAAACATTGACCATGTGCTATGTAACTTCTCTCTAGGTGCTCCAGTCACCGTGGACTCTGAGCACACAGTAAGTGATCACCTTGGCTTGTGCTTTAAGGCTAACTTCTTCCCGTGTAGGCCGAATAAGCCCCAAATTTATGCTACCAAGACTGAGTGGAATAAAATAAACGCCGACCAGTATAAACAGACATGTGATGAGATTCTCGGAAAGATAAAAGTTCCCTTTCAGCTCTTGATGCATGGCTCGAGTGATTTGGTAGCACTAGACATTTATTGTACTGAGATTATACATGCAATGAAAACGGCTGAGCAGGCTTCTGTACCCACTCGCCGTTTTAAACCTGGAATCAGCAAGCCTGGCTGGAGTCGCTCTCCTAAAGTAAGGCAAGCCAAAGCTCGTGCTAAGTTTTGGCTGAGATTATGGCGCGATTGCGAGAGGCCTAGGTCAGGTGTAGTGTTTGAGCAGTTCCGCAACACGAAAAAAAACTTATAATAAGTCTGTAAGTGATCTTAAAGCTGCCGAAGCCGAACTTGCTTCCCAAGAAGCAGCAAATAATCCTGTATCTATGTGGAAGTCTTTTAGACAGTCTAAACCAGTGACAAACCCTGCTAGTAACATACCTGAGGAGCAGTGGGTAAAACACTATAGTGAAGTTTTTGGGATCAAACATGCCCAACTAACAACCGAAAGTGATAGTGAGCTCTCACGAGCTTTTGCGTCCCTCTTGAGCCAACGGAACTATTTTACCGTCTCAATAGGCGAAGTGCTCCAGGTTATTAAGCAGCTGAGAAAGGGCAAGGCTCCCGGGCACGACGGAATTGTGACTGAACACCTCCGCTGTGGCTCACCTCTGCTCATTGAGCACTTGACGCTGCTATATCAAATGTGCCTTGATTCTGGTGCAGTCCCTAAGTCGTTTGCCCTAGGTATTGTGTCTAATGTCTTGAAGAAGGGAAAAAATCGTAACCTCTGCTCTAGCTATAGGCCTATAACAGTTTCTAGTACATTAAGCAAAGTGTTAGAGAGACTCCTTACGCGTATAGTATCGAAAGCTCAGAATCAATCACGGACTCTTTTAATTTGTGCAGTAGATGTGTCCGCGGCGTTCGATTCGGTAATTCATTCAAAGTTAATTTTGAACCTGCTGCACCAAGGTGTGAACCCACATGTAGCGGCCGTCCTATGGCACTGGTATTCGAGTAGCCTTATCCGTGTTAAGTTGAGTAGTGAACTCCTGTCGAAACCGATTAAGCTTCACCGGGGACTGCGTCAAGGGTCGGTTTTAAGCCCTGTACTCTTCAATTCACTAACCTCGTCGGTAACAAAAAAGATTAACGGTGGTTTTAACACTGAATGTATGGATGTGAGCCTACTGTGCTACGCCGACGACATATTACTGGTGAGCACATCGCTTTGTAACCTTCAAGCTAATATCGATCTCCTAAGTCGAGGTTATACTAATATTGGTATGGTTATTAACCCTGCTAAAACAGAATTTCTTGTATTTGAACCCCCGCGTGCGCCGTCTGAAGTTGCCCGTCGCGAGGCTACCCGTGTTACCGTTGCAGGGCAAGTAGTACTTCCAAGCCGCAAGTTGAAGTACCTAGGTATCACATATGGAAGCGACCTCAGAAGCTCGCGTGCTCTTTTTGTTGACCAGGTTCTGTCGGGTTTTCGGTCTGGGTATGCTAAACTTGCAGCTCTGAAGTTTAAATTTAATAAGTATATTCTTGCTAGGTTGTATCGTGCCGTCGCTCTTCCCTTTGCTCACTACATCTCACCCGTTTGGCATTGGCTATCGAATTCGGATATGTTGCGAATCCGTTCAGGCTTTTGCAAATATTTAAAGTTTCTGCTTGGTCTGCCACTTTACCTCCGTAACACTGGTCTGCTAGAAAAGTATCATATACCTGATCCTGTTGAGTTCATGCCGAATTTTGAAAAACAAGCTCTCGTGAAACACAGGGCACTATTATTTGATTTCCCAGCGACTTTCTTGCTTGATAGTTGAAGTGTGATTTGTTTGTATTTAGTAGATTATTATGTTCGGTTGATTTGTTTTCGTCTTTATTTTCTCTTTTCTTTTGTTTTGCTCCGCTTCTTTATGCTTCTTTTTTATAAGCGGGTTTGTAATAAATTATTATTATTATTATATACGAAGATACTAATCTACATATAAGTGTAGAACGTGTAATAAATATACTTTGCTTCGCGGCTATCATCACGGTAGGTTAGATATTTTTGTATAAATTAAATAAAACCAATAAGTTCTTGCATTTTAACCTTTGAGTATTGAGAATATTAGAAAGGTCATAGAATTCAATATGAAATCTCAAAGTAACGTTTTATACCCTCCTCCCCCGCGCACGTAACATTAAAAATGAATAAAAACTCAACTTTAATAGAAAAATATATAAGAATTAAAGTTAAAAAACATGCAAAAATGACTGAACTTCTTTTCGTTTTGAAATAACTCCATGATACCTGGCTCCACCTCCAAAAATCTGAAACTGAGACATTTCGGTGAAGAACTAAATATCTAAAGATGAAATATGTCTATTTCTGCTCGAAAACTTTCTCGGTGGGAGGCTAAATGATGAACGAAGCACTGATTCTCCTTGATCCCTCTCCCTAATGATTTTAATAATAATTCTTTTGGGATTTGTCGTTGAAAAATATCAATTTTTGTTATTTTTCAGTGAAAAAATAGCGCCTTCTAGATTCTGAGTAACTCATTCCCTCTCCCCTATTTTCCGAGGGGCTATGGCGCACTGACAGCATTTTGACACTTTGGTGGTGGTTAATCGGAGTTCTCGTTGACGGTTTTTGGTTGATGTGCCGTCATTTTCATTAATGTCATTTAATTTTCAGGGTTGTCTCCCCTCCCCCTATTTTTAAAAATTTGACATTAAATTACGTATAGGCTTTTATCAAGAACATTAAATCTCATACAGGCTTTTAACAAGGACATTAAATCTTGTACAGATTGAAAGTGTGTTCCCAGACATGCTGAATCTGAAAGTGTGATTTCAGAGAGAATTCTTTAATCTTTTAGAGTTAACTTATCATTTAGGGTTCTCTAACATGCTGAACCTGAAAGTGTGTTCCCTGACATGCTAAATCTGAAAGTATAATTTTCATGGTGATGAACTTTTCTAAAGAATAGAGACGGCTGAGGGTTAAGATGTTTATTGCTTAAACATATTAAAAAACATTTGAAAAAAAATACATATTGACATATTTTAAAAAATAGCTTAATCCATTTGATATGATGAGGAGCATGAGTTTAGGTCTTTGGATATCTGATGCATTTTTCCATGTCAGGCATCTTTTCCGGCACCCATTGAGCAAAATATCTAACTTCATCTTCCGGATCATGTACTGAATGCAGGTATTTCTCACATTTGAAGTCTTCTAAATTAAATAATGCTATGTCTTTATCACATTTTTCTAGTAAGAGTTTATCAGTTGGCACGTTTCCCTTAACATATACTGCTTGCACACCAAAAAAACTGCATATTTCCTGAATTTCCTCTTGTACATGTTTTATTTCATAGACATTTTCATTACGTGGTGTTATGGTTTTAACGTAAAAGCCGTTTCGATTTATAAAATTTAGTGTTGGATTCTATCTGTTTTTCTCGTACTTAAACATTTTGTATCTGACGTTCCATTTATAGCTATGAATTTCACGCCGTTGATCGTCTAGGAATAAGAAAGCTGCTTCGAAAATAATGCCAGTTGTGGAATATTTCAGACCAATATATTCTGTGTCAATCAAACCAAACATTATCATAGCTGAAAAAAGGGCCTAAATTAAATAAATATGTAATGTTTCTGAAACTCTAACAAATAAAGCTCACTTTCTTAGAATAAATCATTTTCACTTAAGGAGGTTGGGTAACATTAAATCTACACTTAAAAACTACTGCTTTGCACAACGAAAAATAAATTATAAATATAACATCGGAAAAGTTAATGTTGAGTTGTTGACCAAAAAACTGTCCTCCGTCTCTTAAAGACACCCCCTCCTCCCCTAGAGTCCTCTTCTTTCATTTTCCCTTAAACTACGCGTGTTATTTTTTTTTTATTTAATTCTTTTATAACTCATTTCATGTTTTTCATCATTTGTATAGTTCAGTCTGAAAACGATCCAGCGGAAAAAAGTTAATATTGAGCTGTTGACCAAAAACTGCTCTCCGTCCCTCAAAGACACTCTCTCCTCCCCCGGAGTCCTCTCCTCTCATTTTCCCTTAAATTGCAATGGTTATTGCTTTTTATTTTATTATTTTATAACCCATTTCATGTTTTTCCCCATTTACATTGTTCAGTCTGAAAAACAATCTAGCCTGACCTTTACCTGTAGGAGGGACGGTGTTCATTTTCTGTGAAGTTTCTGTTAGATAACAAATACTGAATTTTGGTTATCAGGTTGTATCCATATTGAGTCAGTAGTCATCTGAATAAATATATTAAAATAGGGAAAAATAGTCTCTTAAAATTCTCAAACCTCGACTCTTAAGCCTAAGAAAATAATAAAATATATGGAACTTTATTTCTGAGATCTATAACGCAATGTCTTTAATTTCCTTGGTGATATTAGTGGTCTCCTTCTTATTCTCAATGTGTTTTAATAGATCACAGGTATATTCATCCCATTCTAAGAAGCCCCCTCCCTCCTTTTCAGTAAAGCAAAAAGAGCTAAGGTGTATTTAAAGTTAAAAAAGACTAGCATTATTCTTTAGGGTCAAAAGCTACATCAAATCCAGGCCAATGATTTAAAATATAGATCTCAAAATATCCGGCCATAAATATGGTATAATTAAAAGCTAATCAAACACTAAACTTCAGGGTTATATTTATATGAAAGGTAATTTATTTCGTCAAATCAGTGTCTACATATATGGTACACTAGTGAGCACAAGCAACAATCTCTTTGCAGTTCACGCGAAGAAACAGTTTGTTTTCACTTACAACAAAGCTGCTAGAAGCGAGACATTGCCCCTTCCCCGCCTCTCCCCTTTTACATAATGTCCTAAAAATATTTTTATATATATTTAATTTTGGAAATAACTTATTTCCCTCTGCCATACAGGTTGCGTAGGCTTAGCTTAATTAACGCAATCTCTTTCTGCATGAAACTGTTTTTAACTCGACGGGAAAAACTATCATTTTTCAGCGGAAGCTTTTGATATCCAAATTCTTGTATATTTAGCAATGCCGAATGTACTTTAAAGGGTGTCAGTAATTATCAGCTATTTAAATCTTTGCGGGAAATCTGTAAGTCAAGCCATACGGTGAAAATAGTATATTAAGGGATTGACAGAAAGTTGGCACTGGATTTTAGGTAAGATACAGAATTTATCAAAAACAGAATTAAAGTCATAAACGGGGGGAAGGGAGGATGGGGGTTTACATAATGGAAAAAGAGTGTATTTTACGATTTCTATCGAGTATAAACATCATATAGCGGAGTTTGTATTGGGGGGGGGGGTATACCCTGAATTTGATTTTACTGGAGGGTTGACTATGTAAAATGATTTTATTTGGAAGTAAACTAAGAAAATTTACTAAACTGAACTCAAATTATAAATCGCTGTAGCCAAAGCTTCCAAGTCAATAATATTTGATCCTCTACCCTTAATGTCTTGAGACTATCTATATGATAATTTAACCTCAACGCATGTCCGTTATATACAAAATCTCAAGGGCAAATTGTGATGTAATGGGAAACCTTGCATAATTTCCCTGATTGGCTTAGAGAAAGACACGTGATCTTGTCCCGTTATCGGATCAATACATTCCCCCGCTGATTATCTAAATCAAGTTCTCAGAAATCCACTTCCCCCTCGAGTCTTAGATCAATACATCTCTCCCCGTTAATGCGCATGTGCAAACTTCCCCCTGAAGTCATTACACCTAAACAAACAACAACAAATCAATTGACCTTGATCCCATTAGACTCGATCGATAATCCTTGAATAAATTATGTGTATCTCGGAGATATTATGGCCTTCCTACTAAAGAGAACAAGAACTTTCAATTTCCATTCAAATGAGCCCTCTCCGAAGTTTATACGAGCATTCCATCCATAAGAACTATATATGCCCCCAGAGCATTTCTTACAATGCCTGCTTCTGAGCACGGGGGGTTGCGTCGACACAGGAGGTTTTCTTGTGTGACCTTTGAACAATCTTTAACTAAATGGTTATTTTAAAAATTTTATCGGACTGGCTTGGGCAATAAAAGGTGTGGGGGGCGGCTAGTTACCCCCTCCCCCCTATTCATCTGATAAACCAAAAGGCGTGGAGGGCGGGAGGGGAAAGTTGTCCTCCGATCTTTTATTACTCTGAGAAAATGAACTAGAACTTTTAATATCCATTCAAATAAGCCCTCTCTGAAGTTCATACGAGTATCCCTTTCATAAGAACCATATACGGCCCAAGGACATAGCTTACAATGCCTGCACCCGGGCCCTGGGGGCCTTTTTCGACACTGGAGTTTTGTTATCTAACCTTTGAACTATTTTATAAAATGGCTATCTCAAAATTTGTAGCAGATGGGTTTGGGAAAAAAAAAAAAAGGACCTGGGTTGGGGGGGCAGGGGCCCTCCGATATCTTTTGACTCTTAAAATTTGAATTAGAGCTTTTAATTTTCATTCAAATCAGCCCTCTCTGAAGTTTATACGAGCATCCCTTCCATAAGAACCATATTTGCCCCCAGGGTGTAACTTGCAACGCCTGCCCCCGGGCCCTGGGTGGTTTTGTCGACACCGGAGTTGTTTTTATCTGACCTTTGAAATATTTTTAACAATATAACTATCAAAAATTTTCATCGGATACATTTGGGGGAAGAGGGGCAAGGCCCTCTTCTTTTGACTCTTTTGACTTCTTTTGACTTTTCGATATCTTTTGACTCTTAAAAACTGCACTAGAGCTTTCAACTTACTGTCAAATGAGCCCTCTTTGAAGTTTATACGATCATCCCTTTTGCAACAGTTGTATACACCCCCAGGCATAACTTACAACGCCTAGACCGGGCCCTGAAGGATTGTGTCGACCCCGGAGATTTCTTTGTATGATCTTTGAAACCGTTTTGAAAAAAAAACGGCTCTCTCAAAGTTCTTACCGGATGGGTTTGAGGAAAATTAGGCATGGATAGGGGGGCTAGCTGCCCATCGACATCTTTTGACTCTTAAAAAGTGAACAAAACTTTCCATTTCCAATCATATGAGCCCTGTCTGAAGTTTATACGAGCATCCCTTTCATAAAAAAAAAAACATATACACCCCCAGGAGTGCCCCAACAACGCCTACCCCCCGGGTCCTGGGGGGTTGTGTTGGCACCCCGAAGTTTTTGTTATTTAATTTTTGAACAGGGCTAAAAAGAGCGTGGGGGGGCTAGTAACTATTTTTAACAAAATTTCTATCTCAAAATTTTCATCAGATGGGTTTGGAAAAAGAAAGCGTGGGGTAGGGGGGGCTAGTTGCCCTCGTATCTCTTTTAACTATTTTAAAGTTAGCTCGAACTTTCAATTTCCAATCAAATGAGCCCTCTCTGACATTCATAAGAGCATCTCTTTCATAAGAACCGTATATGCCCCAGGGCTTAATTTATAACGCCTGCCCCCGGAACCTGGGGGTTTTGTCGACACCTGAGTTTTTGTTATCTGACTTTTGAAATTTTTTTAAGTTATTGGCTATCTCAAAATTTTAACTGATGCATTTGGGGAAAAAGAACTTGGGGGCTGCTTGCCCTCCAATCTATTTTGACTCTCCAAAACTGAACTAGAACTTTCAATTTCCAATCAAATGAGCCCTCCCTGAAGTTTTTACGAGCATCCCTTCCATAAGAACCATATATTACCTCAGGGCATAAATTACAAAGCCTACCCTCGGGACCTGGGGGACTGTGTCGACCCTGGAGTCTTTTTTATATGATCTTTGAGCTATTTTTTAAAAAAATGGCTATCTCAAAGGTCTTATCGGTTGGTTTTGAGGGAAAAAGGGCGTGGAGGGCAGGGGCTAGGTTCCCTCCGATCTCTTTTGACTGTTAATAAGTGAACTAAAACTTTCCATTTCCAATCAAATGAGCCTTCTTTAAAATTTATACGAGCATCCCTTCCATAAGAACCATATATATCCCCAGGGCACATGTTACAACGGCTGCCCCCGGGCCCTGGGGGGTTGTGCTGACACCGGAGTTTTTGTTATATGATCTTTGAACAATTTTTAACAAAATAGATACATTTGGGAAGAAAAGGCGTAGGGAGGGGCTGGTTACCCTCCGATATCTTTTGACACTTAAAGAGTGCACTAGAAATTTCAATTTCCAATCAAATGAGCCCTCTCTGAAATTTTATACAAGCATTCCTTCCAAAAGAACCAAATATGCCCCCAGGGCATAACTTATAACCCTTGCCCTGAAGACTCTGGGGGGGAGTCTCCTGGTCAAAGATATAATTTCCAGAACTTTCAACAAAGTTTAACAAAATGGCTAAATAAAAACTTTGATTGGATGTGTTTGGGGAAACGGTGGGCGTTGAAGGGGTGTTAGTTGCCTTCCAATCACTTTCGACTATTAAAAAAGGCACTAACCATTTAAATTTCCAATCAAATTAGCCCTTTTTGAAGTTTATACGACAACGCTTTCTATAAAAACCTTATATGCCTAGGGTATAACTTACAACCTCGCCCTGAGGGTGGTGGTGGTGGTGGTGGGGGGGGGGGGGGGGTTGGGGTTGGCTTTTTCATCATCAAAGACCTAATTTCAAGAGTGTTCAACTATGTTGAACAGTCAAATTATTTGCAACAATTCTACTACATAGATTCCAAGCGTCGAACACGGGGAAACCAGTTCGGATTCTAGTCCAGCAGTAGTTGTTGGTAAGACTGGTAAGTTGGTAGCAGTAGTTGATAGACTTTCCGCCTTACGAACTTTAAATACACCGACGACGTATTCTTTCTTGTGCCAGAGCCAAACTCAGCCCAGCAAATGCTTGACAAAGCAGCACAAAAATAATAAAAGATATTAATTTAAACATCACACTGGACTGCCAACTAACCCTTAATGGTCTCATGCTTGAAAATGTTGATATTTTCGTTTATCTAGGGTCCGGTGTGGATTTGAAGGGAAGATATGACCAAAATGTCAACACAAGAATATGAAGAGCTCAAGCAGTTTTTCTCTCAGTTTTTCAAATATATCTGGGCCCGTCTAAAAATTCAGCTTGTAAACGATGGCAAGTCCTACTTTTATGGTTTTAAATTGTGGTCGATGAAAGCAACTCAGGAACAAACTCTTGAGGATTTTGACCACCATTGGCTACATTCAATCTTACACTTTCGGATACCAGATCAGACTCCGACCGATGACCGACAATATTTCAACATTCCCTGAAAGCTTCGCCTTAATACCCCTAGCGTCAGTAGTAGTAATCATCGAAGTTGTAGTAGTAGCAGCATTCACATAGTGCCTTCTGGTTAGTTCAAAATTCACCTCAACAAGAATTGAAAGCTTCAAATTAATACCCTAAGTAGTCCCTGGGATATTGTTTGTAAAGAAGAAGACAACCTGCATGCACATTGTGTATTTTGATTTGAACTTCCTCACAAAATTCCCTGAAATTTTCACCTTAATACCCTCAGTCCTACTAGCAGTAGTAATAGCACTAGTGGTATTAGAAGTAGTAGTGGTGGTAGAAGAAGTAGCCGTAGCATGCACAGCATTTTTGGTTAGTTCAACGTTCCACCACGGTGACAATCTTTTTTTCTCGGTGACAATCAGCTTTGGCCTGTCCTTGGATATCTGCTGTACAAACATATACCAATTGACTTCGAAGAAAACCATTGGTGAAAATCTATCAAATACCGAATTCAGCACCCTCTCTTTTTACTTTTTATTTGAATTTAACATTAAAGACAAGTTATCACCGGATTTGAGTACCTATTCAAACTACATCGCCTTAATTAAGCACTAGCACTTTTGATTGTTTCCTTAGGCTTTTTGGGTAACTAATTTTGTGGGTTAAAATCGATATATTAAGGAACAGCGTTTAGTAACACCAGTTACCCAAATTTATGTGAAGAGGGTAACCTTACACTGTCCCCACAAAGATATCTTTTAACCGCGCATTTCTTTCTTCTTAATAGATTATTTTTTTTTTGACTCGTTGTAATTGTTTTTTCCGTAATTATTCTATTAAGTATTTCTTTTTTCTTCATTTTTGATTATCAATACCTTAGAGATTTTTTCAATGCGCTTTGCCTATCTGCTCTGATTGGCCTTGTCACATTCGATTTCTAGGTTGTTTATTTTCATTCATTGTGAATTTACATTTCTCAGGTCGTTCTCTTGATCTTGTCTCATTTGATGGTTAATTTTTTTGCTTTGAACAATTGTTAATTTACCTTTTCGTCCTCTAGGTATTATATAAAACTGCTTAAAACGGCTTTTGTAAATAAAATCATTACACTTGGTCTTTTATACTTAGCTATGTTTCATGTATTAGTTTTGGAGTGTTCTGAATATTAAAAGAGATACGACCACGTCACGCCTGTGGAATATAATTCTAAGAAAACTCAAACATATTTTTCCTGGATCAATTCTAAGAATTCTATTTCATAGCTAAATTCATTCTTATGTTTCCTATTGCCCAGTCATATGGATGTCTACTTACCCTTCTTTTCTCGAACCGCTTTCGAATACTTACGGTAAAGCTATAAATCTTATCTAGGATGTAAATCGTTCGGCAACTAAACCGTTACTTGATATTAAAAAACTTTATATTCTCTCCTGTGCGTCTTTCACTTTTCTTCAGCTCCATGGTGATATTCCTAGGTCCCTTAGATTTACAACTTCTTTTGTATCTGATCGGTCAGATTTTCAGCTCCGTAGTTCTCTAAATATCCAAATTCCACATACACCAACAATAACATCCAAATTTAATCCTTTTGTTGCGTGTCATTTGACATGGAGCACCCTTCCCGTTTCGGCTTGAGAATGTCACTCGTTTGGCACCTTCAAAAGACTAGTAATTTATTTTTGTTTTCATGGGATTAATTTTTTCTTACTTTTTCCTGAATAAATTTTTATTTCCCTGAAATAGACTTTACTGTATAGTTTTTATTTTTCTATATTTTCTTTTCTTCTCATCATTGCTCTTCTTTCTGTGACTGTGAGAGAGTAATTTTTATTTATTTTTCTACCTTATGTGCAGCCTTTCTCGTAGCATACTTTTGTGTTTTGAATGGTTGGTAATAGTTTTTCATTTGATTGCTTTTCGTTTCTGTTTTTCTTTTCTTTTTTTCTGTATAAACTGATTGTGACCAGAGAATTGTATAAGGGTATGAAGATCACCTTTTTGATTTGAGAATAATATGTTCGAAAATGAATCATGTTATGCTTTATTGGTGTCTGAGTTGTTTAGTTTCTTTTCTAAGTAAGTAATTGGCTATTGTTGTCTGAGTTTTTTGATCCGTTATATACTCCCCTAATTATAGGCCAAGGAGCCTTTGGGGGGACAAACAGTAAAACTTAGCGTAAAGAAAAAGGTATTGAGGAGGGGGCAACCCTTCATATACGGAATAAGTTTGTTGGTTCGTTTGTTGTTAGTTTTTTTTTCGTTTGTTCGTTTTGAGTTTTAATGTTGCTTCTTACTTTAAGTTAAAAAAAATGTTTTTTTTTATTTAATTTCTGTTTGTTTTTCAATTAATGCAGGTAAAACTGGCTCCGCCGCCAAGAAATATACCCCCCCCCCCCCTCACGGGAAACTTCAGCAAAAATTTCATCCGAATTAAAGTACACCCCTCTCCGTCGAGTTCCCTTCAGACAGTTCCATCCTCGCTGAAAATCCCCCCTCCGCATAAAATTTCTTGTGGAGGATTCAGCCTGAAAAATTATCCTTAGCATACTTTCATTAGAAAAAGACTTTCATCTCCAATCGGTTTCCCGATCACTCCGGAAATGCCCCCTTCCGTAGAATTTTTTTCCGGAAATCAAAACACGCAGAAAATAGCCCTAGGATAATTCCTCCGGAACGTCTCCACATGCACAATTGAGTTGGCAAAGATAATGTAAGACAATTAATAAGAATTTCGTATAGAATTCTGTCAAATCTCCCCAGTGTAAAAATTTCCCTGGAATCCTCCCCCTCCCCCCCCCCCCCCCCCCCCCCCTCGGAAAAATTTCAAGACAGATTCTCCCAATGGAAATCCACACCTAAGCGCAGATTCCCTTAGCTCTGAAAATGTTCTGAAAATAGTTATGAAAATGTAGTTCCTGTTATTTGAGTAGAATTTTAAACCATATTAATGGGTTTCTTCCTAAAACTTAGGGAATGTGTTTGTAGATCTTTGAACCCTCATAAATTGAAATTGAGCAAAGTCGTGAAGTTATAAAACAGTTTTGTTGTGGTTCTTTAAAGCAGAAGGTCTGTTTTGTAAGGTTTCATTTTCATAACACAAAGATTTTTAAAGGTCAACAAAGGTCACCGCCCTCTAGAGGGAGAAGTGGAAGTAGGTACTTCAAAACACCTTCCTGGTACATACTTTAACCTGTTGACCCATATCAGGAAGGTTCATTTTTCTAACCTAACCCCTTTCCAAGATAGCAGAAAGAAGCTAAACTAGATTTTTACCTTTTTTTTTTCTAATCTTAAGTTTAATATGACCGTTACTTTTCTTTGAAAAACTTCTTTTGGGAATTTTTTTTAATTAATTAAATACAAGAGCAAGAAAATATCTGTTTTCCTCTATATGTACAACTAAATTACATCACTCTACTGCAAAATAAAGTCCACACTTACCTGGTACCGGAGTAGTGAAGGAAGCCAAGTCTTTAAAATTAAAGGTGTTCAGGTTCGAATCCCTTACGGTGCCAGGAAATATTTCCGACAGATGAATGAACTAATAATGTTTTTCTTATATGATACCGATTTTATAATAAAGGATTACAAAATTTCCACTTTCCCTATTCACAGAGTCCAGGTAATCTCCAATTAAGCAAATCTTTATTTCACAGTAAAACCTTGGCACTGGAATTCCAAGTTGGTTTTTTATTCAGATATTTTAACCTGTCCACAGGAATGACTTTAGCTCAAAAACCAAAAAGCCCCAAGCAAGACCAGTCCTGCGGTTGAATCCAGCTAAAAGGTATTGCTCAATGTAGATAAATTAATATATATAGATGTAAAAGCTCCTATCAAGCGTGTATCCTGGAGTTTTATACGGAGGATTTTTCTCTGGGGGGGGGGGCAAGAAAACTAGCCCCAAAACTCTTGAAAAGGCATTGGCTCCTATGTCTCTCTTCAAAAATCTTTCCTTTAGTAACGATTGACTCCTCCTGCTCAATATCTTTCTCTTTACGCTAAACGACTATTAAAAAGGACACTAGCCATTCCAATTTCCAATCAAATGAGCCCTTTTTAAAGTTTCTACCACAACTCCTTCAATATTAAGTGACCTGGCCAAAATAGGAAATTATTTAGGCAGCGCTATTGCGCTGCCTACGATAAGGGCACCTTGAAAAAGAAATAAGCAATAGGCATTTTATAAGGATATCACAAAGCTTACTGTGATTATAAAATCCCTCATAAATTATAAATCGCTCGTGATTTTGAGAGGGTAAAAATCTGATTGGTGGATGACAGATTTAGAAATACCTTTTTATTGGTATTTTAACCAAAAACATTCAAAAAAACCCTCCCCTCAGTTTTGAAACATGCCTTCGTGTGTCTATATAAGAAAAATTGCAATTAGCCTCCTCCCGCCCTGCATTTTTGAGAATTGGTACCACTGCTCACTCTTAGAAACGTAGAAGCGAAGGTTTCCTGAACTTAACTTCCATACAAAAGGTAAATACTGTCTATCACATAAAAAAAAAATAGTATCATTAAATATAAATTATAATAGAATATACAACAATAATTTAACGTACAAAAAAAAGCTAATAAGGTAAATAAAACGAAAATATAACCAAATGTAATAAATAAAACCACAGCTAATAACAAAAAAAACTATTCAGTTGTAAGAAAATAGAACTTGCCAATTCCCGAGTAATTGGTGTTTTATCTCCATTTGGAAGATGCTCTTCCAGCACCAAAATTATGCAGTTGGCAATGATAGTCAAAAGTATAGCATATTCAAACGGAGTGCATAGAAGTTAAGGAACACATAGATAATATGTCCAAAGAGAAAAAAGAGATTACAATCCTACAGTTCTATACTAAAAAGTATGCTATGTTTCAATTGGTTTATTTTTGTGACGTTATTTTGTGACAACGATATGATAATTTCGATCTTTAAGTTTCGATAAGCATCGATCTTATTGCTTCTTAAAAATAAAGAGGCACTTGTTAATTATACGGAACGTACCCATAAAGTAAAGTTATGTTAATCCTAATGTAGTATGCCAAAATATGATGGAAATATAACACTTTAGTTTATATAAAAATATAATTTGGGCTATATAGTTGCACATTAAGGAGGTCTGGGTCTAAAGTAACCAAACCTTACCCCAACCCCTTAATGTGCACATATGTAGCCCAAGTTATCTAAGTCCAACCCATTCTGTCGTCCGTTATTTGTCTTTGTGGCTATGAAACTGGTTTTCATAGATCTTATATTATCCTTATTATTCTTAGCAAATTATCCTTACCATATTGGTAGTGCTATATTAATGATAGGTACGGGGCAGGTAGGACATTACTGTGTCAATGATAGGTACGGAGCAGGTGGGATATTACTGTGTCAATCTAAGGAAGCGGTCAGTACTCCCACCATACAAGCTGGCTATCATTCAAGCAGACACATAGTCAATCTTATTGGGCATTTCCATCCATAAAATTATAGACATTAAAATCCATAAAACCTCTATACATATACCATGAAAAAAAAAAACACCAAGCACATATTGTCATATATTCTGTCGATATTTTATGTTTGCAATTATAATCAGCCTTCTATGAAAATCGTGGTGTTCATAGTACAATGATTTTGAATTAAATTCATTTTTCTCTTAGAGTCTTGGTTGTTTTCCACATTCCTATGGTTTTCCTGGTCTGTTTATATGCAATTGCTGGTTATGAAATTCAATATGTTAAGCAATGTATTAGGCGTGGTTTTTTGTGTTTCGTCTTGAGCATGGGTATATGAACTCTGGTAGCGTGATATTATCTCAGTTCGAAATTGACATTTGAAAAAAAACATAATGAATTCGAACAAAAGGAATAATGATGAAAGCTACAAGCAAGAAGTAAGTTGTTCATTGTATTCTTAGCGGGTAAAGGGATTAATTCTAATATACTTTATGGAATGGTTTATACAGCCTCCTTATAGTTATCACATTGTATAGTTTTAAAATCCTCTTACATTACTATTGAACTGATCATTCCCTGGAATATTTTGAACTGGGTATATTCATAAGGGGGGGGGGGTGTTTTGTGACTCAGTTTTTTTTCTTGTAATAAGCCGATGCTAATAAATTGTTCATAGAAATAAATATTGACAGAAACCCTCGCATATCGCCTTATGAATAAACAATTAAATGAAATCAGTAGTAATGTGTAAATAGGTTTGACCGTGCCCACTGAAATAATGAATAATTTATCTGATGTAAAAAGCGAATGTGATGCCTGAGATTTCCAATGGTAAAAAAATGCTGCTATAGCCATCTGAACCATCAAGTAAATGATATTATTATTTTCTTAGAAATACATTCTAAGCAATAGGATTGCAAGCATTTACTATACCATTGAATTGTATGTAATTGTATATCATATCATATCTTTAGTTTTAATAAACTACCCTCCCTACTAGTTGTTTTTGCACCTTTTAGTTCAATTCGTGAAATATTTTTGAACCTGGATCTTCAGGGGTCGGTAAAGAGCAATATCAAAACTAAAAAGTACGTAAACACCGCATTTAAATGGTTTGCGAGCTTAGCCCATGAGGCAAATCTTACTATTTTTATTCGGGCCCCAATTCCTCCACCCTATCCCTCAACCCCATCCATACAACCCCCCGCACTTGAAGCATCATATTAAACAAATTCAAACATACAGATACATATATGAAAACACACAAACACGCAGACACACACACACACACACACAAACATATACACACACACACAAACACACACACACACAGACAATCCAAATATTATTTTTCGGGTAAAAGAAAAAATTACTTCACATTAATTTTTTAGATAAATGTATTGGAACTCTCACCACCAGCAATCCTAAGGACAAACAACTCATTTGACGACATAGAGATACCGTTATTAACACCACCACTACAATTCCAAGATAATCTCCATGTCGAGTCAGATATATCCAAGAATGGATTGGAAAGTAGTTAAAGGATTGTTTTGGTTTTGGGAGTAGTAGTATGCTTCTTCAAAATATATTGGATCGTTCCGTTAGTGAACCAAGTTCATCTACAGGGGTATGGCTCAACCAAATACCCTCGAATCTCAAGGTGGATTAGAGAATGAATGATCTGATCGTTTCAGTCCTGACACACTCGAGGTTTTGTTGAGTGAGCTGGGGGATTTCACACCACGCAATATCCCCACCATTGAACAAATTGGTGCGGGACATGAAATCCTTCTAACACCCCCTGTCATGCCCGATTTTAGTTTAACTGACTCTGCCTTGCACAGTGTATATGTTTATAGGGCTGAGTTTGGGGATCCATTTAATTCGCTAACATCGGTTAGCACCATAACGGAGCTGGTAGACATAGTGCACATCTATTTGGGCAAGATTCGAGCCCTTCTTGAAAGAGTGATTTGGAAGGGAGGTGGGAAGGATGGAATTAAGGCTACTATTGCAAAAAAAACAACTATTTATTTAAATGAAAAGGTGGATGAGGTGTATGAACGTTATTTACGTACTGAAATGCTAGCGCTTCATCTGGACCAGAATAATTTTGAGGGTGTTTTAAGGAATGGGTTGACAGTATAGTAACAATATTGGATAATTGTAGTGAGGTGGGTAGTGGGTCGGTGTTTTTATTTATTGAGAGTTTTGATGTTAATGTGGGTAAATTTAAAACGAGTGTTATTTTAAGGGGAGGTGGGAGGGGGTGGGTGGGGGGCAACATATAATGAAGATTCAAAGGGGTGTAAAGGTGTACAACGATTTTGTTTCGATACAGGGCTTCAATGCTTCAAATATACATTTCTTCTGGCAGCTCACAAAACCTCTACAAGAGAATGCTAGTAGGACACGGTTTGACGATTTTTGCAGTTAACGGGAGTCCAAATTTTCCTAAGGTAGATTTTAATTGTTTAAATGATCAATATCCAGTAAAACTTAATGGGATAACTATTTTTGAGCGGACTAATGCATATTTAAAGATTGGTTTTACTATTTTACAATATGAAACAGAATTTGAGGTGGGTGAGTGCAAAAAAGGGGGTAATATTTTCAGTGAGAGCTCCGTCCATTGAATCGGTGGAACATTGGGTTGGCTTCTTTACAAGCCAGCCAGTGAACCCGATTCAATTGGACATTTTTTTCCTATACCAAAATTAGTTTGATTTTAAGTGAGGGTAAAAGGGGGTGTAATGGTACATGTTACTATTGTCCGACATGCATTTCTAGATTCCGGTCAGAATTTAAGATAAATAATGTTATAAAGCATGGCAAGCGTCAAGGATGTCAATCTGTGTAAATGGTTTTTGCGGTGACAGGACCATCTTGCGATTGAAAAACTTTCAGAAGTCATTCCAGCAGAGTGAAAAGGTGGTCTTAGACTGCGAGGCTGCTCTCATAGGTGTGTATGATCCATCGAATTCAAATCTTGTTAAAAACATAAAGCCATTGCAGTTTCTTATGCTAACGCACAAAGAGATTCATGTAATTCCATGCGATTGGTAGAGGTAGTTGAGAGATTGGTTGGTGAGGATTGTATGCTCTCAGCCATGACATCACTCGTAAAAACAGCAAATAAATCCATATCACGGCTGCGAAATACATCGTATCTAATGACGCTATCACCAGAGGACAAGTTAGCCATTAAAACTGAAAAAAATGTGTTGGGTTTGTAAGGGGTAATTTTTTGAGGGTAATGGGAAAGAGGGAAAGTGGGTAAAGGGCTGGTCCACGACCACCATAATTTCGGCAACCTGATTGTATCGGGATTGAGTAATTTCCTAGGAGTTGCCCATCAATCGTGTAATTTAAACGTTAGCCAACAATATTTCATACCTTTTTATATGCACAATTCCACCTATGATTTGGAATTTATTTTACCGGTGTTGGCAGGATTGAAACGAGGTGAATGTGTAAATGGCACTTGGGTAGATGGTTCTTTATCATATAATATCATAACCAAATTGTCTGAAAAGCTGCTGCTCTTAGAATTCAAATGGCAAACAATAGATAATGATAAAATGTGCTTGAATAAGATTCGTTTTTTAGATTCCTTTAGCTTCTTCCCCAAATCTCCATTCAAGTACAGACAATCTACAATTTTAATTGTTTCCCCCTCCTTAAACAACACTTCCTTAAACAGCACTTTCTAGATGGTGAAATATATAATTTATTAACGTGTAAAGGCATATACCCGTATGAGTACTACAACTCCATTGCGAGGCTTTCTGAGGAACAATTACCATCCATCACTTTGTTCCACGATTCAATTTACGATTTCTAACCCACCACTGTCGACTGAGAATTTGCCAAGAGGGTTTGGGCTAAGGGAGGATGTAAAAATGGGGGGGATTATTGTAGATTGTTCCTGGCAACTAATGTACTTAAATTGCTAGATATTGTTTGTAAGAACACAGATAAAATCTATGGGGATTTTGGGTTGGATTTGGTTTATTATTTTCCCACTCCTCATTTGATAATGGATTTAATTCTTAAAATTAGTAAAGAGAAAATAGGCTTGATCACCGACATGGATCAGCATCTATTTGTAGAGAGATCAATGAGGGGAGGGTATGATTTTCTTGGAGATGGTATCCTTAAAAACTGATCCGACTGGACAAGACACCGGTGTAAAGTTGGATGCAGTTTTTCTTAGATATGAGCTCCCTTTATCTGTCGGCCATGTCTCACTATTATTTGGCGTCTGGCAATTACAAATTCTTAACGATCCTCTTGCTTCAACTTTCCCCAACATTGCCAATGTTGAGGAGAATGGACCGCAAGGATGGTTTTTGAAATCGATGGAGTATCGTGACTCGGTGAAGGATTTTGTTTTCCCGTGCATAGACAGACCGGTGACTAGGGACTCTTTAAGTCCATACAATATTTCTATGGTAGAGGATGGGGTTGTGCACTGGACACCTTCAAAACAAAAACTTATCGATGACCTTCATCCGAAAGAGGATATCGTTTTACATCTTGTTCTTTTGCGGTGGATTGTAGCCAATGGTTTCAACGTCTCAAGGATACATAGAGCCCTCCAATTTGACCAAAAACCTTATTTAAAAACTTTTATTGACACTATTATTGGTAAACGTTCCGAAGCGAAAACAAAGGTTGAAAGGGAAATCTTTAAACTCATTTTGAACTCAAACTTCGGTAAAATTTGTGAGAGTGTACGTAATCGAAATCGTTGTGACGTTTTGACCAACCCAAAGAATGTGATCGAATCGTTGTCGATCCATACTTCAAATCATTCACCATCATAGACTCCAATATGGTCCTCCTGCACAGAAAAAAAGAAACGTGGTTTTAAATAAAAATTTTGCAGGGGCAGCGCAATAATAGAAATTTATAAGAAAACTCATGTTGTCATTCTTTTACGATGTGTGTAGGCGCCAATGGTCGGGGGAGGGAAAAGTTCAAGTAAATTAGGGGGATACCGATTCACTTTTGTTAAAAGTTAGAACCGCGAATTTATTGGAAGATTTGGAAAAAGGCGCGCATATTAGCTCTCGAATGGACTATACCAATTGGCAAGAGTCCATTTATTCGGAACTAGTGAAACGCCAGGCCCCAAATAGTTTTAATGTTAAAAACAGAGACGGGGAGCAACTTGATTTCCAGTGGTGTGCTTGCAGTTCAGACGGTGGACTGTGTGCAAACACACAATGAGGTAATCAAAAATCTGCAAGGGGGTGCCTAGACACCACGTGAATCAGAATTTCGACATGAATGTTTATAAAAACTTTGTGGAAAGTAGCATAGTTTCAAGAGCGAAAGTCATGGCGATTCGCTCTTTAAAATTTAAAAACTACACACAGTTTTAGTGGATAAAATAGCCATGTGCCCCGTGTCGGATAAAGTCTATGTGTGTGCGGATGGTGTGACGTTGCTACCCCAAGGACATTATCTAAATTCTGACCGAGGTGTATGTCAAGACAATAGACATCACATCTGTCAGGAAAAAATTCAATAGTAAATGGTTTGGGTGGTGGAATTCTTTTTAGGTAATTCGAAACCACGACTTAGGAAGGCCATACTCAAACATGGTGTTGACAGAGAATTCATTAATCTCATATCAGAACTTTGTTTAAATTTAACTGAAGGCAATGTTCAACTGCCAGAAGGTGTTAAGCAACAGACAAAGCAACATCATTCCCTTGTACATTCCCTAGCAGCAAGCAAAAATAAAGGAAGCGATTTTAAAAGAAAACGACTTCTTTAAGCGAGTGGTAGTTTCTTTACACTTTTACTGCCAATAATTGCAGGACTTGTAAACAGTTTTCTACAGAGAGAGAAAATGGCTAAACCCTATAAATTGACTCCAATTGAACTTGCCCTTTCGCCAAAGAAACATTTCGAGGACAATCTCAATAAATGCATTAACAATGAGACAATTGCCGACGATGAAAAATTAATTCTGTTTCAAAATGCACTTCGCCGAGTTGTCAAACATAAACCCTATCGTGAGAGACCACTCAATGTAAATGTCATTGATCACAAAAAGGAAATGACTCCACCATCATCAACAACAACAACAATACCAAAAGAAGAAGAAGAAGATTTGTCTAAAGTTATGACAAGTGTTGTAGATCTAATGCCATATTCCTATCGTGAACAGTGTAACAGACTCTTGACATATCTCAATGAAAGTGAAAATGTTCGAATTGATGCTAATGGAAATCAAGTTACAATCCATGGCAAGACATATATTCTATTTGATTTATTATCAGATTTGGTGATAAATCGTATAAGACTTGTATCATTTGACAGTCATCTGCATACATTTTTAAACTCATCAAAATTTCCCAAAAGTTTTATTGCAAATAAAAATGTTTTAAAACGATTAAAGCAAATTTAGTCAAATATCAAAAGATGTTTTTAAAACATTTTCAGAAAATACTAGCACGCCAAGTGGAAATGAAATTACAAGAGTTATGGGTGGGGGAGTCAAGCAAAGACGTCATAATATCACTGCATCTCCCTCACCATCACCTGTTAGTATGCAAATGGGCAGTGGACACTTCACTACGTGTTTACGTTCAAATTGGTTGAAGCATTGAAACATGCTTATGAAAATATTGGTGAAGTGGAAGGTTTAAGTTCAACCACCACACTAGCTCAAGCCACTGGACTTGAAAAAAGCTGGCAGCAGAGTATCTACAGAATGAAATCAAGTTACATTCTACATCGTAATCGTAAAGTTAGTGGTAGTCACTATCGAAAAACTAAAGCCTTTTTCCCTTTACAAATATTACAAGCAGATCTTTTGACTATAGATGAGATTCAATGGCGTCACAATTACCCATACAAGTACATTCTACTTGCAATCAGTGTTTTTTTTAGTCACTATGCATATGCCATTAATAATAAAGTAATAACAAAGGGTTTGGCTGTGATTACATGTTATTATTGACCCATTCAGCAACAACAAAATGGCTAATAGAAAAATATATTTGTTTGTCCTGATATTGATTGCTGTGTTACTGCTCTCCAACCACGACAATTGGATCATGGAATGGACTATTATAAAAGCCGTTCGTCAATGTTGGGCTACGGTCTTGGCAGTTGGTTTGATAAGACGTTTTGCTCTGCCATACGTCTGGCTAAAAAATATATTGCGCCGGTTGCCACGGATTTTTCATCCTCTACGCTACACGATTTGGGGGCTGGTAAAGATTTTAAAGAAAGTGTTTCACAAAATCTCAGGTCCAGCGCACGATCCGTTGGCGAGCGATTGAAATCACGACAAAGTGGGAAATGTTTTAAAAGGAGGAGGAACATCTTATGACTCATCAGTCTCTACTCAGGTTAGAAGCAAAAGACATCACTCTTTTCAAAGAAGAGTAAGAATAAGAAAAAGAAACCAAGAAGAAAAATTGTTAGATCGAAAAGGGATTTCTTTTCCTAGATTGAAAAGGAATATCTAACCCATAAGGAACCTCTTCCCACTGTCACCACATCTCGAAATCTTTTCAATACAGAAAGTTTGGATGTCAGTGTAAAGCATGGATACTATGAACAATTCTATCCACATCAGCCCCTCTCTGAAAACATATACTTTCAAAATTATTCCAATGAAGACTACTTCATAGATTTATCATCCACATTTATTGATTTAAAAGTTGTGGTGAGGACAAAGTCTGACAATCTATCTCCTTCCGCCGTCGATGGATTATCCTATGAAAATGTTATACTACACAATTTACTTAAACAAATATGTGTATACATAAATGGAACATTGGTGAGCTCTATCAATAATCTAACAAACTAGGCAAGTTACATACAATTTTGTGTCCAATGTCCTATAATAAAATTGAGAGGTCTGCCGATGGGCTATAACTATAGATCAAATGTTGATACTGATGGTGAATTCACTTGGGCAAGGAGTAGCAAGCAAGGAGTATCATTTAGTTGGGAGACTCAATCATGAAATATTTAATATATCTCAATGGATGCCCCCAGTGTTTTAATTAATATTAAGTTATAACTCGCTCTGTTCAATTTTATATCGAGAAAAACACTTGATGCAGCACCCGATGCCAATGTCAATCTCACCTTGGCGATACTACTTGTGCAAAAAACGACAGGTTATAAGTTCTGTTACTTTGGCAATTGAAAAACTAAGGGCCACTGGAAATAATAGTAAACGGCTCGATCCTCACACAATCACCAATCAACGTCTTATTGCCACTGGTTCAAGAGCCCACACCGATTCTTCGTTTATCAATGGTGAGATTCCTTCGAAACTTGCCTTGGCCTTTTTAAAAATGCCAATGCCATAGGTTCGTGGACAAGTTCTCTACATGAATTTGAATTGTTTGGACTTTCCTCTCTTGCATGTTAAGTCAATAAAATTCCTCTCGACAATTTATCCTTTGATAAATCCTATAGGACCCTATATGAAATGACAATGCAATTCCTAGATCGAGATTCTCAACTATATAAAAAATGTTATAACTGTTCGCAAAAAGTCATGGTACCATTGTTTTGGACTTGTCAGGTACTCAAGTTATGAGTATTGTCTGAACGGGTACTGTACGTTTAGAGTTTACCTTTGACAAACCATTGACAGAGATTTTAACATTAATCTCACTCGATAAATTTGAAACCTATTCAGAAATTAATACCGACGGAGGTGTTCTATTAGACCTGGCACCATGAAAACCAATCAAATAATTTATGTATTTAACATGGATCGTTATATATCCAAATAAAAATCCTATTGTATACCTTCAGATTTCCTTGAATATATTCATACTGCTAACAGAACCATTATCATTGTTAATATTAGTCCATCAACTTTGCAGACGGGTTATTAGCAATGCATCTTTCAAACAGCAAAGAATATAGAATTTTTTTGATCCTCTTGGTCGACCATATGCATTCTAAACACCGCACATCAAAAACTACCTTGAAGGAAGTGAGAAAGCAATTATGCAAAATCAGATGCGAGTACAAGATTTATCAACCAAAAGCTGTGGTTTTCATGTATTTCTATATTTCATTTTTTGATGTCGTGACTATACTTTCAGTGAATTTTCTCAACATTTATTTATATAGTCCTCATTTGAATGAGTTTCTAGTAGAAAATACCCTCTCAGACTGGTATAATATGGATTTCAATTCCCTAAGAATAATTTGTTTTAAAAATGTATGTAAATTTATTAATTAATAAAATATATATATAAATATGCACTTTAGACTTTTGTCTTCATTGTTCAGATTCCTTCTTCTTCTTCTTCATAGTCATTTAGATTGTCATCGTAGTCGTCATCGACAACGATTAGTGGTGGCAGATCATTGGGATGAAACTTGCACTGATCCTAGCGTGCAAAGTCAGGGTCAGATGTTCCACAACATAATGTAACTTCATTTTTATTAAATCTCCTTTTGAAATCAACAATCCTGCTACGATTCATATTGTAAAAATTCACCTTTTTCTATCTGATTATTTGAAGTAATGTCGCACACAATATTCTCATATGAAGAATCACTTTCTGTAACAGCTAAATAAAAATCAGTAGGTTTATAATCATTAATACCATTGTCTTCACAACGATGACGCAAGAACCTTACTCTCTTCATGTTTTTACAATTGAAACGTGTTTCAAATTCTTCTTCCCATACAATTTAAATCCACAACGATACATATTTCTTAGAATTAAACTTAAGTCACGTTTAGGGTTTTTTCAATCATGCCAGGGTAAGTATTTTTCCCATTTTTCACACTTATCAAAATAACAACTGGAGCATGGATATCCATTAGGATGAGCGTCACAAGTCTCTTCACGACAGGTATTAGAGTCCTTAATTTTTACAGCATATCCCTTATGCAATTCACACGGATTGCATAATTTATACTTTTCATTATAGTCATCAACTGTAGTACAGTTCTTACATGATGACCACCTACCCAATGTATATAAGCATAGTGAACATGTATGATACATTTTTTTGAATTTGTCCTTCTCATTGCCAAAGCGAAACTGACTCACAATCAATAAAAAGAACAATGTTTTCTAGGAGGAGGAGGAGGATTAATGAACTGTCGTCGTCACAAAAAACTTATTTCTTATTGTTTTAAAGAATGAATTTCTAGGTAGTGGTTAAAAGCTGAATCACAACGTCATTTTGTTTCGTTTCAGTTAATACATCAATAAATTGAGTAAATGCATTTGGTTCACAACGCATAAGCTTCATACAATAGTCCAAAGATGGGGAATCAGTTCCCATTATACTGTTAAGCATTTCTAGAGAGTATATTTCTCACTGAAGAGATAATTCCAGAAAGTCATAATCTAATACTAAACATTTTTGCAATTTTACTAGATTCCGTAATATCTTCTGTTTCTCAAATCCAATCATTTTCGTTTTTGATACTCCCACTACCAACTATAGACTAAAATAATAATTGCAAGTTTGTACTTTGTGCACACTCTCAATGTCTATTGGTAACCCCGCTAGAGAGAGTGGAGTAAACAATCATCTAGAGTATCTAATCAAAACAAATCGTAATAAAAAGAAAACACATCTTTATTGACAGAAATGTAATACAAGAATATAATTTGTTCACTCTCTTCACGCTAGGTGAGTCAATCTATTTTCCTCAATGTGGTTCATGATGGCATTCAACCCATGTTGTAATCGTGATGTATAGATTACATCACGATTAAATTATCACTTTTGCGGAAAAGCATAATTGTCCATCTGACTTAAATCTACTCCATGATATAACGTTTCTGCCAAACATCTCCTCCCATTCAAATGTTAGTAGGGAATTCTTTGTAATTTCAACTGCTATATTGGGGGCCCTTGTCTTCACAACATCACTGTAAGCTCCTTCAAGGTGTAATAGTGTAAAACTACTCATTTTCAAAATATTCGATTGTTTATTTTTCCCATTTGAAACAATGTAAACTAATCAAATTCAATTTATTGACCGAGATACTAACTCTTTATCAGATTTTTTTAACCACGGTCAATGCCAGAGTAAAAGCGTCAACGGCTATAATAATGCTACAATGAAGAATCATGCCTAACATTAAAACATCCATATCAGCCTAAAAAACTATTAAAACAAAAATCCATACATCTATACAATAAAACATCCATATAAAAAAATGCACATGGAATAAAACACTAACCATACAACAAGACAAATAGTCAATCACATAGTAACACACATAATCAACAATATATCAATAAAAAAAACATCCCTACAATAAAAACCATACAACCATACAATAAAACATCAAATATAAACACCAATAAAATGAAGAATAAAAATCCTTATACATAAAACTTCCATACAATAAAAAATTAAATAAAAAACCAATACAATAAACAATAAAACATGCATACACACAAAACTTTTTTGTTATCTGTATTATACCTTTCATTGACACAATAATGTACTACCTGCCCGCTAACTTAGATTGACACAGTTATGTACCACCTGCCCCGTACCTATCATTGACACAGTAATGTTATACCTGCCCCGTACCTATAATTAATTTAACACTACTCACATTGCCATCTCAAGACCTATCCTCAGGGGATGCGTGGGTCATGTTTAATCTAAAGGTATAGATTTGGAACCTTTCAAGTATGCTAAACGAAATGGCTACCTCCAACTTTTGATCGAACCATTTTGGGGTAAAAAAGGACGTGAGAGCGGGGGGCTAGTAGCCGTTTGATCCATTCTTCCAAATAAAAGAGATACCAGAAATTTTAATTTTCGTTTAAATGAGCCCTCTCCCGATATTCTAGAACAGTTGGTTTGATATGATCATCTTGGAAAAAAAATGAAATTAACACGCATTCGTGATTTTTTTTTCTTTCAAATAATGCAAAATTCAATACTTTGGCAGATAGGGGCTTGAAACCTCTACAGTCTCTGACATATCGAATCTAATGGTTTGATTGCAATTAAAATTATTAGTACTTATGTACTATCTGTAACACACGCGAAAAGTGAAGTCTGGTTATTGCTGGTGGAATAAAGCAAAATAGGATAAAAATATAATATACAAACAAATTGTGGCTATAAATTTGCACGTTAGGGGGAGGGTTAAAGCATAGCATATATTAAATACGTAACGTAACCCAGCATAGGGACCTTTTCCCCCCTAAACTACAAAATGTTAGTTTAAATATTAGAATCCAATTCTCTATTGAAAAAAAAACTGTTTGACTAGTTTTCTAAGTATCTTCCATATATTATATGGCGCATGTGTTACAGATAGTAGTTAAGAACCCAATTCTTTCACTTTTATTGGGTATTTCCTCCCTCATTCAAAAATCAAGCAAAGCTCCACAGTTTCTTAGCCTTTAATGGTTAAAACTAAGTCGTAGTGTAAATGTTGCCCTTCAATCACTTTTGACTATTAACATTGCACTAGCCATTTCAATTTCCAATCGAATGAGCCCTTTTTGAAGTTTCTACAACATTGCTTTCTATGAGAACCTTATATGCCCCCTCCAATCACTGTTTTGTTTGGATAATTGCAAAAATGCAAAAATGTTCTTGCAAAATTGCAAAAATGTTCTGTACATCATATAATACAACACTTGCTCATGTTGAAGTTTTGTCTTCATATTTATGTTGTTTTTTTTCTCTGTAATGTAGGCTATCAGTTCTAAATTAGATTTTCTTCTGTTAAAACCTTTGAAAGTGGAGTGAATGCAGAACTGAAATTTCAGCCAAACCTTAGGGTGGGCAAGCAATCGACATGGAACCCGAAGCATGCGATGTTAAAAAAAACAGCCGTTTGGGAACCTTCCACTTGTCCGAACCTATAACTTGACGAAAGCAGAACCTCTGTAAAAACTGCGCTTTGAATAAAGTATATTCTGTAGCCGAATTCTTCCGCTCGCTGCTTACAGTAAATACTTTAGTCCAAGTCGGAGTCACACTCCGGCTATGACGATACAAAACATTGATCGATCACGTATATTTACAAAATCAAAAAATACGAAACAAAATTTTGAAACAGATCAGTGAACAGTCAAGGCAACAAGGGGAAACGTTGTTGTTTTCACCTTCGCAAAGTCGTCCACAAGCTGGTCGAAATCCCAAGTTTTTGACTAAATCCTTTCAAAGATCAAAGGCAGGTGCAGGAAGATCAAAAGCAGGTGACTAAGGCGATCGTCTCCTTTGGTCGAGCGCAGATAGTTCTTCACTATTTCCAGCCCAGAAACACAAGCGTTCATTGCTGGCTGTCGTGACAGGAGGTGTGGCAGCAATATGAAGAACTTTGATAATTTCTGAATAGGCCACTAGAAGTGTCTGGATATTGTCCGTGACCTCCATGAATTTCTTCGGCTTTGCCTCCAACTCGAGCAAAAACCGTTTGGAAATACCAGCTTGGGCCTCAAGAAGAATCTGGTCAATGTCCATTTCAGAATAAAGTTCAGAGAATTGCTTGAGGAGCCTTGCATCCATGAACTTCGTAGAGATGGGGTCCAGAGCCTCGAATTTACTGAGCACTGGAAGGTTATCTGTAAACCATCTGTCAAATTTCACAATTAGACGATCCACAGTCTCCAGGTATTCTCTTTTCATTTCTTCTGCTAGAGTTGGAGCTCTATTATCGGATCCAACCAAGTTTTTTCCTAACGTCGAAGTGTTCATGAATTCTTTCAGATGTTTGGTAATCTTTTGGGTTCTTCTAGTTCGTTCCTTCTGACTCGCAGAGGAGGATCCGGTCGTGCGTCCATTCACGTCAGGTACTTCAATTTCAAGACCTTCGCAAAGTCGTCAACAAGCTGGTCGAAATCCAAGTTTTTGACTACATCCTTCCCTGCAAAGATCAAAATCAGGTAGCTAAGACGATTGTCTCCTGTGGTTAACCGCAGATAGTTCTTCACCATTTTCAGCCCAGAAACAAGGTTTCATTGCTGGCTGTCTTGACAGGAAGTGTGGCAGCAATATGAAGAATTTTAGATAATTTCTGAATAGGCCACTGGAAGTGTCTGGATTTTATCGATGACGTCCATGAGTTTCTTCGGCTTTGCCTCCTCCTCGAGCAAAAACCGCTTGGCAATACCAGCTTGGGCCTCAAGAAGAATCTGGTAAATGTCCATTTCAGAATTAAGTTCAGAGAATTCTTGAGGAGCCCAGCATCCATGAACTTGGTAGAGCTGGGGTCCAGAGCCTCGAATGTACTGAGCACTGGAAGGTTATCTGTAAACTGTCTGTTGAATTTTGCAATCAGACGATCTACAGTCTACAGGTATTCTCTTTTCATTTCTTCCGCTAGAGTTGGAGCTCTATTGTCGGATTCAACAAAGTTTTTTTCCTAATGTCAAAGTGTTCATGAATTCTTTCAGGTGTTTGGTAATATTTTGGGCTCTTCTAGGTTGTTCCTTCTGACTCGCAGAGGAGGATACGGTTGCGCGTCCATTCACGTCAGGTACTTCAATTTCAAGACCTTCAGCAAACTCTTTTGCCTTCTCCAGAAGCGATGCAAATGAAGTATAAGAGCACAGTTAAGCTATTTCCTTGCTTGTGCTTCAATCAGTTGCGGGACCTAGATAATATCAGATCAACTGCCTGAAGCTGCTCAGAAAGAGAGTTTGTCGTCCTCAGAATTGCTTCCATATAGAGCAACTGGAATATCACTGTGAAAGATTCCATTTTTCTCTGGAGCCCACCTGCTTCTGCTTGAGCTTCACTATCAGATCCCTCGCTGACTGAAGACAGTAAAGCCAGAATACATTCATATCGGAGTCTTATCTTCAATATTGATCAATACCAGTATGACCATCTTGTCGCCTTACTCCTTTCTAATTCCAGGACTGGCCGTTGAGTAGCCTTTTGGGACTCGACAAAACCTGATGTCTGGTGTTGCTGTTGGAAATGAACGTGTACAGATTTTGGACTAGCTAAAAAAATAACACACTTCCAAAACCTTCAACGCAGTTTGCAAAGACCAAATTTAGTCTATTTGCATGGCAATGAATGTATATTGCTTGTGGCGCTTTCGCTCTCAGTCACGCTTGACCACCAGCGAAGGGCCCGCTCATCACGCTTGCTCCGTCATAGCACTGAGCAACATAATAGTTCCAGTCGAGACCAAGTTTCACCACTGTGTCGTGAATGAAGCTGGCTAAACTCTCAGCATCTAGGCTTTTCATATGGTAGCATACTATTGGTCTTTCTCGTATTTTCCCTCATCAAAGTACCTCAGAAGAATGGCGAGCTGTTCCTTCTTCGAATTATCTTTTGTCTCGTCAACAAGAACAGCAAAGTATTTGACACGCTTAACTTCTTGCACTGTCATAGACCAAAGCCTAGATCCAATCACTGAAATTAGATCGTTCTGGTAGTCGTGGGACGCAGAGTGCCGTATCGTCTTTATAGCTTTTTAAAAAGTATGGGAGAATACTCAGCAAGAAGATTGCAAGTTTCGACAAAATATCCTTTGTTTGCCGAAGATTCTGTTTCATCGTGGCCGCGAAAGTCTGTACGCAGTCACCCCAGTAGGGCCGTTACTTTCAGTAAAGCCTTCACGTGTTCCCTGTTTTCGTTCGTTTCCTTATTCATGTCTTTTGACAAAACAGATGCGATGGGTTGCATCTCCTTTGCTGTGTATAGCTTTGAACTTCATCCTTGAAACTGCACTGTCCCTGTGGCGGTCACTTTTTCGCATACTCTTCTAGAACGCTTGAGATGTCCTTCCATCTTCTAACACCGGTGTCGATGAAAGGCCTTTCCCCGCATCTCTGTCCGCAAAAGGTCGACGTACCGCCAAAGTTTCTGCAGTAGAAACAGAAAACTGAATTTTCCGTAACTGAGTACTCAAGCCAAGGATGCTTTTCATAATACGAAATATTAAATGACCGTCTTAGCTTGCCGTCTGCTGAAACCTGTGCAGGGTGCCGTAGCAGCTGTGATTGACATGGATGGTCGTGGAAGATAAATAAATATCAGCAGGACCACTTGAACGATGGTGCTCATCATCTCAAGTCGTATCTCGTCTAGATTGTGCCTCTTGAGCAGTGACAGGGTTAGTGTCTCTTTGAGTCGTTTCGTTTTCTACTAGCTCGTTCTGACCGAGAACCACGTCCTTCGAAGGGCCCAAAGTAATGGCAATGGATTGCTCGGGTGCTGAGTCAGGCACCTGAAAGATATGCCCAAAGGTTAAAGCCACTCTTGTACTTTGAAGCATTATTGAACTCATTTTCAACATTTAAACAGTTGCTTTTCTTTAGTATGTTAAGTCTAAACTGCGTATAGTCTCTAAATCCAAAGATTATAAGATTATTTCCTTCTTTGCAAGGATGTTTCAGAGGTTAATTTACTTTATATATATATATATTAATTTTAGAGAAAGCATTAAAAGCACAGCATTAGTATGTCCTAGTGGCAGATCCCGTAATTTCCCGGCGCTTCGCGCCAGAAAATACTGTCTCAGATATTTACTTAATTCTTGTGTCTGCAAATAAATAAAAACAAAACAATTATATCTAAACAATATCTATATAAATAACTCTCGTTAATGTAATAACTTAGACCCTTTGCAAACACGATATGAATTTTTAATCGTGTTTTGCGTCTCAGAAAATGGTATTAAGAGCAAATATAAGGAATAATACACTGTTGAAAGATAAATTTCTAAAATTTTCGGGGCTTCGCGGCAGAAAATGCTATGTCTGCCTGAAGATCGGCACTGAATGAGAAATGCATGTACGTTCTATTGGCACATTATAGACCTTTAAACTCCCTGGAAATCGGCTAGTTACGTCACTGCTTATCATATTAAGGTTTCTAGAGTCAAGTCGAGATCGCCCCTCCCAAAACGAAATGGAATATACGCTACTTTATAGGGGATACTAATCTGCAACTTTATCTTCAATTTCTTAAAGGAATTTCCAGAGGAAATGATTGTTATATTTAGATACAGTATTGAATTCTAAATTGAATGGTATGTTTATTTCGTAGCTATCTCATCATGGTCCTATATTCAAATTAACCAAATTGCGAGCAGATATAATATTGGACAATATAATTGAGGGTAATTTGGTGGTAGTGCCCAATGTTTTATCTAAGCTTTGATCATTGATAGTCTTTAAGATATAGTAAGTGAAATATATGTAAACATGTAGTAATTATTCAGATCTATACAAAGGTATTGTTTAGTGTAGATGTTGCTAGATGTCTTTCTTGATTGTTTTTTCATGAAGCTTAGAGTTTCCAGTCTTATTAGTTTCCCATTCTCTTGGCCAACATCTATCTGCCAACTAATTGCTATATGTGATGATACTCCAAAAGCTCCGCATGTAGTCCTGCAAGGGCTTTCCTTTACCCTAAAGAAATTTCATTCCCATAGTGACCATTAGTAATTTTTGACTATTTTTTTATTTTGTTACCAAATTGTATTTATTTGTTATTTTTTTTCCAAATTTGGTGATTTAGTGTATTGATTTGGTTCCTGTTAATAGCCAACTTTGGTCGTGATTTAACGTGTTTATTTGGCTAATAATTTTGTAAAATCAGGCTAATTTAAGCTTTTGTAAACACAAAAAAAGTATGACAAAGAAAACTCCGTGGGAAAAAGATACTTCGTGGGCTAAATTAAAAAATTCTGCTGCTTCGTGGCATACTGACATTTACTTTTAGTCACTCACTTACTGACATTTACTTTTAGTCTCTTAAAAGACGGATAGATGAAGAGATACTAGGAAAATCAGTTATGAGTTTGGAAATGTGAGTATTAAACAAATAGTGTTAATTCTGACTTTGTTTAGTTTCTTTACCTGCGTCATTGCTGCCTAAATAATTTTTTTTTATAAATAATTGTGTTAATTTGTTATGAAGACATGCTATGGCCTCTAGGCTTTTTTCTACCTCGTATTCGAGTGGAAAACTGCACCTCAAACTTTGTGGAAGATGCATTTTCTTGCATGTAACACCAAAAATATCAAAATGTCAAGTTTCAGAGTGTTCCACCCCTCGCAAGCAAGGGGCCGTTGTTATTTTTCGAATCAGCATGGCTGATTTAGGGGGGAGGCTAATTTTTGTCCCGACCCTATTCCGTCGTTGTATGTTTAACATTTTCAACTCATGGTGCCCGGACTAGTAGCAGTTTCCGCTTTCGGCATAGCAGTTCAGAAAAATAGCTCTAGAACTCCTCAATGGTGTGACAATTTGATCCTTATCTACCCGTTAAGTCAATAATAGAAACTTTGGGCTTAATGCAATAGAAACCCAAATTGCAAAAAGCCTTTGCAGTAGTCCTTGTAAGCAGGGATCTAGGTATTACTCCGACTGATACAAAATTTATGCATGTTTTTTGGTCTGTTATTTGATGTTTTTTAATGGTTATATTGTTGTTTGATGGTTATTTGATGTTTTTTTCATGGTTATATTGTTGTTTGATGGTTATTAGATGGTTTTTTTTTTCATGTTCTGTTTGTTGATGGCTGATGATTTGATGTTTTTTCATGTTCTGTTCTATTTGATGGTTATTTGATATTGTTTCTGTTCAGTTTGTTGATGGTTATATGATGTTGTTTTCTGTTCTGTTTGTTGACGTTTTTTTCATGGTTTCTGGTTATTGGTCATTTTTTTGTTCTTTTCTTGGAAGTAGACATAAGTCCAACAACAATTGCTGGATGTTTCTCGGATCTAGATATAAGTCCAACAACAATTGCTGGATGTTTCTTAGATGTTGACATAAGTCCAACACTCAATTGCTGGATTATCGATAATCTAACGGGACAGGATCACTTGTCTCTTTCTTGGCCAATCTAAGTGTATTGATCTGCTAACGGGACAGGATTGCATTGAATATAAGGAAGGATTTTTGCTATAGTTGTTATTAGTGTGAGAATAGAATTCAAGGAGTGAGAACAGTTTGTCTTTACTCGTTAAGATATATTTGTAATAATGAGTGGAATGTTTTTACACTATTAGAAGTTGATAGTGGATTTGGTAGCTATGATTCAAGAGCACAAACATTGCGGTGGAAATCACGAGAGGATCACGGCTTTGTCTGGATTTGGATGAAGTATATGCAAGATATCTGATATCTTTGAGCAAATTAAAATGAAGGATCAATTATGCTTCGCTGCAAAAGTTGATATACCACATGTGAATAGACTTCAAAGTGCTTTAAAAAGGCAATAGTGAAGCATATCGAAGACAATAAGCTATATCGCTAATTGTATATGTGTAATATATACTATTGTTGTAATTATACAATAAAATTGTTTCGAAATATAAAATGTGCCTTTCTTTTTGTTAGAATATTCTTGAAGTAGAACGAATCATTGTCAGTCTAGAGTCAGCAGTGAGAGTGATAGGATTGAAAAATGAAAAAATTTGAGAAAGAGAGAATTAGATCGAATCTTGTGATTATGGAAAAACATTTGATTCTGGATGACGATTTTCTCGAGTTATCCCTTCAACAGAAGATATTCTCACAGGAAACACTTGACAATATGAAGAAAACTGATTCTCCCCTATTGGGCTATTGTATGAAGATTTACGATGTGACTCAAATTTTTTATACTCAATTTATTAATATATTAATTTAAACAAAGCAGAATAACATTGTGGATATACATTTGAAAACATTGCCATAGATTCATGTAAATGGCTCCCCCTTCGAAAGAGGTAGCGTCACAGAGTTACTCCTCTCCCCATTCCCCCCTCTGAATTTATCGAACGAGGATCAGCTTTTTCTTTTTTAGCTGTGAGAGAGTTGACATCGGAAACCAATAAAATGTTCTATACATGTCCACTATGCATGTACACTCTTGGCAATTGGTCATCATGTGGGAATTGTACAATTATTGATGACTATAATGAAAAGTGAAAATTATGCAATCCTTGTAAATTACATAGAGGATATGCAGTACAAATTAAAGGATGTAATTCATGTCTTGTAGAGATTTGTGACTCTCACCCTAGATGATATCTATGCTCCAATTGTCACTAAGACAAATGTGATCAGTGGGAGAATACTTATCCTGGTATGACTGGAAAGAACCCCAAACTTGATTTTAGTTTATTTCTACGAGATTGGTATCGTCATTGATTTAAATTATTTTGGGAGGAAGAATCAGGTCTACGATTCAACTGTGGGGGTAACAAGACAATTTGGTTTCTAACCCATCGTTGTGACGACACTGCCTATTATGACTATAAACCTAGTGATTTTTATTTGGCAGTTACCGAATGTGATTCACCATTTGAAAACACTGTATGAGATATTGCTTCAAAAAGACAGATTGAAACAAGTGAATTTCACAATATGAATGCAAATAGTATAGTTGACTATACAAAGAGATACGAAAAGAGTGAAGTTATATTATACTGTAGAAAATGTGACCCTGACTTTGCAGCCAATCAAGATCAATATACAGTGAATTCAAATGATCTATCAGCATTAATGGTTCACGACAGTTGCCTATACACTGGAGAAGAAGAAATCTAAAGTGAAGAATAAAGACACTGCTATTGTGTATATACATTTCTTTATTAATAAACAAATTCACATACATTTTTTAAGCACTTTACTCGTAGGACACTAAAATCAATATTATACAGGTCTGAGAGGATATTTTCCACCATAAATTCGTTCAGACGTGGATTGTCTACATAAATGTTGAGAAACAGCTTGTAAATATAGCCGCGACATCGAAAAACGAAATATAGTAGTGCATGAAAGCCACATGTCTCAGTCGTCTGATCCTGCCCTCTCTTCCGATTTTGAATAATAGTTTTCCCACTGCTCTCAACATAGTTGCTGATGCGTGGAGTGTAGAATGTATAGGGTAGGCCAAGAGGATCAAAAAATTCAATCGTCTTCATTGCTTGAAAGATGCACAACCAATGGCCAGTATTCACAGTCGACGGACTGCTATTAACAATGATTAGGGTATTGTTGGCACTTTGAATGTTTCCAAGAAAGTCCGAGGGCACACAATAGGATCTGTATTTGGACATGTAGGGGTCCATATTACATACATTGATTATTTGACGGGTGTTCATGGTGCAAGGTCCAGTAGAACACTGCCTTCAGGAGTGATTTCCCAATAGGTTTCAAATTGATTTAGAGAGATTAGTGCAATAGTCTCAGCTAATGGGTCGGTAAATATACACTCTAAACGCAAACTCCCTGTTCGTACTATACTCATATCCTGGGTGCCAGACAAATCCAATAAAATGATACCATGTGTTTTTGCAAACATTTCATCGGTTGTACCATTTTCAAATAGTCGTGAATCATGATCTAGGGTTTGCATGGTCAAATCCTACAATGTCCTATAGGATTTATCAAAAGATAGATTGTGGAGTGGGATTCCATTTACTTTGCAGGCAAGAGATGGAAGCCCAAACATTTCAAATTTATGTGGGCATCCAGTCAACGATCCTATTGCACTAGCGCTTTTTACAAAAGCCAAGGCTAATTTTGACGGAATTTCGCCATTGATAAAGAATGAGTCGTTGAAGGTACGTGAGCCTGTGGCAATGTGACGTTGATTGCTGATTGTATGAAGGACAAGTATTTTAATATTATTTCCACTGGCTCTCAGTTTTTCCACTGCCAAAGCAACAGAGCTCATAGCCTGCTGTTTGCGTACATGTAGTGTTGCTGAGGTGAGGGAGAGAGTTACATCTGGATTGGCAGCAAGTTCTTTTCATAAAATGAAATTGGATGGAGCAAGCGTCAATTTTATATCCACTTTAATATTGGGTGGTAGCCATTGGGGTATCTTAAATATTTCATGATATATTTTTCCAACTAGATTTAATTCACTATGTGTAGCTTTTTTAAGGGCATCTTTACTATCAGTATTAGCAATATATTTATATCCATTGAGGTGCCTCTCAATTCCTTGTATGACTTTGGTGTCATCAGCATGAATTGTATATAGCTTGTATAATTTGTGAGATTGTTGCTTGTACTCACCAATGTGCCATTTATGTAGACACTGATTTGACAAAATAAATTATGTAATGTACAATTTTCATAGGATATTCCATTGGCAAGAATTGGTAATATAATATCGGATTTCAGGAATTTCATTCGTAAATCTATAAATGTTGAAGACATGTCCGTAAAGTAGTCTTCATTGGAATAAATTTGAAAGTGGATATTATCGGAGAGGGGTTGCTGTGGATAAAATTGTTCATAGTATCCATATTTTACACTCACATCAACATTTTCTGCATTGAATAGATTTAAAGATGAAGTGATGTGAAGGTTGGGAATCCTTATCCGGTAGATATGACATCTTAGGAAAAGAAATATAGTTTTGATCTAACAATTCTCTTCCTGGGGCTTCTTCTTCTGTTTACTGTGCGTGTTGTCTTTTTCCTTCTTTTCTTTGACAAGGGTGATGAATTTGTTACTGACCTGAGTAGAGACTGATGAGTGGTGCACTGTTTCTCGACCTTTTTAAACATTTTCCATTCTGATGATATTTCAATTGTTCGCCAAGGGTTCGCGGACTGGTCCTATGATTTTCCAAAGCATTTTTTTTAAAATCCTTGCCAGAGCTCCAATCGTATAGTGTAGAGGATGCAAAATCTGTCGCAGCCGGTACAATATATTTTCTAGCCAAGGGTAGTGCAGAGCGAAACAGCTTAGCAAATCAACTGCAAAGACCATAGCCAGACATTGAAGAGCGACCTTTGTAATAGTCTGTTCCATTGCCCAGTTGTCTTGGGTCAAGAGTATTAACATAGCAGTCAATTCAGGACAAATGAATACAACTTTTCTATTTGACATCTTGTTTGTTTTGAACACCGACAACAATGGGTCAAAATGGCAGGTAATCACAGCCAAACCTTTTGATATTGCTAGGGGATCTCCTAATTCAGTTCTTAGTGTCAACTGACAGAGTTCCAAATAGGAAGTTTTTACGGGATATACTGAAGATGCTTTATATTGTAATGGTGAATATGTTCTTGATTGGTTTTTTCGTTCAAGAACTCGGAGGAGGGGAACATTGCTATTGCCAACTCGGGATGTTTCAACAAATGAAGCGTAGAGAAATATACAAGTGTCCGTGGAGAAGGTAGGTGGGTAGTCAGCAAAAATGAAATTGGTGTTTCCGCCACTTTTACCATTGATTATATTGAGTTTAAAGCCAAGAACATCCCTTAGATTATCATTGAGAATAACTTTTTCATCAACAACGGGTGAATTAATGTAGATCTTGCCCTCCTCCTTTCAATAGTTGAAATGAAAGGCTCCTTTTTTACGAGCGGAAATTCTTTTATTGATAGAACGACATAAATCATTCATACAGGTGAGTTTCTCCATAGGGTAATTCAATATATGGATAATTCATCAAATTGATCTTTAGAATTTGTTCTTGATCACCTGAGGGTGGCAGCCAATCATAGGGTCTAATTGTATATCATATTTGCGATCCTTTCTCAGGATGCTTTCTCTATTTTTGAGAATACAGTCGACAAGAGCCACTTCCTACTTTCCATCGTCGAATTTGATGGTGGGGGAGAGTTTCGTCAAAAACCTCTTGTTCTATTCAAAATCATTGTAGAGAGGATCGGAAACATTGGACATGAATGTCACATAGAAATCATTGGGAATTGTTAATGTCTTCACTGCAACCCATGAATCAAAATCAGAGTTGTATCCTAGCCAGCGAACAAGCACCTGTCTCTTACCCCTGCGAGTACGACTCTTTAATATCTTTTCAATTTGATAAATTTCACTAGTGTTTCTAACTTTTTGTAGTTCGTATTCATAAAAACCGCCGAGGATCTCATCATCTTTGGCGTCTCGCAGTCGATATGTCGTGGGTGCAGTCTCTAGGATTTTGGACACTTTAAAAAGTTCAGTGTTCCATAAATAATTCCCCTTTTCAAAAATATTGGTGGTTCTATTAATTCGAACAGTATCAGCAACATAGAATTTTTTCTTCACATTTTTTTTCTTTTTTACTGGAATATTGCTTTAGAAAAGCATCAAATGTATTTTCATTGCAATGGACTTCCTGTGGGCTAACATTGGACAGGGCTCGATGTGGTCGTTGGTTATATATTTGCATGATTTTTATCTAAATCATGAATAAAAGCACCAGTATTTTTCAGCGTGCAATATCTTGAAATTAATAGACCTAGACGAATCATTCTTATCAATCGTTCAGGTAATGCAGCGTTTATCGAGCTATGACTATGGTTGAGCGTTGTATTATATTTCAATAGAACCTCTTGCACATGAGGATTAAAAAATTCGCTACCGCTATCCGATTGAATTTTTCTATAGCAATCGTGTTCAAGAAAATTTCTAAAGCATGAGCAACTTCAACACCTCTCTTTGATCACAATGGAATAGCATAAGCATAGTGCTAAAGACACTGATTGCCACTAGAATATATTTGTAGGGTGTATTGTGACGCTGTGAATCGCATTTAAAGTTAAAAGATCAGTTTGCATTATATGCAGAGGAAAAAAGGCTTTAGTTTGTCAATGTTTGTTTGCAACGAAGCCTGCGATTCTGATGCAGTGTGTAACTCGGTTCACTTTCTAGATACTCTTTTGCATTTTTTAATGTGCTGCAATCTATGTCAGAGGCAAATTTAGAAAGCGTTGTAGGGGAACTTAGACTTCCCACTTCACCAATATTTTCATAGAAATATTTTAAAACTTCATCCATTTTGAACGCAAACACGTAGTGTAAAGTCCACTCCCCTTTTGCACACTTGAGGGTGAATCAATACGTCTTCGCTTTTTTCTAGCAGCCACCATCGTTGGTATTATAAAATCATTGCTGCTGCTGCTGCTAGTATTTTTCAATATTGAATTAATATCTTCCTCTTCTTCTTTTTTAAATGGTGTTGGCGCTGTTAGAGGACTATATTCTCTTAATTTGTTTGAATTTGCTTATTGCCAATAAGACTTTGGGGAATTTTGAAGCATTTAGAAAGGTGTGTATATTATTGTTAAATGATAAAAGTCCTTGACGATTCGTCACCATATCGCAAGTTAAATCAACTAGATTATTTATTTTTCTCTGAATTATAATTCGTTTCCCTGTGCTATCGACTTGAACTTCATCACCACCACTTTCAAACATGAGATATGTTAATACTGTTTTACTCTGTTCTCGATAGGTCACTGGCAATAGGTTTCCAATTGATGTCACTATGGAATTCAATTCCTTCTCCTTTGACTGCACTGCAGCGAATCTTGTGGATTTGTTTTCTGTTTAGGAGGGTCTGTGACAGTGACGGCAGGTCTCTCATGATATGGTCTATGTTGGTCCACACGTCGCAATACATCATGAAGTAAAACTAGCTTTTATCATCGGCAATATTTTCATCATTAATGAATTTTCTTAGATTGTCCTCGAAATGTTCCACGGGCGAGAGGACAAGTTCTATTAGAGTTTATAGGGTTTAATTATATGGTTTTTATAGGGTTTAGCCATCTGTTTTATAGGGTTTAGCCATCTAGAGAAAAATGTTTACAAGTCCTGCAATTATTGGCAGTAAAAGTGTAAAAAAGCTACCGCCCCGCTTGAACGAGATGTTTTCTTTTAAAAAATTTTCCTTCGTTTTTGCAAGCCAAGGCACGTACAGTGGAACGATGTTGCTTTGTCTGTTTTCTAACACCTTCTGGCAAGTGTACATTGCCCTCAGTTAAATTTAAAAAACGTTCAGATATTACATCAATGAAATCAATGTCAACACCATGTTTGAGTATGGCCTTCCTGAGTTGGGGTTTTGAAGTGCCTAAAACGGAAAATAAATGCCGAAGTTTGTGTAGTTTCTTCAGTGTCATGATGGCAACTAATAGCTTTTTCTACTGTTCACCGGAAGATATACAGTAATTTCTTTGTCGAAAATATCCGTGACTACACGTAGATCCTCGGGTGTATTCTGATTAAGATCCAATAGGATGTAACCGTAGGGTTTATTTGTCGCCTGACTGTACGCTGAAAGCAGAAATTTGGGAGCACCTGGATATATTTGCTTATTGTGAGTTATTAGCGAGCTAGAATCATGAACAACTCGGTAGATAATATAGATGGTACAATTCAAAGCAAGGGTTCTTATACATTTGCTCTGATGAAACAGATTGTGTAGAACTAGGGTTATGGAAATTTGCTCATGATGAGAGCGAACGGTAAACAGCTGTAGCATTTCCTGTGAGACCTGTTCAATTGATTCAGCCAAATCATCAATAATCAGCCATGAGTTTGGTTCAATACTATCGAAAACATCAGGTCCCCGTATGAATTGTATTTGCATGGATGTGGCAATAGATTCTAATTGATCGTATGAGTCCTGCCAAATACTATAGCAATAATAAATTTTCTTTAGTTTTTTCCAAAAACATTTTATTACAATATTGAATTGTTTTAGCTAAAAGTGTCGTTTTCCCAGACATTGATGGACCACACAGAAACGACCTGAATGGTGTTTTAAATTGATACATACTGCTGTTGACAACAGTTGGTCTACAACTAACTTGTCCAATGATAAATAATAATTTCTCCATAGATCTACCTAGTACAAGAACAGCAAAAACAATATTTCATTCATTTATTAACATCAACACTTTTCTGTACAGCAACAATAGTACACACTATTTTTTCAACCAGAACAATAGTATTTTTAATTTATTTACAACAACACTATTTGTATAACAGCATTTTTCATTTATTGATAAAAATACTTTCTGTACAGCAACAAAAGTACACACTATTGGTTTCAACAAGAACAATAGCATTTTTCATTTATTAACAACAACATCAACAACAACATTTTTCATTTATTGACAAAAACACTTTTTTTTTTTACAGCAAGAACAACAATATTTATTAACATCAACACTTTTCTGTACAGCAACAATAGTACACACTATAACAACAACACTTTTTGTACAGCAAGAACAACAATAGTACACACTATTTGTACAACAACAATAGTACACACATTTTGTACAGCACGAATAGCAATATCACACACTATTTTTAAAAACAATAAGAACAACATTTTTCACTTATTGACATAAAAAAAACAACTTAAAACACGAACAATAGCAGCACAGTTGAACAAATTTCTGTGAATTTAAAAGATCCCCCCAAGGTCCCCCCCCCCCCTTCGGGGCAGAAGGCCGACCGTGGGCGGGAGCCATGGACCGAAGGCCGGATGCGGGCGGGACCCCCCTGGGGTCGCCGTGGAAAAGCTGTATACAATAGCCGTTACTGCTGCAGGTTAGGTTAGGTTGTAGTATTTGAGCATTTAACTTAATTTATCAGGTTAGGTTAGGTTGTACTATTTGAGCATTTAAGTTAAGTTATCAGGTTATGTTAGGTTAATTTATCCAGACCGTGTTGGTTGCGTTAGTCTACACATTCAAACCGGTCTGAAACTCGATAGTGGCCATGGGAGAGTACACCATCCTCGATGTACATGACATGGTATTCTTTTCCACTCTAAGAGTATAGTTTTTCTATACTACAGAGAGCGAATTGCCAGCATTTGTGCTCTCGGCACTAGACAACTATTTACACAGTTTCTGTAGACACTCATGTTGAAATTATTTTTTTACAAAAATGTGTAGGCACCCCTTTACATGCTTGCTTTGCATCTTTATCGTGGGTTTCTACACAATAAACTTTAGGACCGGGGAACACCCCATTGGATGTTAAATCGCTCCCTGTCTCTGATTTTAACATTAGTAGCTGATTGGGAGCTTGACGTTTCACCAACTTGGGTAGAGGGATGCATTCCAGTTAGTGAAATCCATCCACGAGCTGATGTGCATCCCATTTTCCAAATCATTTAATAAATCCCCGATTTTAAATTTTAACAGCAGAGAATCTGTATCCCCATAATAAACTTGAACCTCCCCTCCCTTGGCCATTGTACCTTGCACACATTTTAAAAAAACGACAACATGAGCTTTTTGGAAATTTCCAGTACTGAACTACTCCCGCTATATTCTTTTTCAGTACAACATTCCTCTTTTTCCTGTGTAGAAGAACCATGTTCGACTCTATGCTCATGAATGTTGTAAAATTAGGGTCAGCTATAATTAGTGCACATTCTTGGGGGCATATCACGACGTCACAACGTGATCTTTTCGTACGCTTTCACACATTTTGCCAAACGCTGAATTTAAAATGAGCTTGTACATTTCCTTTTCAACTTTACTTTTTGCCTGAGAGCGTTTACCGACAAAGGTGTCGATAAACGTCTTCAAGTATGGTTTTCTGACTGAGTTGCAGGACCCCGTGTATTTTTGTGATCTTGAAAACCATTGTTCACCATCCATCGCAAAAGCACATGGTGAACAACGATATTTTGTTAAAGGGTCTAGATCTGCAATCAGTTTCTGCTTGGAGGGGTCCAGTGCATGCCCATATCATCGACCAAAGATCGATTGTTTGGGCTCAGCGATTCCTTGGTCACTGGTCTATTGACATAGGGGAATAAAAAATCTTTGACAGAATCCTGAAGTTCCAATGGTATGTGCCCGCCAATTTCAAAGAACCATACTTGTGGCCCATTGTTCTTGACGATGTGTATGTCGGGGATCTCACAAGGATTCTCAAGCCATTTATAGTTTCCACAAGGCAGAGTACTGAGACATTGCGAGGGGTACAATGAGTTCATAATAAGGAAAACTGCATTAGACTTTACACCAGTGTCTTGTTCACTTGGATCCGTTGTTAAAACGCGATCTGAATGAAAAACTTACCCCCCCCCCCATCGATCTTTCTACAAAAAGGTGTTGATCTACATCAGTGATCAACCCTATTTCCTTCCTACTAATTTTTAGTTTCAAGTCCATCACCCAAATGAGGCGTGGACAAATGGTAGCCAATATCTAATCCAAACTCTGAATAAATTTTGTCTGTGTGTCTTACAGATAAAAATCTAAAGGAGTTAAAACATCACTGGCCAAGTACAGTTTACAGTAATCCCACCCATTTTTACAATTACCCTTATCCCAAACCCTCTCGGCAAATTCATATTCCTCGGCAGTGCATTTACAATTGGCATGTGAATTATAGAAAGCTTCAATTGGAGCTAGTTTCTCGTCGCTTAACCGTGCACCAGAACAGTAATAGTCATATTCATATATGCCTTTATAGGTCAGTAGGTCATACATTTCACTGTCTGGAAAGCGCTGTTTAAGCAGAGCAAAACTATCACGATTGTCGCTTTTCTGCACTTGAATCAATTGACTCAAAGCCTTGGGGAAAAAACCTATATGAATCTAAAAACTGGATTTTATTCCAGCCCGTATGTCCCATTATTCACTACCTGCCATTTCAACTCGAGAAGCACCAGCTTCTCAGCTGATTTGGGGGATAATATTGCAGGTAAATGAATTATTTACCGACGGACTATCTACTCCCCCTCCCTCCTGTGCATACGAACCAAAGTCGGTAAAATAAATTTTAAATCGTAATTTGAATTGTGAATGGAAACCGGTATTAAAAACTGATGGCTTACAATCACATTGCACGATTGATGTGCTAAACCACGAAAATTACTACCCCCTGATGATATTTCCTGCCACAAGTGATTATGGTCCCTGACTTTCCCCTTCCCCCCTCTCTTTTCCCCCTAGCCCCCTTTCCCCTTGGCCCCCTCTTCAAATTCCCCCTTACACACCCAGCATGTTTTTTGATTTTTAATCGCCAGACGATCTTCTGCGGACAACAACATTGAGTAATGAGTGTTTCTCAAACAAGAAATAGCTCCATTTGCAGTGACAATTAATTTAGTCAATGCCTTGACCATGCACTCATTCTCACCCGACGTCTCGACTATTTTCTAACAACTGTATTGTGTTGGAGTTGTCTCTTTGTGCGTGGGCATAGGAAACCGCAATAGCTTGATGTTCTTTGATTCGATTCGGAAATCGGTGATCGTTTACATCCACCAGCTTAGCTTCAAAATCCAAACTTATTTTATTGCTTTGCAGGAGGGGTATTTTGAAAATTTTTAAATCTTAAAATGGCCCTGTCACCCGAAACTGTTTCCACTGATTGATAGCCATGCCGTCTAAGATGCTTCATGTGATTCTGTTACTTTAAATCACTACGAAATTGGGACAGGCATGTTGGACAGTAGAAACGAAAATCCCCGCCCCTTTTTACCCTTCCCCCAAACTCTACTGATGTCTTTAATTGGGTTAAAATGGCCAATTGCATTGGGTTCACTAGGTGGTGTATACAACAACCAAACCCAGTGCTTCACCAATTCAATTAACGGGCCCCTTACTGGGAACAGCAACCCCTTTTTATTAGAACGTGCTCCATCCTCAAATTTAGTTCCATATTGGATCACAGTAACGCCGATATTTAAATGGGCATTTGCCCGTTCGGAAATTTCAATTGACCTTAGCGTTGCTGGAAATTTTCCCTCTAAACAAGAGGAATCTATAGGGGTAAAATCAGGTCCCTCCTTCTCATGTACAGCCCAGTATTCTAAATTTTTCTTTGTAGCAACATCTGCTAGAGGTTCAACTGCTGATATTAGGAAAGCGTACATGAAAACTTTTTTGACCTGTTTCAAAACAGATTCGTTGAACGCCCTGACAACCCTCGAAATCTGGATTATATTTAAAACTATAGCCCTCTCTCCCCATGCCCCCCTTCCTAAAATAAAAATCTTTTTTAAATTTACAAATATTAACGCTTAAATTTTCAATAAATAAAACTACGGAACCACTACCATTCTCATTATAATTTTCGAGATGCGTAATAATGTGGTCTATCCACCGCATAAAAACTGTTTCATAATTTTCCAAATGAGGATAGACCACTAGCATCTCGGTGTGTACATAATGATCGTACAACTCGCTTTTGCCCCTCATTTAAATAAAATATCTTTAAAACAATTGAAACCTTAATAGAGTCCCTACCCCCCCCCCCCCCCCCCCCCCCCCCCCACCCCCCCCCCCCCCCCCCCCCCCCCCCCCCCCCCCCCCCCCCCCCCCCCCCCCCCTACCCCCCCCCCCCCCCCCCCACAGCTGAATCTGGTTTTCTAACAGTGCAAAGATTTTTTCTACATATACATGAACAATATCTATAGGGTCAAATATAAAATTCCCCCCCATAAGTAAATTAAGGGATCCCCAAAGGTTGCACTTTAAACGACTATTGTATTTAATATCGAATTTGTTTGATAGAATTCTGGTAGTATTGTAAATTGTGTATTGTTACCCTCCCCCTCTTTTATATTATCCCCCCCTCCACCCCCACTTTGTTTAATTATAGGGCTATGTAAATCCATTGGAGTAATTTCATTTGTTTGAAGTTGAACTATGTCTATTAAAGCAGTGGGAGGAGGGTTCTCAGTTAACTCATTGGCAAAATCATATAAAATTTGCGATGTATTTGGACTTAACAATGATAAGTCCCTCTCTGAGCTACTTACATTACCTTGCTCAACTGTGCTATTATCTACATTGAAATAATTAGTTACTAAATTATCAATATCATAAGGTATTTCAACAGAGTTAACGATATCATGCCATTCGTTATCGTTGATAGTCAATGATTCATTGTTCTGAATGTCATGAAATTCAATGCCCCTTCAATGAGCTCGTGACTTGTTTCTTCTTCAACTGATGAGGGGGAGACAGAAAATATGGAACCAATGCAGTTTATAAAAGAAAATAAATTATTTTCAAAGTGTCTAAAATACCCTATTTTTAAAATTGGATTATTATTTACATATGTGCTTAAAACACGCTTAGTAGTAGTAGTAGTAGCAGTATAACTGTCTGTATGCACATAGTGTTTTCGTTTAATTGAAACTCCCCCTAAACATTCCCTAAAAGTTTTACCTTAATACCCTTAGCGTCATTAGTTACACTAATTGTAGTGGTAATATTAATAGTATACACATATTGCCTTCTGACTAGTTTAAAATTTACCACAACTTTCCCTGAAAGTTTAAAACTTAATAATCTAAGCCCCTTGAGATATTGCTATGTCACCCTTTTGAAAATATACATGCTCATGGTAGGTTTTGATTTTTTTCAAACAACCCCCAAAAATTTCACATTAATACTCTTTATCTGGATTGGAAAAAAAAATCCGGGGGTCTTTACTTGGTTTGAAATGGCTAGCCTATCCCTTTCAGCCATCTCCTGTCATGATACACAACTCATTCTGATAGAAAGTTGTTGTTTTTTATGATATCTGTAGAAGAAAGGTGAACCATTCGTTAATAAAGCAGTTTTTACTTGAGAAACAATGTCGCAAAGGATTTTGCTACTTACTATTGGGAATTATGACCTGAATATAGTGCCTTTTTTGGCTTCGCTAACCTAATTCAAGAGAATTCGGCAGGCTGAATGCATGCAATAATTAAACAATTCAAAGGGAGAACGTTATATTTCCTTTGGGAGAAAAAATCTTTAGTGAGAAATAAAAATATAGAAACTTACATTTAGGTCTACAGCTTGCATGTTGGGGGCTGAAGGGGCCACATTCTCACCTTGCATTGGTTGTTGGAGGGCCCGGTAGTGCTTGATAGGGGGCAACCTTACAATCTTGTGTGGCTATGGCAGCGATGTCACTGGGTTGCACAGATAAGCCATCGGGGTTCACCATCGTTTGAGCAGCCATCCACTCTCTCTTTTAAGTTTCTGCTAGGCTGCATTGGTGCATGTTCGGATTGGACTGTGGTAGGCAGCGTGGAAGGTAGATGGTGTGGATCTTGTGCAGGCCTCGCTTGCCTGGAGGGCTTCGGTCAGCGGCCATACTGCACAACTGACGCCTTCGTAGGGGTTTTATCATTAACCCTAGCTCTCTTTTCAGTTGGAGGAGGGCATATGTCAGAATCGTCTTTAAAAAGAAGAAAAAATTTAGTATCTAAAAAACGACTCCCCTTTTACAGAAGAAAAAATTCGTACCCCTCTTCTACAGAATTTATTGTAAGGCATAATTATGTCTAGAAAGCATCTGCCATTGTCCAAAGAAGCCCCCCTCCCCTTTTCAGCAAAGTAAAAAGTAAAATTTGTCAGAAATATACCGCGACCGTCAGTAGCTCCTATTTTTACCATTTAGAGAACAAATTAAATACATTCCATGTTCGAAATAAACCCGAAAAGCATAGAAATGCTTTTTACAATTTAGCTTTTTACCTATTTTTACAATTTAGAAAAAAACTTAAAAACAAGCCTAGAGACGCAACGCATATGTTTGCATATTATTCCTCTAGGGTCAAAGGTTTAAATAATTTAAAATGACCTGTCCTTCAATAAACCTTCTCATAGTAGGTATGTGTCTTTTTATTAACCCACCTCCACCCTCCCCCCCCCCCCCCCCCCCTCCATATAAACACTTAGTACTCGAAATGGAAAACAAATACTATATGAAACTATTTATCATAACTAACACCCGCACCCCTAGCAATTCAAAGGATTTACTGTAGAAAAATATGTTTTTTAATTTGACTAGAAAAGGCATCTTTTTTGTGAAACAATTTTTCTTGGTTATTCAGATAATAAGCTCGATCCGACTATTCTAATTGAGTTACACAGGATGTGCATTTGACGGGATGCAATAATTACCTTTATTTAAATCTTTACGGAAATGTTTAAGTCAAGTAAGCGGCTTAATGTCATAGTGGGAATCGGTATATTAATATCTAAGAGTTGACGGATGTAAGTTGTCACTTTTCCTAGGATACAGAAAGGTGCATTGAAAATGCAGACGGGGGAAAAATTCACCTTTTTTCGAAAAAGGAATTATTTCCAATGAAAGAATTAAAATCGTTAACGGTGGGGGGGGGGTTACACTGCATTGGTGGCGAAGTCGGCAAAGGAGCTTTAGATGTTACTGGATTTAATTGAGGAATATTTACAAATGAAAAAGTTACAGCTGAACGTTATGAAAACTAAAGTGGTTGTTTTCAGTAAAAGGAATGAAAAAATAGATAATATATTTGTATTTGGAGGACAGCAATTAGAAGTAGTTGAAAAAAATAAAGTATCTTGGTTATATCTTCCAAAGTAATGGTGAATGGAGTCTCATATTAAAGAAGTGTTAATAGAGGAAGAGCTGCAACATTTTCACTTTTCAGGAAAAAAATTAGTGGAATAAAGAATTTTTCTTTGCATAAGAGGGTTTTTCTTATCTAAGATTATACCGATTCTCCATTACGGGCAGAGATATGGGGACATGAGCTGCCCAGTTAGAAAGCGTTCAGCTAGGTTATTTTAAGAGATTGTGTACGGGTTGGATAGAATGACCCATACCCAGTTTCTTAAAGGAGACCTTGGACTGTGGTCTCTTAAAAGTTATAGGACAGCCCAAATGATAAAATTTTGGCTAAGGGTTGTACAGTTACCCAGTGATTGGTTACTGAAGGCTGCATATGATGAGTTACTTCAGCTACATAGGAAAAATCTTGGCCTTTTAAAGTTAAAGATGTATTGGATAAGACAGGTTTTTCTTTCGCTTGGAATGACGGCCTTGGACCAACTAGTCAACAATCACAGTTGGACAAGGAAATTAAGCGGGTGCTGGAGGACCAGACGATACAGAAATGGGGTGAGGAGATTAAGAATTCGGAAACTTTAAGATATTATAATGAGGTTAAGATAATTTATGGTCAGGAATTTTACTTTAAGTTAAATTTACCGTCTAGATACCTTACATATTGGATGCAGCTACTATCTAATTGCCTTTCGATTTGTTCGAGATTGAAAGTTTTTGAGAGGAGGAAAAGTGTCCCGGACGGCAGGTTTGTTTGCCCTCTTTGCCAAGAAGAGGAGGAGAATTTGGAGCATTGTCTGAGTCGTTGTCGAGGTCTGTTGGGGGTAAGGGAAAATTTATTTGGGAATGATGGAGTGCTGCTTTCCTGATGCCTTGAAAAGTACGTCGTCACAATTTATTTGTCTAGTGGGAAGATATCTTGATGAGTATTTTGCAAAAAGAAGAGAGTAGTTTTTATTTTATTTTTTATTTTTTTCTTTATTATTGTGACGAGTGCTGTAATTTGTTAATCTTGTATGTCATTTGTGTACATGGCCACATTTTGGCTTGAAATACACGTTATCTTATCTTATAGGTAGGAGAGTGTAGGTATCTATTGTTTTCAAATTTCTTTACCATTGATATTCTGCCTCTATAAGAGGGACATAATACATTGGTTTCTTGACTGGGAAAAATAAACGAATGAGTTACTAATTTTTATTATTAATTAATTAAAAAAAATCTTTTTCAACAAAATAAGTTTTTTTTTTTAAAAATAAATAACTCCATTAAACCAAAATGAACAAAATAGAATCAAATAATCTACCAAGAATACCACTACCACAAAATCAGTATCAATAACTAAATGAAACTCAAAACAAACAGAAATTAAAATAAATAAGAGTCAAACTCAAAACGAGCAGAAATTGATATGAGTAGGGTTCTAAACCCCAAGCTTTCTAAACGCCAGAATATAATTCGTATTCTACTAAAAAAATTCAAACCAATCTACTGAAAAAAATCTGCACTGTCAGTTTAATATACATGTGCTGATATTTATTCCTTAAATCTTAATTGATTTATGATTTCTTAAAGTTAGAAGAGTGAAAACATTTAAAAGATTTTTTTTCACTAAAGTACAAATTAAATTTTGGCTATTAGAAAGCTTGGGGTTTAGAGCCCTACTCATATTAATTTATGCTAGTTTCAATCAACTTAATAAGTGATGATATACATTGATTGATATCAAAATTCCGTTTCATGCTTATCGGTTATTATTGACCCTTGTAGCTCTATTGGAGTTCTGATTAGATATTAGAAGTAGAAAATAAAAATAATTAGACCATTCCCTGAGTAGATACCCCCCCCCCTTACTCTGAACCGAATTCAATCACAAACTACAATCGATTTAATTTATCTATTTATTTTACAAATCCTATTATAAAAAGCAATAAGTCCTATTTTATTTTTCAATGATTTAAATTTAAACAGCCAATTTGTGGATATAAAGATGAGTTTAAATGAATGAATTGTTTAAAACCGTAAGGCCATCCATATATATAACCCATCTATTATTCACCCAGTTCACCAGTTTACTATCTACTATCAGCAGCTGAAGAGCCATTAAGAATTCATGAGTTTGTCAGGTGCTCAAAAGCATAAATTGGCAGCATTTAAGAAAGAAAAAAGAAGCAGAAAATAAAGTTTCTCTGAACAGATTGATTAAGAAGCAAAAGCCAAGTGAACTAGCTTGGCAAGTAAGTAACCTACAGTGTTTGTGTTTTATTAAGTCGTTTCTTTTTTTCGGGATCTGGTGGACCAAAGTTACTATTCTGAACCGTGCTGGGTAGTTTATATGGTGTTAAACTATGGCTTTTCTGACAAAGTCGGTAGATATCTCATTTCTGGCAGGGTAGGCTACTGTTACAATGCCGACAGGAGATATGAAGCTGCAATAGATTTGCGACAATGCCGACTGGTGATATGAAGCCGCATTCGATTTGCTGTAGTCACGCTTCACGTTTCGCCATTTGGTCCAAAATTATGAATCTGTTTAGCGGTCACATTATCAGTAGTTCTTCAAGCTTAATGGGAGAACGTCGCAGAAAGAACGCAAATAAGCCCACAACGGAGCAGCACGTAACTGAAACTACAGCAAATCGAACGCGCCTTTAGCTTATTTACGATCTGTCATGACACCCGATCATTCATATAAGAGTAGGGATCTAGGTATTACTCCGACTGATACATAATTTATGCATGTTTTTCGGTCTGTTATTTGATATTTTTCATGCTTCTGTTTTGTTTGATGGTTATTTGATGTTTTTTTCATGGTTATATTTTTGTTTGATGGTTATTTGATGTTTTTTTCATGGTTATATTGTTTGTTTGATGGTTACTTGATGTTTTTTTCATGTTCTGTTTGTTGATGGTTGATGATTTGATGTTTTTTTTTTCATGTTCTGTTCTATTTGATGGTTATTTGATATTGTTTCTGTTCTGTTTGTTTATGGTTATATGATGTTGTTTCTGTTCTGTTTGTTGATGTTTTTTTCATGGTTTCTGGTTATTAGTCAATTTGTTTGTTGTTTTCTTGGATGTAGACATAAGTCCAACAACAATTGCTGGATGTTCTTGGATGTACACATAAGTCCAACAACAATTGCTGGATTTATCTTGGATGTCAACATAAGTTCAACAACAATTGCTGGATCATTGATCCGCTAACGGGACAGGATCAGGTGTCTCTTTCTAGGCCAATCAAGGGATGTTTCTAAATGTATTGATCCACCAACGGGACAGGATCACTTGTCTCTTTGTAGGTCAATCAGAGAGTTACGTAAGGTTTCACTTACATCACAATTCGCCCTTGAGATTTTGTTTATAATGGACATACGTTGAGGTTAAATTATCATAGAGTCTCAAGACGTCATGGAGAGAACATCAGATATTGTTGACATGAAAGTTTTAGCTACATCGATTAATAATGTGAGTTCTGTTTCGTAATTTTCTTAGGTTTTTCCAAATAAAATCACTTTTTGTAGTCCCCCTCCAAACATATTCAAATTCAGGTATACCCCCCCCCCCCCCTAATACTCAAAAAAAATATCCACTATGCGATGTTTACAGTCGTTAGAAAGCGTAAAATAAACTCATTTTTACCAAGTAACCCCCCCCCCACCGTTAACGATTTTAATTCTTTCATTGGAAATAATTCCTTTTTCGAAAAAAGGTGAATTTTTCCCCGTCTGCATTTTCAATGCACCTTTCTGTATCCTAGGAAAAGTGACAACTTACATCCGTCAACTCTTAGATATTAATATACCGATTCCCACTATGACATTAAGCCGCTTACTTGACTTAAACATTTCCGTAAAGATTCAAATAAAGGTAATTATTGCATCCCGTCAAATGCACATCCTGTGTAACTCAATTAGAATGGTCGGATCGAGCTTATTATCTGAATAACCCAAGAAAAATTGTTTCACAAAAAAGATGCCTTTTCTAGTCAAATTTAAAAAAACATATTTTTCTACAGTAAATCCTTTGAATTGCTAGGGGTGCGGGGTGTTAGTTATGATAAATAGTTTCATATAGTATTTGTTTTCCATTTCGAGTACTAAGTGTTTATATATGGAGGGGGGGAGGGTGGAGGTGGGTTAATAAAAAGACACATACCTACTATGAGAAGGTTTATTGAAGGACAGGTCATTTTAAATTATTTAAACCTTTGACCCTAGAGGAATAATATGCAAATATATGCGTTGCGTCTCTAGGCGTGTTTTTTAAGTTTTTTTTCTAAATTGTAAAAATAGGTAAAAAGCTAAATTGTAAAAAGCATTTCTATGCTTTTCGGGTTTATTTCGAACATGGAATGTATTTAATTTGTTCTCTAAATGGTAAAAATAGGAGCTACTGACGGTCGCGGTATATTTCTGACAAATTTTACTTTTTACTTTGCTGAAAAGGGAGGGGGGCTTCTTTGGACAATGGCAGATGCTTTCTAGACATAATTATGCCTTACAATAAATTCTGTAGAAGAGGGGTACGAATTTTTCTTCTGTAAAAGGGGAGTCGTTTTTTATACTAAATTTGTTCTTCTTTTTAAAGACGATTCTGACATATGCCCTCCTCCAACTGAAAAAGAGAGCTAGGGTTAATGATAAAACCCCTACGAAGGCGTCAGTTGTGCAGTATGGCCGCTGACCGAAGCCCTCCAGGCAAGCGAGGCACTGCACAAGATCTACACCATCTACCTTCCACGCTGCCTGCCACAGATTTTTGAAAAATCAAGAGAATGTAACTGTGACAAGGTAAACCAGGACAAAAACACTACTGAAATATTCCCAACTCTTGCATTTCAAGGAAAGAAATCCAAAATGAACTTTGAAAAATCAAGAGAATGTAACTGTGACAAGGTAAACCATAACAAAACACTACTGAAATATTCCAACTCTTGCATTTCACCGAAATAAATCCAAAAATGAACTTTGAAAAATCAAGAGAATGTAACTGTGACAAGGTAAACCATAACAAAACACTACTGAAATATTCCAACTCTTGCATTTCAACGAAAGAAATCCAAAAATGAACTTTGAAAAATCAAGAGAATGTAAATGTGACAAGGTAAACCATGACAAAACACTACTGAAATATTCCAACTCTTGCATTTCAAGGAAAGAAATCCAAAATGAACTTTGAAAAAAATCAAGAGAATGTAACTGTGACAAGGTAAACCACGATAAAACACTACTGAAATATTCTAACTCTTGCATTTCATGAAATAAATCCAAAAATGAACTTTGAAAAATCAAGAGAATGTAACTGTGACAAGGTAAACCATGACAAACACTACTGAAATATTCCAACTCTTGCATTTCAACGAAAGAAATCCAAAATGAACTTTGAAAATCAAGAGAATGTAACTGTGACAAGGTAAACCATGACAAAACACTACTGAAATATTCCAACTCTTGCATTTCAACGAAAGAAATCCAAAAATGAACTTTGAAAAATCAAGAGAATGTAACTCTGACAAGGTAAACCATGACAAAACACTACTGAAATATTCCAACTCTTGCATTTCAAGGAAAGAAATCCAAAATGAACTTTGAAAAATGAAGAGAATGTAAAAATCCAAAATGAACTTTGAAAAATCAAGAGAATGTAAACTGTGACAAGGTAAAGCAAAACAAAACACTACTGAAATATTCCAACTCTTGCATTTCAACGAAAGAAATTCAAAATGAACTTTGAAAAATTAAGAGAATTTTACTGTGACAAGGTAAAGCACAACAAAACACTACTGAAATATTCCAACTCTTGCATTTCAATGAAAAAATCCAAAATGAACTTTGAAAAATCAAGAGAATGTAACTGTGACAAGGTAAACCACAACAAAACACTACTTAAATAATCCAACTCTTGCATTTCAATGAAAGAAATTCAAAATGAACTTTGAAAAATCATGAGAATGTAACTGTGACAAGGTAAAGCACGACAAAACACTACTGAAATAATCCACTCTTGTATTTCAATGAAAGAAATTCAAAATGAACTTTGAAAAATTAAGAGAATGTAACTGTGACAAGGTAAACCACAACAAAGCACTACTGAAATATTCCAACTCTAAAAAATGCATTTCAACGAAAAAAATTCAAAATGAACTTTGAAAAATCAAGAGAATGTAACTGTGACATGGTAAAGCATGACAAAACACCTACTGAAATATTCCAACTCTTGCATTTCAACGAAAGAAATCCAAAAATTAACTTTGAAAAATCAAGAGATTGTAACTGTGACATGGTAAACCACGATAAAAACACTACTGAAATATTCCAACTCTTGCATTTCAATGAAAGAAATTCAAAATGAACTTTGAAAAATCAAGGGAATGTAACTGTGACAAGGTAAACCATGACAAAACAGTACTAAAATATTCCAACTCTCGCATTTCAATGAAAAAAATTCAAATGAACTTTGAAAAATCAAGAGAATTTAACTGTGACACGGGTAAACCATAACAAAAACACTACTGAAATATTCCAACTCTTGCATTTCAACGATAGAAATCCAAAAATGAACTTTGAAAATCAAGAGAATATAACTGTGACAAGGTAAACCACGACAAAACACTACTGGAATATTCCAACTCTTGCATAAGGAAAGAAATCCAAAGTGAACTTTGAAAAATCAAGAGAATGTAACTGTGACAAAGTAAACCACGATAAAAACACTACTGAAATATTCCAACTATTGCATTTCAAGCAAAGAAATCCAAAATGAACTTTGAAAAATCAAGAGAATGTAACTGTGACAAGGTAAACCACGATAAAACACTACTGAAATATTCCAACTCTTGCATTTCACGAAAGAAATTCAAAATGAACTTTGAAAGATCAAGAGCATGTAACAGTGACATGGTAAACCACGACAAAACACTACTGAAATATTCCAACTCTTGCATTTCACGAAAGAAATTCAAAATGAACTTTGAAAAATCAAGAGAATGTAACTGTGACAAGGTAAACCACAACAAAACACTACTTAAATAATCCAACTCTTGCATTTCAATGAAACAAATTCAAAAAGAACTTCGAAAAATCACGAGATTGTAACTGTGACAAGGTAAACCACGACAAACTACTACTGAAATAATCCAACTCTTGTATTTCGATGAAAGAAATTCAAAATGAACTTTGAAAAATTAAGAGAATGTAACTGTGACAAGGTAAACCACAACAAAGCACTACTGAAATATTTCAACTCTTGCATTTCAACGAAAAAAAAATTCAAAATTAACTTTGAAAAATCAAGAGAATGTAACTGTGACATGGTAAAGCATGACAAAACACAACTGAAATATTCCAACTCTTGCATTTCAACGAAAGAAATCCAAATGAACTTTGAAAAATCAAGAGAATGTAACTGTGACATGGTAAACCACGATAAAACACTACTGAAATATTCCAACTCTCGCATTTCAACAAAAAAAAAATTCAAAATGAACTTTGAAAAATCAAGAGAATGTAACTGTGACAAGGTAAACCATAACAAAACACTACTGAAATATTCCAACTCTTGCATTTCAACGATAGAAATCCAAAATGAACTTTGAAAATCAAGAGAATATAACTGTGACAAGGTAAACCACGACAAAACACTACTGAAATCTTCCAACTCTTGCATTTCACCGAAAGAAATCCAAAATGAACTTTGAAAAAATCAAGAGAATGTAACTGTGACAAGGTAAACCACGATAAAACACTACTGAAATATTCCAACTATTGCATTTCAAGGAAAGAAATCCAAAATGATCTTTGAAAAATCAAGAGAATGTAACTGTGACAAGGTAAACCACAATAAAAGAAATTCAAAATGAACTTTGAAAACTCAAGAGATTGTAACTGTGACAAGGTAAACCACGACAAAACACTACTGAAATAATCCAACTCTTGCATTTCAATGAAAAAAATTCAAAATGAACTTTGAAAAATTAAGAGAATGTGACTCTGACAAGATAAACACAACAAAACACTACTGAAATAATCCAACTCTTGCATTTCAATGAAAAAATTCAAAATGAATTTTGAAAAATTAAGAGAATGTGACTCTGACAAGGTAAAGCACAACAAAAATACTGAAATATTCCAACTCTTGCATTTCACGAAAGAAATTCAAATGAACTTTGAAAATCAAGAGAATGTAACTGTGACAAGGTAAACCATGACAAAAAAAAACAATACTAAATTATTCCAACTCTTGCATTTCAAGGAAATAAATCCAAAATGAACTTTGAAAAATCAAGAGAATGTAACTGTGACAAGGTAAACCATAACAAAACACTACTGAAATCTTCCAACTCTTGCATTTCACCGAAAGAAATCAAAAATGAACTTTGAAAAAATCAAGAGAATGTAACTGTGACAAGGTAAACCACGATAAAACACTACTGAAATATTCCAACTATTGCATTTCAAGGAAAGAAATCCAAAATGAACTTTGAAAAATGAAGAGAATGTAACTGTGACAAGGTAAACCACAATAAAATACTACTGAAATATTCCAACTCTTGCATTTCACGAAAGAAATTCAAAATGAACTTTGAAAGATCAAGAGCATGTAACAGTGACATGGTAAACCACGACAAAACACTACTGAAATATTCCAAGTCTACATTTCAAGAAAGAAATTCAAAATGAACTTTGAAAAATTAAGAGAATGTAATTGTGACAAGGTAAAGCACAACAAAAAACTACTGAAATATTTGAACTCTTGCATTTCAACAAAAGAAATCCAAAATGAACTTTGAAAAATCAAGAGAATGTAACAGTGACAAGGTAAAGCACATCAAGACACTACTGAAATATTCCAACTCTTGCATTTCAATGAAAGAAATTCAAAATAAAATTTGTAAAATCAAGAGAATGTAAAAATCCAAAATGAAGTTTGAAAAAATCAAGAGAATATAATTGTGACAAGGTAAACCACGACAAAACACTACTGAAATATTCCAACTCTTGCATTTCAAGGAAAGAAATCCCAAATAAACTTTCAAAAACACAGAGAATGTAACTGTGACAAGGTAAACCATAACAAAACAGTACTGAAATATTCCAACTCTTGCATTTCAAGGAAAGAAATCAAAATGAACTTTGAAAAATCAAGAGAATGTAACTGTGACAAGGTAAACCCTGATAAAACACTATTGAAGTATTCCAACTCTTGCATTTCAACGAATGAAATTCAAAATGAACTTTGGAAAATCAAGAGAATGTATCTGTGACAAGGTAAACCATGACAAAACACTACTGAAATATTCCAACTCTTGCATTTCAACGAAAAAAAATTCAAAATGAACTTTGAAAAATTAAAGAGAATGTATCTGTGACAAGGTAAACCATAACAAAACACTACTGAAATATTCCAACCCTTTCATTTCAAGGAAAGAAATCCAAAATGAACTTTGAAAAATCAAGAGAATGTAACTGTGACAATGTAAACCATAACAAAACAGTACTGAAATATTCCAACTCTTGCGTTTCAAGGAAAGAAATCCAAAATGAAACTTTGAAAAATCAAGAGAATGTAACTGTGACAAGGTAAACCCTGATAAAACACTACTGAAATATTCCAACTCTTGCATTTCAACGAATGAAATTCAAAATGAACTTTGGAAAATCAAGAGAATGTATCTGTGACAAGGTAAACCATGACAAAACACTACTGAAATATTCCAACTCTTGCATTTCAACGAAAAGAAATTCAAAATGAACTTTGAAAAATTAAGAGAATGTAACTGTGACAAGGTAAACCATAACAAAACACTACTGAAATATTCCAACTCTTGCATTTCAAGGAAAGAAATCCAAAATGAACTTTGAAAAATCAAGAGAATGTAACTGTGACAATGTAAACCATAACAAAACAGTACTGAAATATTCCAACTCTTGCGTTTCAAGGAAAGAAATCCAAAATGAACTTTGAAAAATCAAGAGAATGTAACTGTGACAAGGTAAACCCTGATAAAATACTACTGAAATATTCCAACTCTTGCATTTCAACGAATGAAATTCAAAATGAACTTTGGAAAATCAAGAGAATGTATCTTGTGACAAGGTAAACCATGACAAAACACTACTGAAATATTCCAACTCTTACATTTCAACGAAAAAGAATTCAAAATGAACTTTGAAAAATTAAGAGAATGGAACTGTGACAAGGTAAACCATACAAAACACTACTGAAATATTCCAACTCTTGCATTTCAAGGAAAGAAATCCAAAATGAACTTTGAAAAATCAAGAGAATGTAACTGTGACAAGGTAAACCATGATAAAACACTATTGAAATATTCCAACTCTTGCATTTCACGAAAGAAATTCAAAATGAGCTTTGAAAACTCAAGAGATTGTAACTGTGACAAGGTAAACCACGACAAAGCACTACTGAAATAATCCAACTCTTGCATTTCAATGAAAAAAAAAATTCAAAATGAACTTTGAAAAATTAAGAGAATGTAACTCTGACAAGATAAACCACAACAAAACACTACTGAAATAATCCAACTCTTGCATTTCAATGAAAAAAAAATTCAAAATGAATTTTGAAAAATTAAGAGAATGTAACTCTGACAAGGAAAACCACAACAAAAAACACTACTGAAATATTCCAACTCTTGCATTTCACGAAAGAAATTCAAAATGAACTTTGAAAAATCAAGAGATTGTAACTGTGGACAAGGTAAACCACGACAAAACACTACTGAAATAATCCAACTCTTGCATTTCAATGAAAAAAATTCAAAATGAACTTTGAAAAAATTAAGAGAATGTAACTCTGACAAGATAAACCGCAACAAAACACTACTGAAATAATCCAACTCTTGCATTTCAATGAAAAAAATTCAAAATGAATTTTGGAAAATTAAGAGAATGTAACTCTGACAAAGTAAACCACAACAAAAAAATACTGAAATATTCCAACTCTTGCATTTCACGAAAGAAATTCAAAATAAACTTTGAAAAATCAAGAAAAAGTAACTGTGACAAGGTAAACCATGACAAAAAACCAATACTAAAATATTCCAACTCTTGCATTTCAAGGAAATAAATCCAAAATGAACTTTGAAAAATCAAGAGAATGTAACTGTGACAAGGTAAACCATGACAAAAAACCAATACTAAAATATTCCAACTCTTGCATTTCAAGGAAATAAATCCAAAATGAACTTTGAAAAATAAAGAGAATGTAACTGTGACAAGGTAAAGCACATCAAGACACTACTGAAATATTCCAACTCATGCATTTCAACGAAAGAAATTCAAAATGAAATTTGAAAAATCAAGAGAAATTAAAAAATCCAAAATGAACTTTTAAAAATCAAGAGAATATAATTTTGACAAGGTAAACCACGACAAAACACTACTGAAATATTCCAACTCTTGCATTTCAAGGAAAGAAATCAAAAATAAACTTTGAAAAATCAAGAGAATGTAACTGTGACAAGGTAAACCATAACAAAACAGTAATGAAATATTCCAACTCTTGCATTTCAAGGAAAGAAATCCAAAATGAACTTTGAAAAATCAAGAGAATGTAAACTGTGACAAGGTAAACCCTGATAAAACACTATTGAAATATTCCAACTCTTGCATTTCAACGAATGAAATTCAAAATGAACTTTGGAAAATCAAGAGAATGTATCTGTGACAAGGTAAACCATGACAAAACACTACTGAAATATTCCTAACTCTTGCATTTCAACCAAAAGAAATTCAAAATGAACTTTGAAAAATTATAAGAATGTAACTGTGACAAGGTAAACCATAACAAAACACTACTGAAATATTCCAACTCTTGCATTTCAAGGAAAGAAATCCAAAATGAACTTTTAAAAATCAAGAGAATGTAACTGTGACAAGGTAAACCATGATAAAACACTATTGAAATATTCCAACTCTTGCATTTCACGAAAGAAATTCAAAATGAACTTTGAAAACTCAAGAGATTGTAACTGTGAAAAGGTAAACCACGACAAAACAGTACTGAAATAATCCAACTCTTGTATTTCAATGAAAAAAAATTCAAAATGAACTTTGAAAAATTAAGAGAATGTAACTCTGACAAGATAAACCACAACAAAACACTACTGAAATAATCCAACTCTTGCATTTCAATGAAAAAAATTCAAATGAATTTTGAAAAATTAAGAGAATGTAACTCTGACAAGGTAAAACCACAACAAAACACTACTGAAATATTCCAACTCTTGTATTTCACGAAAGAAATTCAAAATGAACTTTGAAAAATCAAGAGATTGTAACTGTGACAAGGTAAACCACGACAAAACACTACTGAAATAATCCAACTCTTGCATTTCAATGAAAAAAAATTCAAAATGATTTTTGAAAAATTAAGAGAATGTAACTCTGACAAGATAAACCACAACAAAACACTACTGAAATAATCCAACTCTTGCATTTCAATGAAAAAAAATTCAAAATGAATTTTGAAAAATTAAGAGAATGTAACTCTGTTAAGGTAAAACACAAAAAAAAATTCTGAAATATTCCAACTGTTGCATTTCACGAAAAAAAATTCAAAATGAACTTTGAAAAATCAAGAGAATGTAACTGTGACAAGGTAAACCATAACAAAACACTACTGAAATCTTCCAACTCTTGCATTTCACCGAAAGAAATCCAGAAATGAACTTTGAAAAATCAAGAGAATGTAACTGTGACAAGGTAAACCATGAAAAAAACACTACTGAAAATATTCCAACTCTTGCATTTCAACGAAAGAAATCCAAAAAAATGAACTTTGAAAAATCAAGAGAATGTAACTGTGACAAGGTAAACCATAACAAAACACCACTGAAATATTCCAACTCTTGCATTTTCAACGAAAGAAATCCAAAAATGAACTTTGAAAAATCAAGAGAATGTAACTGTGACAAGGTAAACCATGACAAAACACTTTTGAAATATTCCAACTCTTGCATTTCAAGGAAAGAAATCCAAAATGAACTTTAAAAAACCAAGAGAATGTAACTGTGACAAGGTAAACAAACGATAAAACACTACTGAAATATTCCAACTCTTACATTTCATGAAAGAAATCCAAAAATGAACTTTGAAAAATCAAGAGAATGTAACTGTGACAAGGTAAACCATGACAAAAACACTACTGAAATATTCCAACTCTTGCATTTCAACGAAAGAAATCCAAAAATGAACTTTGAAAAATCAAGAGAATGTAACTGTGACAAGGTAAACCATGACAAAACACTACTGAATATTCCAACTCTTGCATTTCAACGAAAAAAAATCCAAATGAACTTTGAAAAATCAAGAGAATGTAAACTGTGACAAGGTAAACCATAACAAGACACTACTGAAATATTCCAACTCTTGCATTTCAACGAAAGAAATCCAAAAATGAACTTTGAAAAATCAAGAGAATGTAACTGTGTCAAGGTAAACCATGACAAAACACTACTGAAATATTCCAACTCTTGCATTTCAAGGAAACAAAATGAACTTTGAAAAATCAAGAGAATGTAAAAATCCAAAATGAACTTTGAAAAATCAGGACAATGTAACTGTGACAAGGTAAATCACTACAAAACACTACTGAAATATTCCAACTCTTGCATTTCAAGGAAAGAAATCCAAAATGAACTTTGAAAAAATCAAGAGAATGTAACTGTGACAAGGTAAAGCACAACAAAACACTACTGAAATATTCCAACTCTTGCATTTCAATGAAAGAAATCCAAAATGAAGTTTGTAAAATCAATAGAATGTAACTGTGACAAGGCGAACCACGACAAAACACTACTGAATTTAAGTATGTTTCATCTCATTCGAAGACGTGTAGAAAAAAGTTGAAAAAAAATATATCATGTTAAAAAAAAACGAAAAAATTGGGAGGGGGGCCAAAAAGTTGGAGGGAGGGGGTGCCCTTCCAGTTTGGGGATAGGGGACCTTTGGGGGGTTGATGTCTCTGCTGGTTAGGTTGGTATCCTTGATGGATCGTACTCACATACACCTTACTACTTGATTTGCCAGGATTCCTAAGGTTTGTTCTGAATTTCATTATTAAAATTCTTTTCTTGCCATCTACATCTCTCTTAGTATCAACTTTTAGTATACTATAACGTTAGACTCTATTTTAAACTGACAACACTGTTCAAACACCACTTGTGTATTATACAGAACACATCGAAGAAGTAAAGCTATTCATTATTAAAATTCTTTTCTTGCCATCTACATCTCTCTTAGTATCAACTTTTTAGTATACTATAACGTTAGACTCTATTTTAAATTGACAACACTGTTCAAACGCCAATTGTGTATTATACGGAACACATCGAAGAAGTAAAGCTAGGTCAAGTCATAAGACCATTTTATCATCGTTAACCACTCCCATAGATTGATATTGTTCCAAATTTATAATAAATAAGGTATGAATTAACATGCTCTTCAGGGTTACCTTAACTGCTAATCACTTTAACCCTTTTTTTTTCTCCATCTTCATACGATCCAATTCACAAATGTTATCTAGCTCTGTTTTTTCCCTATTATTCAAATAAGATCGTTCGTACAGTCCAATTCGCGAATCCCTTATCCCTTTTTGCAAATGTCAATCAAACAATTCTGATTGTAGCATCCAATTTTTTAATAACAAACTACTCTTGAGTTAAGGCAATTGTCCAAAAAATCAGAAATTAATATCGTTCGTATAGTCCAATTCGCAAATGCTAAGCCCTTTTTCTTTTTCCATTTTCATACGATCCAATTCGCAAATGCTGAACCCTTTTTTTTAGAGCTGTGATCGCAATGAATGGTATAGATAAGATAAGATATTTATTTCGAAAAATGACTATCACAAGCCCCGAAGGGCCGAATTCGCATTTCGGGATCATATAATAAGAAAAGACATAGAAATAGCACAACAACTAAAAAACTGGCTAAACAATGCCAAAAACAACAATATCAGGAAGGCAAAGCCATTCATTAGTCTAAAAAACAAAAAGTGTCAAATGTAAGAAAGTTAAAAAGGCACAAATTAAAACAAAACCAAAAAAGAAAATTGAGATAAAAATAATGTTAAAAAGGTTTAAAAGAGAATATATATAAAAGGGGAAGGAACGGAAGAGCCAAACGGACACCAGCATCGGTATCAGCAGTAAAATAAAAAAAAAAAAAAAAAAACTAGCGGTTTATTTGATCAGTAATGAAGGGGACAAATGTTTTTTTTATATCTGGAGGTAGAACAACGGATGGGGGACAAGATAGGGATGGGTTCAGAGACAGTACGTGGCAGGCGGTGTCTGAATGGGGAGTGTCTTTTGGGGAAAATGTTTTCCGTGCGAGGTTTATTATTTCATTTTTTGTGAAACGGAGGCACAGCGTTCCTCTCCTGTGCTCAAGAGTTTCCCGCTTGGCGTTTTTTAGAAGGAGTGAATATGGTACCAAAGTTTCTTTAAAAATTATTCTTAGGGATCTTTTTTGAATAGATTCAATTTTATCTGATTCATCACGGGAGATGCCAGGATGCCAAACCGGACAATCATATTCAAGATGCGGGCTGACAAAGGAGGTATAAATCCTTAAAGAATGGGATGGGGGAATGTTAAATTTATTCAAGAGCTGAAGGAGAGACATGGACGCATTAGCTCTACGGACAATATCTTTCACGTGGATATCCCACTTTAAATTAGAGGAAATTGTAACCCCAAGTAATTTAAAGGAAGACACAGAAATTTCTGGGGGGATAGGTTCAAGGAATGCGGGAATAGATTTCAAAAAATTTATTGTCATTATATTTGATTTAGTGGAATTTACTTTCATATTTAGGTTCTTAGCTTCATCCGAAATGTGGGATAGAATTTCAAGGGGGTCACTTTTAATATTCCTGTGACATACTTCAAAAATCGTCAAGTCATCCACGTATTTCCACCTTTGGGGGAATTCCTTACCAATATTTTTAATCATGACTAGAAATAAAAGTGGTCCCAATAAGGTTCCTTGAGGAATTCCACAATATATAGGGAGGGGGTTAGAGAAAATATTTTTGTATTTACAACTTGGGATCTATTTGAAAGAAACGATATAACAATATTTACTAACAGAGGATCAAGTTTAAAGTTAACCAGTAGTGAACGAATTAGTATGGTGTGGTCAACCAGGTCAAAAGCTTTTTGGAAATCAACTAAGACAAGGTTCAGCCAGACATTTGGTTTATCAAGGTTACTTACGATGGTATGCATTAAGTACACAAGGTAATGGGTGTGGAAGTTTTCTTTAAGTTACCAAACTGCCGGGTGTCAATACGCGGACAAATTTTATCCTTAAGCCAGTCACAGAGGAAACCTTCATAAAGTTTGAAAAAACAGAAGTGAGCGTAATGGGCCGAATGTTGGCGAAAGTCAGACTGGCGCATTTTTTAGGGACAGGTGTTATAAAACCTTGTTTCCAGCAACATGGGAATTTACCAAATTTTGTGATGTGGTTGAAAATATTTGATAAAGGCTCAGCAATTTTGTCCGAAAAGGCTTTAATTAAGTCAACTGGGATGTCCAAGGGACAAATACATGATTTCCTAAGCTTAAAAATTTTGTTTATAACATCAGAGGGAGAAATAAAGGGGAAGGAAGTATTGGAAGAATAGTTGGACTTGAGCCAGTGAAAGGGGGGATACTTTGCACGATGGAAGCAAGGTACAAGTTCAGATCGTTCGCAGTCTTATTAGGGGGTTCAGGGAAATAAAAATCAATTTCGGAAGGACTTTTTCCGCATATTTCTTTAATTTTTCTGTATTATTGCTTGGGATTGTTAGAATATAGATCTTTGCCTTTATTAGTATAATAATAGAAGCTGCTTTTCTTAATTTTTTTCTTTAGGAACTTCCTTAGACTATTAGCCTCAGTAATGCGACCTGCTTTGAAAAAGTTGATTTTTTTCTTATAAGTTTTTTAAAAGACTCAGTAACATAAGGCTTATCTGTAGAACACGTTTTAAATTTTTTCTCAGGGAAGTGGAATTCATAATTGCTCCTCAATAGATTTTGGAGGGACAAAGCCATGTAGTCAACGTCATTTGTTTGATACACAGTGGACCAATTTTCAGTAGTAATCCAGGAGCCAAAATTGAAAAGTCCTGAGTCAGTGAGAGGTCTATAAGCGGTTTCAGTTATAGAAAACGACTGTTTAACTTTAGCCAGCGGAGATAAAAAGGCTAAAGTGGTAACTACCCCCTAGAGGGGGCAGAGTGGAGACGGGTTTGTAAAACTTCGAAAGATTAGTGCAAATTAAATCAAGAGTAGTATTGCCTTTTGTAGTAGGGACATTAACGACCTGTTTTAAATTAAAAGCGTTAGATGTAGAATCAAGTCTTGTATCGTTGGCATCACCCATCAGGAAAATTCCTGCATTTGGGTATTTAGATAGTACAAAGTCAGCACTTGCATGTAATTTTTCAATAAAATTTATTTTGTCAGCGGATCTCTGATTAGGGGAGTAATAAAAACAACAAAGGACAATTAAATTAAAAGGACACGGCAAGACTTTAGGTCGAACACACACCCACATAACTTCATCAAAGGGATTAAGACACGGAATTGGGATTTCACTTGGATATAAATCATTACGGATAAAGAACAGAATTCCGCCACCTTTCTTACCCGGAGGGTGGTTTTCAGGTCTTAGTTTAATAAATTGAGAAAAATTGTTAATCTTTAACATGTGCAAATTTTGAGCTTGAACTTCAGTAATAGCGATTACATCTAAACTATATATTTTAGAAAGGGTGTCTAATTCATTGACTTTTTCAAAGTTAAGGCTTTCAGCGTTGCTCAACAAAAGTTCGGGGAATCGAAAGCGACTTGTGAAGGTACCCTTTTTACACTTTACTTTTTTATATCACAGATGCGGTCAGGGGTTCTAGTGGACTTCTTGACGGGTGCTAAACTTGGATATTGATAACAACAATTATTAAATGCAAAAGGTCTCAGACGAGAGTCACCCTGGTAGGGTGGGCACGAGGGATTAAACGCATGGGTCGGAGGCGGGAAAATAAGGGAGGGAAATAAGACGGTGGTATTTTCATGGGGTTCAACTTGGGAGGGGTTGACTGGAGTGTTAAGAGAGAAGGGATTTTGCTGGGAATATAGGGTTTTTTTTTCTGGGTGGTAACGGTGGAAGTTTTTTGAGTGAGCAGGGTGGATTTGGGATAAAAAAAGGATGAGTATGCGCTGGCGAGCTAATTTTATTAATTGAATGAAGGGGGCTCCGCTTCCGGGTTGATTGAGAACTTTACTCAAATGTAATAACATGCACATAGTCTCGAAACAAAGGCCACTTTGAAATTTATGGCAGGGTTTGGAATGGGAAAGGGAGCAATAATTGTCGTTACAGTGACCAGTAGTTAAAAAAGACATACAGGGAGAACAAAGGTACAATCACTCTTTTTTATACACTTGTTGGCCAAGTGAAAACGGCAGGCAATAGAATTCTTCCCTGATTTGGCTTCAGGAACCAATTTACTAATAATACTCAAGTTGTCACTGACCCCTGGAACTGGAATATTGGCTGAATTCACACTTAAATTGTCACTGACCTCTGGATCTGGAATATTGATTGAGTTCTCATTTAAGCTGTCACTGACCTCTGGAACTAGGTGACCGATTAAGTTCATATTTGAGTTGACACTTGCTTCATTAACATTCATGTGTTGGGAGTTGTTGCTTGTGGATTGAATTGCAGTTGGTTTCAAATTGGTGTTTTTTTTATTCGTATTCACAGACTTAAGTGTGTTCTTAATTATATTCTCCCTAAGATCAATGAAAGTAGAAATTTCGTGGGTAACGAACTCGAGTTTTTTTAGCACTAAAAGGGAGGGGAAGGAAGGGTCACATAGGGGGCTGGAATCACAATTGCCACAAGGAAAATTTTCAGTCTGGCAGGAGGCATCATTAGAAGGCTCACAATTATATTCAAAATCCGTCTGGGTACTGGCATCTTTAGTTTCTAGCAGAAAATCAGTCTGGCAACTGGCAACACTGGTTAATACTGGTAGGGAGTAATCTGACACTCGCTATAGGCTGCAATGAAAGCTTTACCATCTCTTTGGCAAGTCGGGGCGAGGGGGGACGACCTGATATCATCTAAAATTTCTATTAAGGAAGAATTTATTTCTGACTATCGGCGTCGAGGGGTATCGCTAGTTTTTGAAGAATTTATTCCTGACAATCGGCGTCGTCGGGGTATCATTAGCTTTCGAAGATATAGGGGTGGTATATTCTTGATTTTGTTGGTGATGTTTTGTTTCGAGGAACAATCCAAACATAACCAGTTCTTATTCCAGTGGGAACGTTCTATCCCCGCACATTGCTCATGAATGGAAGAGTTGCATGTACTACATACCAGGCAATTGATTGTTGCCCTTAATCTACACTCAGGACACACTCTCTTAAAGTCCTTTGGTTGCCCTTTAGTCATTTGGTTGATTAATCAAAAGGGTTAAAAAAATTCAATTCACCTGATGGCTGGTGACAAAATCCGGAATTAAGGTCACAGTTAGTCAACTTTGTCACTGAACTGATTGTCCTTTAGTTATTTGGTTGGTTAATATAAGGGTTAAAAAGTTCAATTCACCTGATGGCTGGTGGCAAAATCCGGAAGTAAGGTTAAAGATTATCAACTATGTCACTGAATTAAACTGAATTTAATGCAGAAAGGTATAAACCAAATAGGTGTTAACAGTGTGTGTTACTTGTAAATATGTGTAACTTGTTATCAGAAAAAAATGCCAATTGCCAAAAAAAAAATAATAATAAAACAAGCCATGCTGAATGTGCTTCAAAAAAACCCATCTGGTTGAAAACATGTAAGTTATCGTTAACCATTTCAATAGATTGATATTGTTCCAAATTTTTAATAAATATCTCGCTTTTTGCAATGTGTAGGAACCAGTGGGGAATCCCCGCTCGTACTGCTCTGGAAAGGCGTCAAGGAACATAAAGTAAGCAAATAGCACAGGAAGGAACATAGTGTCCCCAAATAGCATTGGAAGGAACATAGTGTCCCCGAATAGCATTGGAAGGAACATAGTGTCCCCAAATAGCATTGGAAGGAACATAGCGTCCCCAAATAGCACAGGAAGGAACATAATCTCCCCAAATAGCACAGGAAGGAACATAATCTACCCAAATAGCACAGGAAGGAATATAATCTACCCAAATAGCACAGGAAGGAACATAAAGTATGCAAATCCATAAGTACATTCTCTGGAAAGGTGCCAAGGAACATAATGCCATAGAATAACACAGGAAGGAACATAATGCCATAGAAATGGTACTTAGTCCTCTACTCACTATTGCGCAGCCTGAATGTTATCATCAATGTATTAATGTGACTTGTGATTGTGACTTGTGACTTGGGTCAATTTAGACTTGTGATTACTCAGAGATTATTTTGAGGGTGGTCTAAAATGACCAGAGGAATATCATAAACAGAAACATGATAGTTATAATTTTCACACCGATGCTTAAAATCAAAAACTAAAGTCAGTTCTTGGTTAGTTGAGCCATTTGGGTAGTTGGGGCAGCAGCTTGTTTTTTTAGGTCCAGGAAAATTGAATCCTACTAGTAACTGTCAGAACTAATAATTTCTTAGACCAATTGCTTTTCCATTTACGAAAAATTAAGCAAGAAAAACATTTTTAATTTTTATAAAGCAGAAATACAACAAAATAAACACTTAATTAAACAAACATGCTCCGAATATTTTGACCCCACGTCCGGGAGCCTTTCCCAACGGAAAAAAAGAGAAAATAAAACAAAAAATATTCTTTTTAAAAAACTTAACTTACATCAAAATGAAACATACTAAACGCATAAAGAGAAAGAAAAAAAAACAAAAGAAAAAATACAAATAAATAGGAAACAAAAGTCACTTATTAAATAAACACTTCCATGTACTGGCGTATAAACAAAATCGAATGTCTATAATGATTCAACTCGCCTTCTCACAGTATATAAATGGAAATATATCAAAAAATGAAGAATATATTTATACTTAAACAAAAACAATAAAGGTCAGCTAACCCTCGGCCCATAACCCCTAATTTTATCTCACAAGTTCATTAACCAATTTTTGATTTATAAATTGAACGGATTCGTTGGCTTGCAAGCTTAGCTGCAGTTCGTTTACTTTTCCCAGCATTTAACCCATTCTGACCTTTGTTCGCAAGGTTATCTTTCATTTCAGAACTATTTTTAAAATTAGTACTGGTTGAATATCTTATCTGCTTTTTAATTAAATGTAATAATTGAATTGATCAGAAATTCCCCTTTATCTTTATTGATACTAATACCCCCATATATTATCTTTTTTATTTCTATAATTTCCCTGAAGCTTTGTAAAAGTCCTACAGACGTATCTACTATTTTTGTTTGATCAAATAAAATGCTGTGATGAGGAAAACTATAAACAAGTTCTGCAACAGCTGACTCAAACGTTTCGGTGTGTTTTAGTTTGTAACAAATAAAACACCCAATTATTGGGTATTTTATTTTATTTTTTTTTTGGTTTAAGTATAAATATATTCTTTATTTTTTTTATACATTCGATACATTAGATACATTTTGATACATTATTTTTTTATACATAGGTAAAATAGATGGAAGAATACTAGTGAAAATTTTTTTTAAAATGTAATATCTCACCTCCCTCTCCCCTCCTCCGAAAACTAAAAATGTAACGAAAAACATCAAATAAATTGACAAACACTCATAATCATCCAAGAAACATCCATAAAAGTGAGAAAAATCCTGTTGTTTCATTCTCATTGACAAAAACCATAAATTAAGTCCTGTCAGCGTTAGACTTAATTGTAGATGGCAGCAGGGTGAGGGATGGGAGTCGATAGGCCCTCCCTACCGACGCTCTAGTGGTTTTTTTAAGTCAAAGTGATGAGATGCAGCTACCCTCCCCTCCCCCCACCATCCACGTGGTATTGTGCCAAAATGTATCTAATATAAATTTTGAGATAGCCGTTCTATTCAAAATAGTCTAAATATCACATAACAAGGCTTCTGGGGTTGAAACAAACCCCAGAGATTAGAGGCAAGGGTTGTAAGTTATGCCCAGGGGGTATTTAAGGTTTTTATGGATGGGATGGTTGTTTAACTTTAGAAGAAACTCATTTGGTTGAACATTGTCAAGCTCTAGTTCCTTTTTAAGCGTCAAAAGTGAAGGACGGCATTCAGCCCCCCCCCTCTCCTAAAACCCCTCCTTTCACCAAACACATTTGATTGTAATTATGAGATAGCGGTTTTTTCAAAAAAGTCCAAAGAACATATAAGAATGTCTCTGGGGATAACACAACCCCCTAGCGCCCTGGGGATAGGGTTGTAAGTTGTTTAATGAGGGTATATAAGGTTTTTTATGGAATTAACGGTCGTATAAACATCAAATAAGGCTTATTTGATTTGAAATTGGAAGTTATAGTGTCCTATATAAGAGTCAAAGTTATTTGAAATCAAACGGCCCCCACACCTCCACCACGCTCAGTATTTGCCTTAACACCTCCGATCAAAATGTGGCGATAACTATTTTATTCATCGTAGTTGAAGGCTTCGGAAATAAATGTCTTTGAGAAATACAACCCCCCCTCCACCCTACAGCTCTCAGGTTAAGGGTTTTAAGTTATGCCCTTGGGGCATATGAGGCTCTTTTAAAGAGTGTGGTCGTTATAAACTTTGGAGGGACTCATTCAATTGGTAATCATAAGTTTCAGTGCACTTTTTAAGAGTCATCGTGATCAGAGCGCAGCTACCCCCCCCCCCCCCACCACACTCACAAACACGTCGTGTTTTCCTGAGATGTATCCAATACATACGTTGAGACAGTCCTTTTATTCAAAATAGTCATGCAACAAGGCTTTTGAGGTTGATACAAATTACCAGAGCATGAGGGCGAGGGTTGTAAGTTACGGCCCAGGGGCATTTAAGGCTCTGATGGAAGTGATGGTTGTATAAGCTTTAGAGGTGGCTCATTTGGTTGAAGTTTGGAAATTATGAGCTAAAGAGGAGGGTTGATTACCTTCCAACCCCTTTTGACTCTTAAGAGGGCAATAGAACTTTTAATTTTCAATCAAATTAGCACCTTTAAAATATCAGTGATACTACTAGCTATGATAGAGGATTGCTGCCTAAGTCCTTATATACCCTTTTAATACCTACATGCATAAAGATTTTTCGTTTAATTGAAACGCCTCCTAAACGTTCACTAGAAGTTTCAACTTAATGCCATTAGTGTCGTTAGTTACAGTAACCATAGAACATAGAAGCAGCATTAAATGAATACACACTGTGTCTTCTGTTTAAACTAAAGGGCAACCAAAGGACTTTAAGAGAGTGTGTCCTGAGTGTAGATTAAGGGCAACAATCAATTGCCTGGTATGTAGTACATGCAACTCTTCCATTCATGAGCAATGTGCGGGGATAGAACGTTCCCACTGGAATAAGAACTGGTTATGTTTGGATTGTTCCTCGAAACAAAACATCACCAAAAATCAAGAATATACCACCCCTAATTCTTCGAAAGCTAATGATACCCCACGACGCCGATTGTCAGGAATAAATTCTTCAAAAACTAGCGATACCCCTCGACGCCGATAGTCAGAAATAAATTCTTCCTTAATAGAAATTTTAGATGATATCAGGTCGTCCCCCCTTGCCCCGACTTGCCAAAGAGATGGTAAAGCTATCATTGCAGCCTATAGCGAGTGTCAGATTACTCCCCTACCAGTATTAACCAGTGTTGCCAGTTGCCAGACTGATTTTCTGCTAGAAACTAAAGATGCCAGTACCCAGACGGATTTTGAATATAATTGTGAGCCTTCTAATGATGCCTCCTGCCAGACTGAAAATTTTCCTTGTGGCAATTGTGATTCCAGCCCCCTATGTGACCCTTCCTTCCCCTCCCTTTTAGTGCTAAAAAAACTCGAGTTCGTTACCCACGAAATTTCTACTTTCATTGATCTTAGGGAGAATATAATTAAGAACACACTTAAGTCTGTGAATACGAATAAAAAAAACACCAATTTGAAACCAACTGCAATTCAATCCACAAGCAACAACTCCCAACACATGAATGTTAATGAAGCAAGTGTCAACTCAAATATGAACTTAATCGGTCACCTAGTTCCAGAGGTCAGTGACAGCTTAAATGAGAACTCAATCAATATTCCAGATCCAGAGGTCAGTGACAATTTAAGTGTGAATTCAGCCAATATTCCAGTTCCAGGGGTCAGTGACAACTTGAGTATTATTAGTAAATTGGTTCCTGAAGCCAAATCAGGGAAGAATTCTATTGCCTGCCGTTTTCACTTGGCCAACAAGTGTATAAAAAAGAGTGATTGTACCTTTGTTCTCCCCTGTATGTCTTTTTTAACTACTGGTCACTGTAACGACAATTATTGCTCCCTTTCCCATTCCAAACCCTGCCATAAATTTCAAAGTGGCCTTTGTTTCGAGACTATGTGCATGTTATTACATTTGAGTAAAGTTCTCAATCAACCCGAAAGCGGAGCCCCCTTCATTCAATTAATAAAATTAGCTCGCCAGCGCATACTCATCCTTTTTTATCCCAAATCCACCCTGCTCACTCAAAAAACTTCCACCGTTACCACCCAGAATAAAACCCTATATTCCCAGCAAAATCCCTTCCCTCTTAACACTCCAGTTAACCCCTCCCAAGTTGAACCCCCTGAAAATACCACCGTCTTATTTCCCTCCCTTATTTTCCCGCCTCCGACCCATGCGTTTAATCCCTCGTGCCCACCCTACCAGGGTGACTCTCGTCTGAGACCTTTTGCATTTAATAATTGTTGTTATCAATATCCAAGTTTAGCACCCGTCAAGAAGTCCACTAGAACCCCTGACCGCATCTGTGATATAAAAAAGTAAAGTGTGTAAAAAGGGTACCTTCACAAGTCGCTTTCGATTCCCCGAACTTTTGTTGAGCAACGCTGAAAGCCTTAACTTTGAAAAAGTCAATGAATTAGACACCCTTTCTAAAAATATATAGTTTAGATGTAATCGCTATTACTGAAGTTCAAGCTCAAAATTTGCACATGTTAAAGATTAACAATTTTTCTCAATTTATTAAACTAAGACCTGAAAACCACCCTCCGGGTAAGAAATGTGGCGGAATTCTGTTCTTTATCCGTATGATTTATATCCAAGTGAAATCCCAATTCCGTGTCTTAATCCCTTTGATGAAGTTATGTGGGTGTGTGTTCGACCTAAAGTCTTGCCGTGTCCTTTTAATTTAATTGTCCTTTGTTGTTTTTATTACTCCCCTAATCAGAGATACGCTGACAAAATAAATTTTATTGAAAAATTACATGCAAGTGCTGACTTTGTACTATCTAAATACCCAAATGCAGGAATTTTCCTGATCGGTGATGCCAACGATACAAGACTTGATTCTACATCTAACGCTTTTAATTTAAAACAGGTCGTTAATGTCCCTACTACAAAAGGCAATACTACTCTTGATTTAATTTGCACTAATCTTTCGAAGTTTTACAAACCCGTCTCCACTCTGCCCCCTCTAGGGGGTAGTTACCACTTTAGCCTTTTTCTATCTCCGCTGGCTAAAGTTAAACAGTCGTTTTCTATAACTGAAACCGCTTATAGACCTCTCACTGACTCAGGACTTTTCAATTTTGGCTCCTGGATTACTACTGAAAATTGGTCCACTGTGTATCAAACAAATGACGTTGACTACATGGCTTTGTCCCTCCAAAATCTATTTAGGAGTAATTATGAATTCCACTTCCCTGAGAAAAAATTTAAAACGTGTTCTACAGATAAGCCTTATGTTACTGAGTCTTTTAAAAAACTTATAAGAAAAAAAAAATCAACTTTTTCAAAGCAGGTCGCATTACTGAGGCTAATAGTCTAAGGAAGTTCCTAAAGAAAAAATTAAGAAAAGCAGCTTCTAATTATTATACTAATAAAGGCAAAGATCTATATTCTAACAATCCCAAGCAATAATACAGAAAAATTAAAGAAATATGCGGAAAAAGTCCTTCCGAAATTGATTTTTATTTCCCTGAACCCCCTAATAAGACTGCCAACGATCTGAACTTGTACCTTGCTTCCATCGTGCAAAGTATCCCCCCTTTCACTGGCTCAAGTCCAACTATTCTTCCCAATACTTCCTTCCCCTTTATTTCTCCCTCTGATGTTATAAACAAAATTCTTAAGCTTAGAAAATCATGTATTTGTCCCTTGGACATCCCAGTTGACTTAATTAAAGCCTTTTCGGACAAAATTGCTGAGCCTTTATCAAATATTTTCAACCACATCACAAAATTTGGTAAATTCCCATGTTGCTGGAAACAAGGTTTTATAACACCTGTCCCTAAAAAATGCGCCAGTCTGACTTTCGCCAACATTCGGCCCATTACGCTCACTTCTGTTTTTTCCAAACTTTATGAAGGTTTCCTCTGTGACTGGCTTAAGGATAAAATTTGTCCGCGTATTGACACCCGGCAGTTTGGTAACTTAAAGAAAACTTCCACCACCCATTACCTTGTGTACTTAATGCATACCATCGTAAGTAACCTTGATAAACCAAATGTCTGGCTGAACCTTGTCTTAGTTGATTTCCAAAAAGCTTTTGACCTGTTGACCACACACCATACTAATTCGTTCACTACTGGTTAACTTTAAACTTGATCCTCTGTTAGTAAATATTGTTATATCGTTTCTTTCAAATAGATCCCAAGTTGTTAAATACAAAAATATTTTCTCTAACCCCCTCCCTATATATTGTGGAATTCCTCAAGGAACCTTATTGGGACCACTTTTATTTCTAGTCATGATTAAAAATATTGGTAAGAAATTTCCCCAAAGGTGGAAATACGTGGATGACTTGACGATTTTTGAAGTATGTCACAGGAATATTAAAAGTGACCCCTTGAAATTCTATCCCACATTTCGGATGAAGCTAAGAACCTAAATATGAAAGTAAATTTCCACTAAATCAAATATAATGACAATAAATTTCTTGAAATCTATTCCCGCATTCCTTGAACCTATCCCCCCAGAAATTTCTGTGTCTTCCTTTAAATTACTTGGGGTTACAATTTCCTCTAATTTAAAGTGGGATATCCACGTGAAAGATATTGTCCGTAGAGCTAATGCGTCCATGTCTCTCCTTCAGCTCTTGAATAAATTTAACATTCCCCCATCCCATTCTTTAAGGATTTATACTTCTTTTGTCAGCCCGCATCTTGAATATGATTGTCCAGTTTGGCATCCTGGCATCTCCCGTGATGAATCAGATAAAATTGAATCTATTCAAAAAGATCCCTAAGAATAATTTTTAAAGAAACTTTGGTACCATATTCACTCCTTCTAAAAAACGCCAAGCGGGAAAACTCTTGAGCACAGGAGAGGAACGCTGTGCCTCCGTTTCACAAAAAATGAAATAATAAACCCTCGCACGGAAAACATTTTCCCCAAAAGACACTCCCCATCCAGACACCGCCTGCCACGTACTGTCTCTGAACCCATCCCTATCTTGTCCCCCATCCGTTGTTCTACCTCCAGATATAAAAAAAAACATTTGTCCCCTTCATTACTGATCAAATAAACCGCTAGTTTTTTTTTTTTTTTTTTTTTTTTTTACTGCTGATACCCATGCTGGTGTCCGTTTGGCTCTTCCGTTCCTTCCCCTTTTTATATATTCTCTTTTAAACCTTTTTAACATTATTTTTATCTCAATTTTCTTTTTTGGTTTTGTTTTAATTTGTGCCTTTTTTAACTTTCTTACATTTGACACTTTTTTGTTTTTAGACTAATGAATGGCTTTGCCTTCCTGATATTGTTGTTTTTGGCATTGTTTAGCCAGTTTTTTAGTTGTTGTGCTATTTCTATGTCTTTTCTTATTATATGATCCCGAAATGCGAATTCGGCCCTTCGGGGCTTGTGATAGTCATTTTTCGAAATAAATATCTTATCTTATCTATACCATTCATTGCGATCACAGCTCTAAAAAAAAAGGTTCAGCATTTGCGAATTGGATCGTATGAAAATGGAGAAAAAGAAAAAGGGCTTAGCATTTGCGAATTGGACTATACGAACGATATTAATTTCTGATTTTTTTGGACAATTGCCTTAACTCAAGAGTAGTTTGTTATTAAAAAATTGGATGCTACAATCAGAATTGTTTGATTGACATTTGCAAAAAGGGATAAGGGATTCGCGAATTGGACTGTACGAACGATCTTATTTGAATAATAGGGAAAAAAAACAGAGCTAGATAACATTTTTGAATTGGATCGTATGAAGATGGAGAAAAAAAAGGGTTAAAGTGATTAGCAGTTAAGGTAACCCTGAAGAGCATGTTAATTCATACCTTATTTATTATAAATTTGGAACAATATCAATCTATGGGAGTGGTTAACGATGATAAAATGGGTCTTATGACTTGACCTAGCTTTACTTCTTCGATGTGTTCCGTATAATACACAATTGGCGTTTGAACAGTGTTGTCAATTTAAAATAGAGTCTAACGTTATAGTATACTAAAAAGTTGATACTAAGAGAGATGTAGATGGCAAGAAAAGAATTTTAATAATGAATAGCTTTACTTCTTCGATGTGTTCTGTATAATACACAAGTGGTGTTTGAACAGTGTTGTCAGTTTAAAATAGAGTCTAACGTTATAGTATACTAAAAGTTGATACTAAGAGAGATGTAGATGGCAAGAAAAGAATTTTAATAATGAAATTCAGAACAAACCTTAGGAATCCTGGCAAATCAAGTAGTAAGGTGTATGTGAGTACGATCCATCAAGGATACCAACCTAACCAGCAGAGACATCAACCCCCCAAAGGTCCCCTATCCCCAAACTGGAAGGGCACCCCCCTCCCTCCAACTTTTTGGCCCCCCTCCCAATTTTTTCGTTTTTTTTAACATGATATATTTTTTTCAACTTTTTTTCTACATGTCTTCGAATGAGATGAAACATACTTAAATTCAGTAGTGTTTTGTCGTGGTTCACCTTGTCACAGTTACATTCTATTGATTTTACAAACTTCATTTTGGATTTCTTTCATTGAAATGCAAGAGTTGGAATATTTCAGTAGTGTTTTGTTGTGCTTTACCTTGTCACAGTTACATCCTCTTGATTTTTCAAAGTTCATTTTGGATTTCTTTCCTTGAAATGCAAGAGTTGGAATATTTCAGTAGTGTTTTGTAGTGATTTACCTTGTCACAGTTACATTGTCCTTATTTTTCAAAGTTCATTTTGGATTTTTACATTCTCTCTTGATTTTTCAAAGTTCATTTTGGATTTCTTCCTTGAAATGCAAGAGTTGGAATATTTCAGTAGTGTTTTGTCATGGTTTACCTTGACACAGTTACATTCTCTTGATTTTTCAAAGTTCATTTTTGGATTTCTTTCGTTGAAATGCAAGAGTTGGAATATTTCAGTAGTGTCTTGTTATGGTTTACCTTGTCACAGTTACATTCTCTTGATTTTTCAAAGTTCATTTTGGATTTTTTTCGTTGAAATGCAAGAGTTGGAATATTTCAGTAGTGTTTTGTCATGGTTTACCTTGTCACAGTTACATTCTCTTGATTTTTCAAAGTTCATTTTTGGATTTCTTTCGTTGAAATGCAAGAGTTGGAATATTTCAGTAGTGTTTTTGTCATGGTTTACCTTGTCACAGTTACATTCTCTTGATTTTTCAAAGTTCATTTTTGGATTTCTTTCATGAAATGTAAGAGTTGGAATATTTCAGTAGTGTTTTATCGTTGTTTACCTTGTCACAGTTACATTCTCTTGGTTTTTTAAAATTCATTTTGGATTTCTTTCCTTGAAATGCAAGAGTTGGAATATTTCAAAAGTGTTTTGTCATGTTTTACCTTGTCAGAGTTACATTCTCTTGATTTTTCAAAGTTCATTTTTGGATTTCTTTCGTTGAAATGCAAGAGTTGGAATATTTCAGTAGTGTTTTGTTATGGTTTACCTTGTCACAGTTACATTCTCTTGATTTTTCAAAGTTCATTTTTTGGATTTCTTTCGTTGAAATGCAAGAGTTGGAATATTTCAGTAGTGTTTTTTCATGGTTTACCTTGTCACAGTTACATTCTCTTGATTTTTCAAAGTTCATTTTTGGATTTCTTTCGGTGAAATGCAAGAGTTGGAAGATTTCAGTAGTGTTTTGTTATGGTTTACCTTGTCACAGTTACATTCTCTTGATTTTTCAAAGTTCATTTTGAATTTTTTTCGTGAAATGCAAGAGTTGGAATATTTCAGAATTTTTTTTTGTGGTTTACCTTAACAGAGTTACATTCTCTTAATTTTTCAAAATTCATTTTGAATTTTTTTCATTGAAATGCAAGAGTTGGATTATTTCAATAGTGTTTTGTTGTGGTTTATCTTGTCAGAGTTACATTCTCTTAATTTTTCAAAATCATTTTGAATTTTTTTCATTGAATGCAAGAGTTGGATTATTTCAGTAGTGTTTTGTCGTGGTTTACCTTGTCACAGTTACAATCTCTTGATTTTTCAAAGTTCATTTTGAATTTCTTTCGTGAAATACAAGAGTTGGAATATTTCAGTAGTGTTTTGTTGTGGTTTACCTTGTCAGAGTTACATTCTCTTAATTTTTCAAAATTCATTTTGAATTTTTTTCATTGAAATGCAAGAGTTGGATTATTTCAGTAGTGTTTTGTTGTGGTTTATCTTGTCAGAGTTACATTCTCTTAATTTTTCAAAGTTCATTTTGAATTTTTTTTCATTGAAATACAAGAGTTGGATTATTTCAGTAGTGTTTTGTCGTGGTTTACCTTTCACAGTTACAATCTCTTGAGTTTCCAAAGTTCATTTTGAATTTCTTTCGTGAAATGCAAGAGTTGGAATATTTCAATAGTGTTTTATCATGGTTTACCTTGTCACAGTTACATTCTCTTGATTTTTAAAAGTTCATTTTGGATTTCTTTCCTTGAAATGCAAGAGTTGGAATATTTCAGTAGTGTTTTGTTATGGTTTACCTTGTCACAGTTACATTCTTATAATTTTTCAAAGTTCATTTTGAATTTCTTTTGGTTGAAATGCAAGAGTTGGAATAATTCAGTAGTGTTTTGTCATGGTTTACCTTGTCACAGATACATTCTCTTGATTTTCCAAAGTTCATTTTGAATTTCATTCGTTGAAATGCAAGAGTTGGAATATTTCAATAGTGTTTTATCAGGGTTTACCTTGTCACAGTTACATTCTCTTGATTTTTCAAAGTTCATTTTGGATTTCTTTCCTTGAAATGCAAGAGTTGGAATATTTCATTACTGCTTTGTTATGGTTACCTTGTCACAGTTAGTTTACATTCTCTTGATTTTTCAAAGTTTATTTTTGATTTCTTTCCTTGAAATGCAAGAGTTGGAATATTTCAGTAGTGTTTTGTCGTGGTTTACCTTGTCACAATTATATTCTCTTGATTTTTCAAAGTTCATTTTGGATTTTTAATTTCTCTTGATTTTTCAAATTTCATTTTGAATTTCTTTCATTTAAATGCAAGAGTTGGAATATTTCAGTAGTGTCTTGATGTGCTTTACCTTGTCACTGTTGCACTCTCTTGATTTTTCAAAGTTCATTTTGGATTTCTTTTGTTGAAATGCAAGAGTTGGAATATTTCAGTAGTTTTTTTGTTGTGCTTTACTTTGTCACAATTACATTCTCTTGATTTTTCAAAGTTCATTTTGAATTTCTTTCGTGAAATGCAAGAGTTGGAATATTTCAGTAGTGTTTTATTGTGGTTTACCTTGTCACAGTTACATTCTCTTGATTTTTCAAAGTTCATTTTGGATTTCTTTCCTTGAAATGCAATAGTTGGAATATTTCAGTAGTGTTTTATCGTGGTTTACCTTGTCACAGTTACATTCTCTTGATTTTTCAAAGTTCATTTTTGGATTTCTTTCGGTGAAATGCAAGAGTTGGAAGATTTCAGTAGTGTTTTGTTATGGTTTACCTTGTCACAGTTACATTCTCTTGATTTTTCAAAGTTCATTTTGGATTTATTTCCTTGAAATGCAAGAGTTAGAATATTTTAGTATTGGTTTTTTTGTCATGGTTTACCTTGTCACAGTTACTTTCTCTTGATTTTTCAAAGTTTATTTTGAATTTCTTTCGTGAAATGCAAGAGTTGGAATATTTCAGTATTTTTTTTGTTGTGGTTTACCTTGTCAGAGTTACATTCTCTTAATTTTTTCAAAATTCATTTTGAATTTTTTCATTGAAATGTAAGAGTTGGATTATTTCAGTAGTGTTTTGTTGTGGTTTATCTTGTCAGAGTTACATTCTCTTAATTTTTCAAAGTTCATTTTGAATTTTTTTCATTGAAATGCAAGAGTTGGATTATTTCAGTAGTGTTTTGTCGTGGTTTACCTTGTCACAGTTACAATCTCTTGATTTTTCAAAGTTCATTTTGAATTTCTTTCGTGAAATGCAAGAGTTTGAATATTTCAGTAGTGTTTTGTTGTGGTTTACCTTGTCAGAGTTACATTCTCTTAATTTTTCAAAATTCATTTTGAATTTTTTTTTCATTGAAATGCAAGAGTTGGATTATTTCAGTAGTGTTTTGTTGTGGTTTATCTTGTCAGAGTTACATTCTCTTAATTTTTCAAAGTTCATTTTGAATTTTTTTTCATTGAAATGCAAGAGTTGGATTATTTCAGTGGTGTTTTTTCGTGGTTTACCTTGTCACAGTTACAATCTCTTGAGTTTTCAAAGTTCATTTTGAATTTCTTTCGTGAAATGCAAGAGTTGGATATTTCAATAGTGTTTTTATCATGGTTTACCTTGTCACAGTTACATTCTCTTGATTTTTCAAAGTTCATTTTGGATTTATTTCCTTGAAATGCAAGAGTTGGAATATTTCAGTAGTGTTTTGTTATGGTTTACCTTGTCACAGTTCCATTCTCTTAATTTTTCAAAGTTCATTTTGAATTTCTTTTCGTTGAAATGCAAGAGTTGGAATATTTCAGTAGTGTTTTGTCATGGTTTACCTTGTCACAGATACATTCTCTTGATTTTCCAAAGTTTATTTTGAATTTCATTCGTTGAAATGCAAGAGTTGGAATATTTCAGTAGTATTTTATCAGGGTTTACCTTGTCACAGTTACATTCTCTTGATTTTTCAAAGTTCATTTTGGATTTCTTTCCTTGAAACGCAAGAGTTGGAATATTTCAGTACTGTTTTGTTATGGTTTACATTGTCACAGTTATATTCTCTTGATTTTTCAAAGTTCATTTTGGATTTCTTTCCTTGAAATGCAAGAGTTGGAATATTTCAGTAGTGTTTTGTTATGGTTTACCTTGTCACAGTTACATTCTCTTAATTTTTCAAAGTTCATTTTGAATTTCTTTTCGTTGAAATGCAAGAGTTGGAATATTTCAGTAGTGCTTTGTCATGGTTTACCTTGTCACAGATACATTCTCTTGATTTTCCAAAGTTCATTTTGAATTTCATTCGTTGAAATGCAAGAGTTGGAATATTTCAGTAGTGTTTTATCAGGGTTTACCTTGTCACAGTTACATTCTGTTGATTTTTCAAAGTTCATTTTGGATTTCTTTCATTGAAACGCAAGAGTTGGAATATTTCAGTACTGTTTTGTTATGGTTTACATTGTCACAGTTACATTCTCTTGATTTTTCAAAGTTCATTTTGGATTTCTTTCCTTGAAATGCAAGAGTTGGAATATTTCAGTAGTGTTTTGTTATGGTTTACCTTGTCACAGTTACATTCTCTTAATTTTTCAAAGTTCATTTTGAATTTCTTTTCGTTGAAATGCAAGAGTTGGAATATTTCAGTAGTGTTTTGTCATGGTTTACCTTGTCACAGATACATTCTCTTGATTTTCCAAAGTTCATTTTGAATTTCATTCGTTGAAATGCAAGAGTTGGAATATTTCAGTAGTGTTTTTATCAGGGTTTACCTTGTCACAGTTACATTCTCTTGATTTTTCAAAGTTCATTTTGGATTTCTTTCCTTGAAATGAAAGGGTTGGAATATTTTCAGTAGTGTTTTGTTATGGTTTACCTTGTCACAGTTACATTCTCTTAATTTTTCAAAGTTCATTTTGAATTTCTTTTCGTTGAAATGCAAGAGTTGGAATATTTCAGTAGTGTTTTTGTCATGGTTTACCTTGTCACAGATACATTCTCTTGATTTTCCAAAGTTCATTTTGAATTTCATTCGTTGAAATGCAAGAGTTGGAATACTTCAATAGTGTTTTATCAGGGTTTACCTTGTCACAGTTACATTCTCTTGATTTTTCAAAGTTCATTTTGGATTTCTTTCCTTGAAATGAAAGGGTTGGAATATTTCAGTAGTGTTTTGTTATGGTTTACCTTGTCACAGTTACATTCTCTTAATTGTTCAAAGTTCATTTTGAATTTCTTTTCGTTGAAATGCAAGAGTTGGAATATTTCAGTAGTGTTTTGTCATGGTTTACCTTGTCACAGATACATTCTCTTGATTTTCCAAAGTTCATTTTGAATTTTCATTCGTTGAAATGCAAGAGTTGGAATACTTCAATAGTGTTTTATCAGGGTTTACCTTGTCACAGTTACATTCTCTTGATTTTTCAAAGTTCATTTTGGATTTCTTTCCTTCAAATGCAAGAGTTGGAATATTTCAGTACTGTTTTGTTATGGTTTACCTTGTCACAGTTACATTCTCTTGTTTTTTTTCAAAGTTTATTTTGGATTTCTTTCCTTGAAATGCAAGAGTTGGAATATTTCAGTAGTGTTTTGTCGTGGTTTACCTTGTCACAATTATATTCTCTTGAATTTTCAAAGATCATTTTGGATTTTTACATTCTCTTGATTTTTCAAATTTCATTTTGAATTTCTTTCATTGAAATGCAAGAGTTGGAATATTTCAGTAGTGTCTTGATGTGCTTTACCTTGTCACTGTTACATTCTCTTGATTTTTTCAAAGTTCATTTTGGATTTCTTTTGTTGAAATGCAAGAGTTCAAATATTTCAGTAGTTTTTTTGTTGTGCTTTACCTTGTCACAATTACATTCTCTTAATTTTTCAAAGTTCATTTTGAATTTCTTTCTTGAAATGCAAGACTTGGAATATTTCAGTAGTGTTTTGTCGTGGTTTACCATGTCACTGTTACATGCTCTTGATCTTTCAAAGTTCATTTTTAATTTCTTTCGTGAAATGCAAGAGTTGGAATATTTCAGTAGTATTTTATTGTGGTTTACCTTGTCACAGTTACATTCTCTTCATTTTTCAAAGTTCATTTTGGATTTCTTTCCTTGAAATGCAATAGTTGGAATATTTCAGTAGTGTTTTTATCGTGGTTTACCTTGTCACAGTTACATTCTCTTGATTTTTCAAAGTTCATTTTTGGATTTCTTTCGGTGAAATGCAAGAGTTGGAAGATTTCAGTAGTGTTTTGTTATGGTTTACCTTGTCACAGTTACATTCTCTCTTGATTTTTCAAAGTTCATTTTGAATTTCTTTCATGAAATGCAAGAGTTGGAATATTTCAGTAGTTTTTTGTTGTGGTTTACCTTGTCAGAGTCACATTCTCTTAATTTTTCAAAATTCATTTTGAATTTTTTTTCATTGAAATGCAAGAAATGGATTATTTCAGTAGTGTTTTGTTGTGGTTTATCTTGTCAGAGTCACATTCTCTTAATTTTTCAAAGTTCATTTTGAATTTTTTTCATTGAAATGCAAGAGTTGGATTATTTCAGTAGTGTTTTGTCGTGGTTTACCTTGTCACAGTTACAATCTCTTGATTTTTTTTCAAAGTTCATTTTGAATTTTTTTTATTTGGTTTTACCTTGTCACAGTTACATTCTCTTGATTTTTCAAAGTTCATTTTGGATTTCTTTCCTTGAAATGCAATAGTTGGAATATTTCAGTAGTGTTTTATCGTGGTTTACCTTGTCACAGTTACATTCTCTTGATTTTTCAAAGTTCATTTTGGATTTCTTTCGGTGAAATGCAAGAGTTGGAAGATTTCAGTAGTGTTTTGTCGTGGTTTACCTTGTCACAGTTATATTCTCTTGATTTTTCAAAGTTCATTTTTGGATTTCTATCGTTTGAAATGCAAGAGTTGGAATATTTCAGTAGTGTTTTGTTATGGTTTACCTTGTCACAGTTACATTCTCTTGATTTTTCAAAGTTCATTTTGAATTTTTTTTGTTGAAATGCGAGAGTTGGAATATTTCAGTAGTGTTTTATCGTGGTTTACCATGTCACAGTTACATTCTCTTGATTTTTCAAAGTTCATTTTGGATTTCTTTCGTTGAAATGCAAGAGTTGGAATATTTCAGTAGTGTTTTGTCATGCTTTACCATGTCACAGTTACATTCTCTTGATTTTTCAAAGTTAATTTTGATTTTTTTCGTTGAAATGCAAGAGTTGGAATATTTCAGTAGTGCTTTGTTGTGGTTTACCTTGTCACAGTTACATTCTCTTAATTTTTCAAAGTTCATTTTGAATTTCTTTCATCGAAATACAAGAGTTGGATTATTTCAGTAGTATTTTGTCGTGGTTTACCTTGTCACAGTTACAATCTCATGATTTTTCGAAGTTCTTTTTGAATTTGTTTCATTGAAATGCAAGAGTTGGATTATTTAAGTAGTGTTTTGTTTTGGTTTACCTTGTCACAGTTACATTCTCTTGATTTTTCAAAGTTCATTTTGAATTTCTTTCGTGAAATGCAAGAGTTGGAATATTTCAGTAGTGTTTTGTCGTGGTTTACCATGTCACTGTTACATTCTCTTGATTTTCAAAGTTCATTTTGAATTTCTTTCGTGAAATGCAAGAGTTGGAATATTTCAGTAGTGTTTTATCGTGGTTTACCTTGTCACAGTTACATTCTCTTGATTTTTCAAAGTTCATTTTGGATTTCTTTGCTTGAAATGCAATAGTTGGAATATTTCAGTAGTGTTTTATCGTGGTTTACCTTGTCACAGTTACATTCTCTTGATTTTTCAAAGTTCATTTTGGATTTCTTTCCTTGAAATGCAAGAGTTGGAATATTTCAGTAGTGTTTTGTCGTGGTTTACCTTGTCACAGTTACATTCTCTTGATTTTCAAAGTTCATTTTGAATTTTCTATCGTTGAAATGCAAGAGTTGGAATATTTCAGTAGTGTTTTGTTATGGTTTACCGTTGTCACAGTTACATTCTCTTGATTTTTCAAAGTTCATTTTGAATTTTTTTCGTTGAAATGCAAGAGTTGGAATATTTCAGTAGTGTTTTGTCATGGTTTACCTTGTCACAGTTACATTCTCTTGATTTTTCAAAGTTCATTTTGAATTTCTTTCATTGAAATGCAAGAGTTGGAATTTTCAGTAGTGTTTTGTTGTGGTTTACCATGTCACAGTTACAATCTCTTGATTTTTCAAAGTTCATTTTGGATTTCTTTCGTTGAAATGCAAGAGTTGGAATATTTCAGTAGTGTTTTGTTGTGCTTTACCTTGTCTTAAAAGTTAAATTCTCATTGAAATACAAGAATTTTTCAAAGTTCAGTGTTTTGTCGTGCTTTTTGTCACAAATTTCATGATTTTTTCATTTTGAATTTCTTTCATTGAAATGCAAGAGTTGGATTATTTAAGTAGTGTTTTGTTGTGGTTTACCTTGTCACAGTTACATTCTCTTGATTTTTCAAAGTTCATTTTGATTTTTTTTTCATTGAAATGCAAGAGTTGGAATATTTCAGTAGTGTTTTGTTGTTGGATTGTCAAGTTAAATTCTCTTAATTTTTCAAAGTTCATTTTGAATTTCTTTCGTTGAAATGCAAGAGTTGGAATATTTCAGTAGTGTTTTGTTTTGCTTTACCTTGTCACAGTTACATTTTCATTTTTCAAAGTTCATTTTGATTTTTACATTCTCTTTTTTCAAAGTTCATTTTGGATTTCTTTCGTTGAAATGCAAGAGTTGGAATATTTCAGTAGTGTTTTGTCATGGTTTACCTTGTCACAGTTACATTCTCTTGATTTTTCAAAGTTCATTTTTGGATTTCTTTCGTTGAAATGCAAGAGTTGGAATATTTCAGTAGTGTTTGTCATGGTTTACCTTGTCACAGTTACATTCTCTTGATTTTTCAAAGTTCATTTTTGGATTTATTTCATGAAATGCAAGAGTTAGAATATTTCAGTAGTGTTTTATCGTGGTTTACCTTGTCACAGTTACATTCTCTTGATTTTTCAAAGTTCATTTTGGATTTCTTTCCTTGAAATGCAAGAGTTGGAATATTTCAGTAGTGTTTTGTCATGGTTTACCTTGTCACATTTACATTCTCTTGATTTTTCAAAGTTCATTTTTGGATTTCTTTCGTTGAAATGCAAGAGTTGGAATATTTCAGTAGTGTTTTGTTATGGTTTACCTTGTCACAGTTACATTCTCTTGATTTTTCAAAGTTCATTTTTTTGGATTTATTTCGGTGAAATGTAAGAGTTGGAATATTTCAGTAGTGTTTTGTTATGGTTTATATCTTGAAACAGTTACATTCTCTTGATTTTTCAAAGTTCATTTTGGATTTCTTTCCTTGAAATGCAAGAGTTGGAATATTTCAGTAGTGTTTTGTCCTGGTTTACCTTGTCACAGTTACATTCTCTTGATTTTTCAAAGTTCATTTTATATTTTTACATTCTCTTGATTTTTCAAAGTTCATTTTGAATTTCTTTCGTGAAATTCAAAAGTTGGAATATTTCAGTAGTGTTTTTTTGTTGTGGTTTACCTTGACAGAGTTACATTCTCTTAATTTTTCAAAGTTCATTTTGAATTTTTTTTTCATTGAAATGCAAGAGTTGGATTATTTCGGTAGTGTTTTGTTGTGGTTTTACCTTGTCAGAGTTACATTCTCTTAATTTTTTAAAGTTCATTTTGAATTTTTTTTCATTGAAATGCAAGAGTTGGAATATTTCAATAGTGTTTTATCGTGGTTTACCATGTCATAGTTACATTCTCTTGATTTTTCAAAGTTCATTTTGGATTTCTTTCGTTGAAATGCAAGAGTTGGAATATTTCAGTAGTGTTTTGTAATGCTTTACCATATCAGAGTTACATTCTCTTGATTTTTCAAAGTTCAGTTTGAATTTTTTTCGTTGAAATGCAAAAGTTGGAATATTTCAGTAGTGTTTTGTTGTGGTTTACCTTGTCACAGTTACATTCTCTTAATTTTTCAAAGTTCATTTTGAATTTATTTCATTGAAATGCAAGAAATGTATTATTTCAGTAGTGTTTTGTCATGGTTTACCTTGTCACAGTTACATTCTCATGATTTTTCAAAGTTCGTTTTGAATTTATTTCATTGAAATGCAAGAGTTGGATTATTTAAGTAGTGTTTTGTTGTGGTTTACCTTGTCACAGTTACATTCTCTTGATTTTTCAAAGTTCATTTTGGATTTTTTTCATTGAAATGCAAGAGTTGGAATATTTCAGTAGTGTTTTGTTGTGCTTTACCTTGTCACAGTTAAATTCTCTTATTTTTTCAAAGTTCATTTTGAATTTCTTTCGTTGAAATGCAAGAGTTGGAATATTTCAGTAGTGTTTTGTTTTGCTTTACCTTGTCAGTTACATTCTCTTGATTTTTCAAAGTTCATTTTGGATTTTTACATTCTCTTCATTTTTCAAAGTTCATTTTGAATTTTTTTTCATTGAAATTTTTCAAGAGTTGGATGGTTTACCTTTATTCTTGATTTTTCAAAGTTCATTTTTTTGGATTTCTTTCGGTAGTGTTTCAGTTGTTTTGTGGTTTACCTTGTCAGAGTTACATTCTCTTAATTTTTCAAAGTTCATTTTGAATTTTTTTTCATTGAAATGCAAGAAATGCAAGAGTTGGAATATTTCAATAGTGTTTTATCGTGGTTTACCATGTCACAGTTACATTCTCTTGATTTTTTTTTTTCAAAGTTCATTTTGGATTTCTTTCGTTGAAATGCAAGAGTTGTATTATTTCAGTAGTGTTTTTGTCATGGTTTACCTTGTCACAGTTACATTCTCATGATTTTTCAAAGTTCGTTTTGAATTTCTTTCATTGAAATGCAAGAGTTGGATTATTTAAGTAGTGTTTTGTTGTGGTTTATCTTGTCAGAGTCACATTCTCTTAATTTTTCAAAGTTCATTTTGAATTTTTTTCATTGAAATGCAAGAGTTGGATTATTTCAGTAGTGTTTTGTCGTGGTTTACCTTGTCACAGTTACAATCTCTTGAGTTTTCAAAGTTCATTTTGAATTTCTTTTATTGTGGTTTACCTTGTCACAGTTACATTCTCTTGATTTTTCAAAGTTCATTTTGGATTTCTTTCCTTGAAATGCAATAGTTGGAATATTTCAGTAGTGTTTTATCGTGGTTTACCTTGTCACAGTTACATTCTCTTGATTTTTCAAAGTTCATTTTGGATTTCTTTCGGTGAAATGCAAGAGTTGGAAGATTTCAGTAGTGTTTTGTCGTGGTTTACCTTGTCACAGTTATATTCTCTTGATTTTCAAAGTTCATTTTTGGATTTCTATCGTTGAAATGCAAGAGTTGGAATATTTCAGTAGTGTTTTGTTATGGTTTACCTTGTCACAGTTACATTCTCTTGATTTTTCAAAGTTCATTTTGAATTTTTTTTGTTGAAATGCGAGAGTTGGAATATTTCAGTAGTGTTTTATCGTGGTTTACCATGTCACAGTTACATTCTCTTGATTTTTCAAAGTTCATTTTGGATTTCTTTCGTTGAAATGCAAGAGTTGGAATATTTCAGTAGTGTTTTGTCATGCTTTACCATGTCACAGTTACATTCTCTTGATTTTTCAAAGTTAATTTTGAATTTTTTTTCGTTGAAATGCAAGAGTTGGAATATTTCAGTAGTGCTTTGTTGTGGTTTACCTTGTCACAGTTACATTCTCTTAATTTTTCAAAGTTCATTTTGAATTTCTTTCATCGAAATACAAGAGTTGGATTATTTCAGTAGTATTTTGTCGTGGTTTACCTTGTCACAGTTACAATCTCATGATTTTTCGAAGTTCTTTTTGAATTTGTTTCATTGAAATGCAAGAGTTGGATTATTTAAGTAGTGTTTTGTTGTGGTTTACCTTGTCACAGTTACATTCTCTTGATTTTTCAAAGTTCATTTTGAATTTCTTTCGTGAAATGCAAGAGTTGGAATATTTCAGTAGTGTTTTGTCGTGGTTTACCATGTCACTGTTACATGCTCTTGATCTTTCAAAGTTCATTTGAATTTCTTTCGTGAAATGCAAGAGTTGGAATATTTCAGTAGTGTTTATATCGTGGTTTACCTTGTCACAGTTACATTCTCTTGATTTTTCAAAGTTCATTTTGGATTTCTTTGCTTGAAATGCAATAGTTGGAATATTTCAGTAGTGTTTTATCGTGGTTTACCTTGTCACAGTTACATTCTCTTGATTTTTCAAAGTTCACTTTGGATTTCTTTCCTTATGCAAGAGTTGGAATATTCAGTAGTAGTGTTTTTGTCGTGGTTTACCTTGTCACAGTTATATTCTCTTGATTTTCAAAGTTCATTTTTGGATTTCTATCGTTGAAATGCAAGAGTTTGGAATATTTCAGTAGTGTTTTGTTATGGTTTACCGTGTCACAGTTACATTCTCTTGATTTTTCAAAGTTCATTTTGATTTTTTTCGTTGAAATGCGAGAGTTGGAATATTTTAGTACTGTTTTGTCATGGTTTACCTTGTCACAGTTACATTCCCTTGATTTTTCAAAGTTCATTTTGAATTTCTTTCATTGAAATGCAAGAGTTGGAATATTTCAGTAGTGTTTTATCGTGGTTTACCATGTCACAGTTACAATCTCTTGATTTTTCAAAGTTAATTTTGGATTTCTTTCGTTGAAATGCAAGAGTTGGAATATTTCAGTAGTGTTTTGTCATGCTTTACCATGTCACAGTTACATTCTCTTGATTTTTCAAAGTTCATTTTGAATTTTTTTCGTTGAAATGCAAGAGTTGGAATATTTCAGTAGTGCTTTGTTGTGGTTTACCTTGTCACAGTTACATTCTCTTAATTTTTCAAAGTTCATTTTGAATTTCTTTCATTGAAATACAAGAGTTGGATTATTTCAGTAGTGTTTTGTCGTGCTTTACCTTGTCACAGTTACATTCTCATGATTTTTCAAAGTTCATTTTGAATTTCTTTCATTGAAATGCAAGAGTTGGATTATTTAAAGTAGTGTTTTGTTGTGGTTTACCTTGTCACAGTTACATTTTCTTGATTTTTTCAAAGTTCATTTTGGATTTTTTTCATTGAAATGCAAGAGTTGGAATATTTCAGTAGTGTTTTGTTGTGCTTTACCTTGTCAAAGTTAAATTCTCTTAATTTTTCAAAGTTCATTTTGAATTTCTTTCGTTGAAATGCAAGAGTTGAATATTTCAGTAGTGTTTTGTTTTGCTTTACCTTGCCACAGTTACATTCTCTTGATTTTTCAAAGTTCATTTTGGATTTTTACATTCTCTTCATTTTTCAAAGTTCATTTTGGATTTCTTTCCTTGAAATGCAAGAGTTGGAATATTTCAGTAGTGTTTTGTCATGGTTTACCTTGTCAGAGTTACATTCTCTTGATTTTTCAAAGTTCATTTTTGAATTTCTTTCGTTGAAATGCAAGAGTTGGAATATTTCAGTAGTGTTTTGTCATGGTTTACCTTGTCACAGTTACATTCTCTTGATTTTTCAAAGTTCATTTTTGGATTTCTTTCGTTGAAATGCAAGAGTTGGAATATTTCAGTAGTGTTTGTCATGGTTTACCTGGTCACAGTTACATTCTCTTGATTTTTCAAAGTTCATTTTTTGGATTTATTTCATGAAATGCAAGAGTTAGAATATTTCAGTAGTGTTTTATCGTGGTTTACCTTGTCACAGTTACATTCTCTTGATTTTTCAAAGTTCATTTTGGATTTCTTTCCTTGAAATGCAAGAGTTGGAATATTTCAGTAGTGTTTTGTCATGGTTTTACCTTGTCACATTTACATTCTCTTGATTTTTCAAAGTTCATTTTTGGATTTCTTTCGTTGAAATGCAAGAGTTGGAATATTTCAGTAGTGTTTTGTTATGGTTTACCTTGTCACAGTTACATTCTCTTGATTTTTCAAAGTTCATTTTTGGATTTATTTCGGTGAAATGTAAGAGTTGGAATATTTCAGTAGTGTTTTGTTATGGTTTACCTTGAAACAGTTACATTCTCTTGATTTTTCAAAGTTCATTTTGGATTTCTTTCCTTGAAATGCAAGAGTTGGAATATTTCAGTAGTGTTTTGTCCTGGTTTACCTTGTCACAGTTACATTCTCTTGATTTTTCAAAGTTCATTTTATATTTTTACATTCTCTTGATTTTTCAAAGTTCATTTTGAATTTCTTTCGTGAAATTCAAGAGTTGGAATATTTCAGTAGTGTTTTGTTGTGGTTTACCTTGACAGAGTTACATTCTCTTAATTTTTCAAAGTTCGTTTTGAATTTTTTTTCATTGAAATGCAAGAGTTGGATTATTTCGGTAGTGTTTTGTTGTGGTTTACCTTGTCAGAGTTAAATTCTCTTAATTTTTTAAAGTTCATTTTGAATTTTTTTTCATTGAAATGCAAGAGTTGGAATATTTCAATAGTGTTTTATCGTGGTTTACCATGTCATAGTTACATTCTCTTGATTTTTCAAAGTTCATTTTGGATTTCTTTCGTTGAAATGCAAGAGTTGGAATATTTCAGTAGTGTTTTGTAATGCTTTACCATATCAGAGTTACATTCTCTTGATTTTTCAAAGTTCAGTTTGAATTTTTTTCGTTGAAATGCAAAAGTTGGAATATTTCAGTAGTGTTTTGTTGTGGTTTACCTTGTCACAGTTACATTCTCTTAATTTTTCAAAGTTCATTTTGAATTTTATTTCATTGAAATGCAAGAAATGTATTATTTCAGTAGTGTTTTGTCATGGTTTACCTTGTCACAGTTACATTCTCATGATTTTTCAAAGTTCGTTTTGAATTTATTTCATTGAAATGCAAGAGTTGGATTATTTAAGTAGTGTTTTGTTGTGTTTACCTTGTCACAGTTACATTCTCTTGATTTTTCAAAGTTCATTTGGATTTTTTTTCATTGAAATGCAAGAGTTGGAATATTTCAGTAGTGTTTGTTGTGCTTTACCTTGTCACAGTTAAATTCTCTTAATTTTTCAAAGTTCATTTTGAATTTCTTTCGTTGAAATGCAAGAGTTGGAATATTTCAGTAGTGTTTTTTCAAATTTTTGCTTTACCTTGTCAAGAGTTACATTCTCTTGTTTTTCATAGTTACCTTTTGGATTTTTACATTCTCTTCATTTTTCAAAGTTCATTTTGGATTTCTTTTCCTTGAAATGCAAAAGTTCGAATATTTCAGTAGTGTTTTGTCGTGGTTTACCTTGTCACAGTTACATTCTCTTGATTTTTCAAAGTTCATTTTGGATTTCTTTCGTTGAAATGCAAGAGTTGGAATATTTCAGTAGTGTTTGTCATGGTTTACCTTGTCACAGTTACATTCTCTTGATTTTTCAAAGTTCATTTTTGGATTTCTTTCATTGAAATGCAAGAGTTAGAATATTTCAGTAGTGTTTTGTTGTGGTTTACCTTGTCAGAGTTACATTCTCTTAATTTTTCAAAGTTCATTTTGATTTTTTTTTCATTGAAATGCAAGAGTTGGATTATTCCGGCAGTGTTTTGTTGTGGTTTTACCTTGTCAGAGTTACATTCTCTTGATTTTTTAAAGTTCATTTTGAATTTTTTTTCATTGAAATGCAAGAGTTGGAATATTTCAATAGTGTTTTATCGTGGTTTACCCTTGTCACAGTTACATTCTCTTGATTTTTCAAAGTTCATTTGGATTTCTTTCGTTGAAATGCAAGAGTTGGTATTATTTCAGTAGTGTTTTGTCATGGTTTACCTTGTCACAGTTACATTCTCTTGATTTTTCAAAGTTCGTTTTGAATTTCTTTCATTGAAATGCAAGAGTTGGAATATTTAAGTAGTGTTTTGTTGTGGTTTACCTTGTCACAGTTACATTCTCTTGATTTTTCAAAGTTCATTTTGGATTTTTTTTCATTGAAATGCAAGAGTTGGAATATTTCAATAGTGTTTTATCGTGGTTTACCATGTCACAGTTTACATTCTCTTGATTTTTCAAAGTTCATTTTGGATTTCTTTCGTTGAAATGCAAGAGTTGGAATATTTCAGTAGTGTTTTGTAATGCTTTACCATATCAGAGTTACATTCTCTTGATTTTTCAAAGTTCATTTTGAATTTTTTTTTCGTTGAAATGCAAGAGTTGGAATATTTCAGTAGTGTTTTGTTGTGGTTTACCTTGTCACAGTTACATTCTCTTAATTTTTCAAAGTTCATTTTGAATTTATTTCATTGAAATGCAAGAAATGTATTATTTCAGTAGTGTTTTGTCATGGTTTACCTTGTCACAGTTACATTCTCATGATTTTTCAAAGTTCATTTTGAATTTATTTCATTGAAATGCAAGAGTTGGATTATTTAAGTAGTGTTTTGTTGTGGTTTACCTTGTCACAGTTACATTCTCTTGATTTTTCAAAGTTCATTTTGGATTTTTTTCATTGAAATGCAAGAGTTGGAATATTTCAGTAGTGTTTTGTTGTGCTTTACCTTGTCACAGTTAAATTCTCTTAATTTTTCAAAGTTCATTTTGAATTTCTTTCGTTGAAATGCAAGAGTTGGAATATTTCAGTAGTGTTTTTTGTTTTGCTCTACCTTGTCACAGTTTACATTCTCTTGATTTTTCATAGTTCATTTTGGATTTTTACATTCTCTTCATTTTTCAAAGTTCATTTTGGATTTCTTTTCCTTGAAATGCAAAAGTTGGAATATTTCAGTAGTGTTTTGTCATGGTTTACCTTGTCACAGTTACATTCTCTTGATTTTTCAAAGTTCATTTTGGATTTCTTTCGTTGAAATGCAAGAGTTGGAATATTTCAGTAGTGTTTTGTCATGGTTTACCTTGTCACAGTTACATTCTCTTGATTTTTCAAAGTTCATTTTTGGATTTCTTTCGTTGAAATGCAAGAGTTGGAATATTTCAGTAGTGTTTTGTCATGGTTTACCTTGTCACAGTTACATTCTCTTGATTTTTCAAAGTTCATTTTTGGATTTCTTTCATGAAATGCAAGAGTTAGAATATTTCAGTAGTGTTTTTGTTGTGGTTTACCTTGTCAGAGTTACATTCTCTTAATTTTTTAAAGTTCATTTTGAAATTTTTTTCATTGAAATGCAAGAGTTGGAATATTTCAATAGTGTTTTATCGTGGTTTACCATGTCACAGTTACATTCTCTTGATTTTTCAAAGTTCATTTTGGATTTCTTTCGTTGAAATGCAAGAGTTGTATTATTTCAGTAGTGTTTTGTCATGTTTACCTTGTCACAGTTACATTCTCATGATTTTTCAAAGTTCGTTTTGAATTTCTTTCATTGAAATGCAAGAGTTGGAATATTTCAGTAGTGTTTTGTTTTGCTTTACCTTGTCACAGTTACATTCTCTTGATTTTTCAAAGTTCATTTTGGATTTTTACATTCTCTTCATTTTTCAAAGTTCATTTTGGATTTCTTTCCTTGAAATGCAAGAGTTCGAATATTTCAGTAGTGTTTTGTCATGGTTTACCTTGTCACAGTCACATTCTCTTGATTTTTCAAAGTTCATTTTGGATTTCTTTCGTTGAAATGCAAGAGTTGGAATATTTCAGTAGTGTTTTGTCATGGTTTACCTTGTCACAGTTACATTCTCTTGATTTTTCAAAGTTCATTTTTGGATTTCTTTCATGAAATGCAAGAGTTAGAATATTTCAGTAGTGTTTTGTCATGGTTTACCTTGTCACAGTTACATTCTCTTGATTTTTCAAAGTTCATTTTTGGATTTCTTTCGTTGAAATGCAAGAGTTGGAATATTTCAGTAGTGTTTTGTTATGGTTTACCTTGTCACAGTTACATTCTTTTGATTTTTCAAAGTTCATTTTTGAATTTCTTTAGTTTGAAATGCAAGAGTTGGAATATTTCAGTAGTGTTTTTGTCATGGTTTACCTTGTCACAGTTACATTCTCTTAATTTTTCAAAGTTAATTTTTGAATTTCTTTCATTGAAATGCAAGAGTTGGAATATTTCAGTAGTGTTTTGTCATGGTTTACCTTGTCACAGTTACATTCTCTTGATTTTTCAAAGTTCATTTTTGGATTTCTTTCGTTGAAATGCAAGAGTTGGAATATTTCAGTAGTGTTTTGTCATGGTTTACCTTGTCACAGTTACAGTCTCTTGATTTTTCAAAGTTAATTTTTGGATTTCTTTCGTTGAACTGCAAGAGTTGGAATATTTCAGTAGTGTTTGTCATGGTTTACCTTGTCACAGTTACATTCTCTTGATTTTTCAAAGTTCATTTTTGGATTTATTTCATGAAATGAAGAGTTAGAATATTTCAGTAGTGTTTTATCGTGGTTTACCTTGTCACAGTTACATTCTCTTGATTTTTCAAAGTTCATTTTGGATTTCTTTCCTTGAAATGCAAGAGTTGGAATATTTCAGTAGTGTTTTGTCATGGTTTACCTTGTCACAGTTACATTTTCTTGATTTTTCAAAGTTCATTTTTGGATTTCTTTCGTTGAAATGCAAGAGTTGGAATATTTCACTAGTGTTTTGTTATGGTTTACCTTGTCACAGTTACATTCTCTTGATTTTTCAAAGTTCATTTTTGGATTTATTTTTGGTGAAATGCAAGAGATGGAATATTTCAGTAGTGTTTTGTTATGGTTTACCTTGTCACAGTTACATTCTCTTGATTTTTCAAAGTTCATTCTGGATTTTTTTTTCATTGAAATGCAAGAGTTGGAATATTTCAGTAGTGTTTTGTTGTGCTTTACCTTGTCAGAGTTAAATTCTCTTAATTTTTCAAAGTTCATTTTGAATTTCTTTCGTTGAAATGCAAGAGTTGGAATATTTCAGTCGTGTTTTGTTTTGCTTTACCTTGTCACAGTTACATTCTCTTGATTTTTCAAAGTTCATTTTGGATTTTTTACATTCTCTTAATTTTTCAAAGTTCATTTTGGATTTCTTTCCTTGAAATGCAAGAGTTGGAATATTTCAGTAGTGTTTTGTCATGGTTTACCTTGTCACAGTTACATTCTCTTGATTTTTCAAAGTTCATTTTTGGATTTCCTTCGTTTGAAATGCAAGAGTTGGAATATTTCAGTAGTGTTTGTCATGGTTTACCTTGTCACAGTTACATTCTCTTGATTTTTCAAAGTTCATTTTTGGATTTATTTCATGAAATGCAAGAGTTAGAATATTTCAGTAGTGTTTTATCGTGGTTTACCTTGTCACAGTTACATTCTCTTGATTTTTCAAAGTTCATTTTGGATTTCTTTCCTTGAAATGCAAGAGTTGGAATATTTCGGTAGTGTTTTGTCATGGTTTATCTTGTCACAGTTACATTCTCTTGATTTTTCAAAGTTCATTTTTGGATTTCTTTCGTTGAAATGCAAGAGTTGGAATATTTCAGTAGTGTTTGTTATGGTTTACCTTGTCACAGTTACATTCTCTTGATTTTTCAAAGTTCATTTTTGGATTTATTTCGGTGAAATGTAAGAGTTGGAATATTTCAGTAGTGTTTTGTTATGGTTTACCTTGTCACAGTTACATTCTCTTGATTTTTCAAAGTTCATTTTGGATTTCTTTCCTTGAAATGCAAGAGTTGGAATATTTCAGTAGTGTTTTGTCCTGGTTTACCTTGTCACAGTTACATTCTCTTGATTTTTCAAAGTTCACTTTAGATTTTTTACATTCTCTTGATTTTTCAAAGTTCATTTTGAATTTCTTTCGTGAAATTCAAGAGTTGGAATATTTCAGTAGTGTTTTGTTGTGGTTTACCTTGTCAGAGTTACATTCTCTTAATTTTTCAAAGTTCATTTTGAATTTTTTCATTGAAATGCAAGAGTTGGATTATTTCAGTAGTGTTTTATCGTGGTTTACCATGTCACAGTTACAATCTCTTGATTTTTCAAAGTTAATTTTGGATTTCTTTCGTTGAAATGCAAGAGTTGGAATATTTCAGTAGTATTTTGTCATGCTTTACCATGTCACAGTTACATTCTCTTGATTTTTCAAAGTTCATTTTGAATTTTTTTTCGTTGAAATGCAAGAGTTGGAATATTTCAGTAGTGCTTTGTTGTGGTTTACCTTGTCACAGTTACATTCTCTTAATTTTTCAAAGTTCATTTTGAATTTCTTTCATTGAAATACAAGAGTTGGATTATTTCAGTAGTGTTTTGTCGTGCTTTACCCTTGTCACAGTTACATTCTCATGATTTTTCAAAGTTTATTTTGAATTTCTTTCATTGAAATGCAAGAGTTGGATTATTTAAGTAGTGTTTTGTTGTGGTTTACCTTGTCACAGTTACATTCTCTTGATTTTGCAAAGTTCATTTTGGATTTTTTTCATTGAAATGCAAGAGTTGGAATATTTCAGTAGTGTTTTGTTGTGCTTTACCTTGTCAAAGTTAAATTCTCTTAATTTTTCAAAGTTCATTTTGAATTTCTTTCGTTGAAATGCAAGAGTTGAATATTTCAGTAGTGTTTTGTTTTGCTTTACCTTGTCACAGTTACATTCTCTTGATTTTTTCAAAGTTCATTTTGGATTTTTACATTCTCTTGATTTTTCAAAGTTCATTTTGATTTCTTTCCTTGAAATGCAAGAGTTGGAATAATTCAGTAGTGTTTTGTCCTGGTTTACCTTGTCACAGTCACATTCTCTTGATTTTTCAAAGTTCATTTTTGGATTTCTTTCGTTGAAATGCAAGAGTTGGAATATTTCAGTAGTGTTTTGTCATGGTTTACCTTGTCACAGTTACATTCTCTCTTGATTTTTCAAAGTTCATTTTTGGATTTCTTTCATGAAATGCAAGAGTTAGAATATTTCAGTAGTGTTTTGTCATGGTTTACCTTGTCACAGTTACATTCTCTTGATTTTTCAAAGTTCATTTTTGGATTTCTTTCGTTGAAATGCAAGAGTTGGAATATTTCAGTAGTGTTTTGTTATGGTTTACCTTGTCACAGTTACATTCTTTTGATTTTTCAAAGTTCATTTTTGAATTTCTTTAGTTGAAATGCAAGAGTTGGAATATTTCAGTAGTGTTTTGTCATGGTTTACCTTGTCACAGTTACATTCTTTAAGCTCTTAATTTTTCAAAGTTAATTTTTGAATTTCTTTCATTGAAATGCAAGAGTTGGAATATTTCAGTAGTGTTTTGTCATGGTTTACCTTGTCACAGTTACATTCTCTTGATTTTTCAAAGTTCATTTTTGGATTTCTTTCGTTGAAATGCAAGAGTTGGAATATTTCAGTAGTGTTTTGTCATGGTTTACCTTGTCACAGTTACAGTCTCTTGATTTTTCAAAGTTAATTTTTGGATTTCTTTCGTTGAACTGCAAGAGTTGGAATATTTCAGTAGTGTTTGTCATGGTTTACCTTGTCACAGTTACATTCTCTTGATTTTTCAAAGTTCATTTTTGGATTTATTTCATGAAATGAAGAGTTAGAATATTTCAGTAGTGTTTGTTTTATCGTGGTTTACCTTGTCACAGTTACATTCTCTTGATTTTTCAAAGTTCATTTTGGATTTCTTTCCTTGAAATGCGAGAGTTGGAATATTTCAGTAGTGTTTTGTCATGGTTTACCTTGTCACAGTTACATTTTCTTGATTTTTCAAAGTTCATTTTTGGATTTCTTTCGTTGAAATGCAAGAGTTGGAATATTTCACTAGTGTTTTGTTATGGTTTACCTTGTCACAGTTACATTCTCTTGATTTTTCAAAGTTCATTTTTGGATTTATTTTGGTGAAATGCAAGAGATGGAATATTTCAGTAGTGTTTTGTTATGGTTTACCTTGTCACAGTTACATTCTCTTGATTTTTCAAAGTTCATTCTGGATTTTTTTCATTGAAATGCAAGAGTTGGAATATTTCAGTAGTGTTTTGTTGTGCTTTACCTTGTCAGAGTTAAATTCTCTTAATTTTTCAAAGTTCATTTTGAATTTCTTTCGTTGAAATGCAAGAGTTGGAATATTTCAGTCGTGTTTTGTTTTGCTTTACCTTGTCACAGTTACATTCTCTTGATTTTTTCAAAGTTCATTTTGGATTTTTACATTCTCTTAATTTTTCAAAGTTCATTTTGGATTTCTTTCCTTGAAATGCAAGAGTTGGAATATTTCAGTAGTGTTTTGTCATGGTTTACCTTGTCACAGTTACATTCTCTTGATTTTTCAAAGTTCATTTTTGGATTTCCTTCGTTGAAATGCAAGAGTTGGAATATTTCAGTAGTGTTTGTCATGGTTTACCTTGTCACAGTTACATTCTCTTGATTTTTCAAAGTTCATTTTTGGATTTATTTCATGAAATGCAAGAGTTAGAATATTTCAGTAGTGTTTTATCGTGGTTTACCTTGTCACAGTTACATTCTCTTGATTTTTCAAAGTTCATTTTGGATTTCTTTCCTTGAAATGCAAGAGTTGGAATATTTCGGTAGTGTTTTGTCATGGTTTACCTTGTCACAGTTACATTCTCTTGATTTTTCAAAGTTCATTTTTGGATTTCTTTCGTTGAAATGCAAGAGTTGGAATATTTCAGTAGTGTTTTGTTATGGTTTACCTTGTCACAGTTACATTCTCTTGATTTTTCAAAGTTCATTTTTGGATTTATTTCGGTGAAATGTAAGAGTTGGAATATTTCAGTAGTGTTTTGTTATGGTTTACCTTGTCACAGTTACATTCTCTTGATTTTTCAAAGTTCATTTTGGATTTCTTTCCTTGAAATGCAAGAGTTGGAATATTTCAGTAGTGTTTTGTCCTGGTTTACCTTGTCACAGTTACATTCTCTTGATTTTTCAAAGTTCACTTTAGATTTTTTACATTCTCTTGATTTTTCAAAGTTCATTTTGAATTTCTTTCGTGAAATTCAAGAGTTGGAATATTTCAGCAGTGTTTTGTTGTGGTTTACCTTGTCAGAGTTACATTCTCTTAATTTTTCAAAGTTCATTTTGAATTTTTTTTCATTGAAATGCAAGAGTTGGATTATTTCAGTAGTGTTTTATCGTGGTTTACATGTCACAGTTACAATCTCTTGATTTTTCAAAGTTAATTTTGGATTTCTTTCGTTGAAATGCAAGAGTTGGAATATTTCAGTAGTATTTTGTCATGCTTTACCCATGTCACAGTTACATTCTCTTGATTTTTCAAAGTTCATTTTGAATTTTTTTCGTTGAAATGCAAGAGTTGGAATATTTCAGTAGTGCTTTGTTGTGGTTTACCTTGTCACAGTTACATTCTCTTAATTTTTCAAAGTTCATTTTGAATTTCTTTCATTGAAATACAAGAGTTGGATTATTTCAGTAGTGTTTTGTCGTGCTTTACCTTGTCACAGTTACATTCTCATGATTTTTCAAAGTTTATTTTGAATTTCTTTCATTGAAATGCAAGAGTTGGATTATTTAAGTAGTGTTTTGTTGTGGTTTACCTTGTCACAGTTACATTCTCTTGATTTTGCAAAGTTCATTTTGGATTTTTTTCATTGAAATGCAAGAGTTGGAATATTTCAGTAGTGTTTTGTTGTGCTTTACCTTGTCAAAGTTAAATTCTCTTAATTTTTCAAAGTTCATTTTGAATTTCTTTCGTTGAAATGCAAGAGTTGAATATTTTCAGTAGTGTTTTGTTTTGCTTTACCTTGTCACAGTTACATTCTCTTGATTTTTCAAAGTTCATTTTGGATTTTTACATTCTCTTCATTTTTCAAAGTTCATTTTGGATTTCTTTCCTTGAAATGCAAGAGTTGGAATATTTCAGTAGTGTTTTGTCATGGTTTACCTTGTCACAGTTACATTCTCTTGATTTTTCAAAGTTCATTTTTGGATTTCTTTCGTTGAAATGCAAGAGTTGGAATATTTCAGTAGTGTTTGTCATGGTTTACCTTGTCACAGTTACATTCTCTTGATTTTTCAAAGTTCATTTTTGGATTTCTTTCATGAAATGCAAGAGTTAGAATATTTCAGTAGTGTTTTGTTGTGGTTTACCTTGTCAGAGTTACATTCTCTTAATTTTTCAAAGTTCATTTTTGAATTTTTTTTCATTGAAATGCAAGAGTTGGATTATTCCGGTAGTGTTTTGTTGTGGTTTACCTTGTCAGAGTTACATTCTCTTAATTTTTTAAAGTTCATTTTGAATTTTTTTCATTGAAATGCAAGAGTTGGAATATTTCAATAGTGTTTTATCGTGGTTTACCATGTCACAGTTACATTCTCTTGATTTTTCAAAGTTCATTTTGGATTTCTTTCGTTGAAATGCAAGAGTTGTATTATTTCAGTAGTGTTTTGTCATGGTTTACCTTGTCACAGTTACATTCTCATGATTTTTCAAAGTTCGTTTTGAATTTCTTTCATTGAAATGCAAGAGTTGGAATATTTCAGTAGTGTTTTGTTTTGCTTCACCTTGTCACAGTTACATTCTCTTGATTTTTCAAAGTTCATTTTGGATTTTTACATTCTCTTCATTTTTCAAAGTTCATTTTGGATTTCTTTCCTTGAAATGCAAGAGTTCGAATATTTCAGTAGTGTTTTGTCATGGTTTACCTTGTCACAGTCACATTCTCTTGATTTTTCAAAGTTCATTTTTGGATTTCTTTCGTTGAAATGCAAGAGTTGGAATATTTCAGTAGTGTTTGTCATGGTTTACCTTGTCACAGTTACATTCTCTTGATTTTTCAAAGTTCATTTTTGGATTTCTTTCATGAAATGCAAGAGTTAGAATATTTCAGTAGTGTTTTGTCATGGTTTACCTTGTCACAGTTACATTCTCTTGATTTTTCAAAGTTCATTTTTGGATTTCTTTCGTTGAAATGCAAGAGTTGGAATATTTCAGTAGTGTTTTGTTATGGTTTACCTTGTCACAGTTACATTCTTTTGATTTTTCAAAGTTCATTTTGAATTTCTTTAGTTGAAATGCAAGAGTTGGAATATTTCAGTAGTGTTTTGTCATGGTTTACCTTGTCACAGTTACATTCTCTTAATTTTTCAAAGTTAATTTTGAATTTCTTTTCATTGAAATGCAAGAGTTGGAATATTTCAGTAGTGTTTTGTCATGGTTTACCTTGTCACAGTTACATTCTCTTGAATTTTTCAAAGTTCATTTTTGGATTTCTTTCGTTGAAATGCAAGAGTTGGAATATTTCAGTAGTGTTTTGTCATGGTTTACCTTGTCACAGTTACAGTCTCTTGATTTTTCAAAGTTAATTTTTGGATTTCTTTCGTTGAAAACTGCAAGAGTTGGAATATTTCAGTAGTGTTTGTCATGGTTTACCTTGTCACAGTTACATTCTCTTGATTTTTCAAAGTTCATTTTTGGATTTATTTCATGAAATGCAAGAGTTAGAATATTTCAGTAGTGTTTTATCGTGGTTTACCTTGTCACAGTTACATTCTCTTGATTTTTCAAAGTTCATTTTGGATTTCTTTCCTTGAAATGCAAGAGTTGGAATATTTCAGTAGTGTTTTGTCATGGTTTACCTTGTCACAGTTACATTTTCTTGATTTTTCAAAGTTCATTTTTGGATTTCTTTCGTTGAAATGCAAGAGTTGGAATATTTTCACTAGTGTTTTGTTATGGTTTACCTTGTCACAGTTACATTCTCTTGATTTTTCAAAGTTCATTTTTGGATTTATTTTGGTGAAATGCAAGAGATGGAATATTTCAGTAGTGTTTTGTTATGGTTTACCTGTCACAGTTACATTCTCTTGATTTTTCAAAGTTCATTCTGGATTTTTTTCATTGAAATGCAAGAGTTGGAATATTTCAGTAGTGTTTTGTTGTGCTTTACCTTGTCAGAGTTAAATTCTCTTAATTTTTCAAAGTTCATTTTGAATTTCTTTCGTTGAAATGCAAGAGTTGGAATATTTCAGTCGTGTTTTGTTTTGCTTTACCTTGTCACAGTTACATTCTCTTGATTTTTCAAAGTTCATTTTGGATTTTTACATTCTCTTAATTTTTCAAAGTTCATTTTGGATTTCTTTCCTTGAAATGCAAGAGTTGAATATTTCAGTAGTGTTTTGTCATGGTTTACCTTGTCACAGTTACATTCTCTTGATTTTTCAAAGTTCATTTTTGGATTTCCTTCGTTGAAATGCAAGAGTTGGAATATTTCAGTAGTGTTTGTCATGGTTTACCTTGTCACAGTTACATTCTCTTGATTTTTCAAAGTTCATTTTTGGATTTATTTCATGAAATGCAAGAGTTAGAATATTTCAGTAGTGTTTTATCGTGGTTTACCTTGTCACAGTTACATTCTCTTGATTTTTCAAAGTTATTTTGGATTTCTTTCCTTGAAATGCAAGAGTTGGAATATTTCGGTAGTGTTTTGTCATGGTTTACCTTGTCACAGTTACATTCTCTTGATTTTTCAAAGTTCATTTTTGGATTTATTTTCGGTGAAATGTAAGAGTTGGAATATTTCAGTAGTGTTTTTTGTTATGGTTTACCTTGTCACAGTTACATTCTCTTGATTTTTCAAAGTTCATTTTGGATTTCTTTCCTTGAAATGCAAGAGTTGGAATATTTCAGTAGTGTTTTGTCCTGGTTTACCTTGTCACAGTTACATTCTCTTGATTTTTCAAAGTTCACTTTAGATTTTTACATTCTCTTGATTTTTCAAAGTTCATTTTGAATTTCTTTCGTGAAATTCAAGAGTTGGAATATTTCAGTAGTGTTTTGTTGTGGTTTACCTTGTCAGAGTTACATTCTCTTAATTTTTCAAAGTTCATTTTGAATTTTTTTCATTGAAATGCAAGAGTTGGATTATTTCAGTAGTGTTTTATCGTGGTTTACCATGTCACAGTTACAATCTCTTGATTTTTCAAAGTTAATTTTTGGATTTCTTTCGTTGAAATGCAAGAGTTGGAATATTTCAGTAGTATTTTGTCATGCTTTACCATGTCACAGTTACATTCTCTTGATTTTTCAAAGTTCATTTTGAATTTTTTTTTCGTTGAAATGCAAGAGTTGGAATATTTCAGTAGTGCTTTGTTGTGGTTTACCTTGTCACAGTTACATTCTCTTAATTTTTCAAAGTTCATTTTGAATTTCTTTCATTGAAATACAAGAGTTGGATTATTTCAGTAGTGTTTTGTCGTGCTTTACCTTGTCACAGTTAATTCTCATGATTTTTCAAAGTTTATTTTGAATTTCTTTCATTGAAATGCAAGAGTTGGATTATTTCAGTAGTGTTTTGTTGTGGTTTACCTTGTCACAGTTACATTCTCTTGATTTTGCAAAGTTCATTTTGGATTTTTTTCATTGAAATGCAAGAGTTGGAATATTTCAGTAGTGTTTTGTTGTGCTTTACCTTGTCAGAGTTACATTCTCTTAATTTTTAAAGTTCATTTTGAATTTTTTTTTCATTGAAATGCAAGAGTTGGAATATTTCATAGTGTTTTTATCGTGGTTTACCATGTCACAGTTACATTCTCTTGATTTTTCAAAGTTCATTTTGGATTTCTTTCGTTGAAATGCAAGAGTTGTATTATTTCAGTAGTGTTTTGTCATGGTTTACCTTGTCACAGTTACATTCTCATGATTTTTCAAAGTTCGTTTTGAATTTCTTTCATTGAAATGCAAGAGTTGGAATATTTCAGTAGTGTTTTGTTTTGCTTTACCTTGTCACAGTTACATTCTCTTGATTTTTCAAAGTTCATTTTGGATTTTTTACATTCTCTTCATTTTTCAAAGTTCATTTTGGATTTTTTTTCCTTGAAATGCAAGAGTTCGAATATTTCAGTAGTGTTTTGTCATGGTTTACCTTGTCACAGTCACATTCTCTTGATTTTTCAAAGTTCATTTTTGGATTTCTTTCGTTGAAATGCAAGAGTTGGAATATTTCAGTAGTGTTTGTCATGGTTTACCTTGTCACAGTTACATTCTCTTGATTTTTCAAAGTTCATTTTTGGATTTCTTTCGTTGAAATGCAAGAGTTGGAATATTTCAGTAGTGTTTTGTCATGGTTTACCTTGTCACAGTTACATTCTCTTGATTTTTCAAAGTTCATTTTTGGATTTCTTTCGTTGAAATGCAAGAGTTGGAATATTTCAGTAGTGTTTTGTTATGGTTTACCTTGTCACAGTTACATTCTTTTGATTTTTCAAAGTTCATTTTTGAATTTCTTTAGTTGAAATGCAAGAGTTGGAATATTTCAGTAGTGTTTTGTCATGGTTTACCTTGTCACAGTTACATTCTCTTAATTTTTCAAAGTTAATTTTGAATTTCTTTCATTGAAATGCAAGAGTTGGAATATTTCAGTAGTGTTTTGTCATGGTTTACCTTGTCACAGTTACATTCTCTTGATTTTTCAAAGTTCATTTTGGATTTCTTTCGTTGAAATGCAAGAGTTGGAATATTTCAGTAGTGTTTTGTCATGGTTTACCTTGTCACAGTTACAGTCTCTTGATTTTTCAAAGTTAATTTTTGGATTTCTTTCGTTGAACTGCAAGAGTTGGAATATTTCAGTAGTGTTTTGTCATGGTTTACCTTGTCACAGTTAAATTCTCTTGATTTTTCAAAGTTCATTTTGGATTTATTTCATGAAATGCAAGAGTTAGAATATTTCAGTAGTGTTTTATCGTGGTTTACCTTGTCACAGTTACATTCTCTTGATTTTTTCAAAGTTCATTTTGGATTTCTTTCCTTGAAATGCAAGAGTTGGAATATTTCAGTAGTGTTTTGTCATGGTTTACCTTGTCACAGTTACATTTCTTGATTTTTCAAAGTTCATTTTTGGATTTCTTTCGTTGAAATGCAAGAGTTGGAATATTTCAGTAGTGTTTTGTTATGGTTTACCTTGTCACAGTTACATTCTCTTGATTTTCAAAGTTCATTTTTGGATTTATTTTGGTGAAATGCAAGAGATGGAATATTTCAGTAGTGTTTTGTTATGGTTTACCTTGTCACAGTTACATTCTCTTGATTTTTCAAAGTTCATTCTGGATTTTTTCATTGAAATGCAAGAGTTGGAATATTTCAGTAGTGTTTTGTTGTGCTTTACCTTGTTGAGTTAATTCTCTTGATTTTTCAAAGTTCATTTTTGAATTTCTTTCGTTGAAATGCAAGAGTTGGAATATTTCAGTAGTGTTTTGTCATGGCTTTACCTTGTCACAGTTACATTCTCTTGATTTTTCAAAGTTCATTTTGGATTTCATTTTCGTTGAAATGCAAGAGTTGGAATATTTCAGTAGTTTTTGTTGGTTTACCTTTTTCACAGTTCATTCTTGAAATGCAAGAGTTGGATATTTCAGTAGTGTTTTTGTCATTTCACCTTGTCACAGTTACATTCTCATTTTTCAAAGTTCATTTTTGGATTTCTTTCGTTGAAATGCAAGAGTTGGAATATTTCAGTAGTGTTTTGTCATGGTTTACCTTGTCACAGTTACATTCTCTTGATTTTTCAAAGTTCATTTTTGATTTCTTTCATTGAAATGCAAGAGTTGGAATATTTCAGTAGTGTTTTTGTTTACCTTGTCACCAGTTACATTCTCTTGATTTTTCAAAGTTCATTTGGATTTCTTTCTTGAAATGCAAGAGTTGGAAATGCAAGATTTGGAATTTTTCATTGGTATGTTCAAAGTTCTCATGCAAGAGTTTACCTTGTCACAGTTGTCACAGTTACATTCTCTTGATTTTTCAAAGTTCATTTTTGGATTTCTTTCGTTGAAATGCAAGAGTTTGAAATTTCAGTAGTGTTTTGTTCATGGTTTACCTTGTCACAGTTACATTCTCTTGATTTTTCAAAGTTCATTTTTGGATTTATTTTCGTTGAAATGCAAGAGTTGGAATATTTCAGTAGTGTTTTGTCATGGTTTACCTTGTCACAGTTACATTCTCTTGATTTTTCAAAGTTCATTTTGGATTTCTTTCTTTCTTGAAATGCAAGAGTTGGAATATTTCAGTAGGTTTTGTCATGGTTTACCTTGTCACAGTTACATTCTCTTGATTTTTCAAAGTTCATTTTTGATTTCTTTCGTTGAAATGCAAGAGTTGGAATATTTTCAGTAGTGTTTTGTCATGGTTTACCTTGTCACAGTTACATTCTCTTGATTTTTCAAAGTTCATTTTTGAATTTCTTTCGTGAAATGCAAGAGTTGGAATATTTCAGTAGTGTTTTGATTTTTTCAAAGTTCATTTTGAATTTTTTTCATTGAATGCAAAGTTGGATTATTCAAGCAAGTCATGGTTTACCATGTCACAGTTACTTGGATTTATTTCTGATTTTCAAGTTCTCTTGATTTTTCAAGTTACATTTTGGATTTCTTTCGTTGAAATGCAAGAGTTGGAATATTTCAGTAGTGTTTTGTCATGGTTTACCTTGTCACAGTTACATTCTCTTGATTTTTCAAAGTTCATTCTGGATTTTTTTCATTGAAATGCAAGAGTTGGAATATTTCAGTAGTGTTTTGTTGTGCTTTACCTTGTCAGAGTTAAATTCTCTTAATTTTTCAAAGTTCATTTTGAATTTCTTCGTTGAAATGCAAGAGTTGGAATATTTCAGTCGTGTTTTGTTTTGCTTTACCTTGTCACAGTTACATTCTCTTGATTTTTCAAAGTTGATTTTTTCTTAATTTTTCAAAGTTCATTTTGATTTCTTTCTTGAAATGCAAGAGTTGGAATATTTCAGTAGTGTTTTTTGTCATGGTTTACCTTGTCACAGTTACATTCTCTTGATTTTTCAAAGTTCATTTTGGATTTTCCTTCGTTGAAATGCAAGAGTTGGAATATTTCAGTAGTGTTTGTCATGGTTTACCTTGTCACAGTTACATTCTCTTGATTTTTCAAAGTTCATTTTTGGATTTATTTCATGAAATGCAAGAGTTAGAATATTTCAGTAGTGTTTTATCGTGGTTTACCTTGTCACAGTTACATTCTCTTGATTTTTCAAAGTTCATTTTGGATTTCTTTCCTTGAAATGCAAGAGTTGGAATATTTCGGTAGTGTTTTGTCATGGTTTACCTTGTCACAGTTACATTCTCTTGATTTTTCAAAGTTCATTTTTGATTTCTTTCGTTGAAATGCAAGAGTTGGAATATTTCAGTAGTGTTTTGTTATGGTTTACCTTGTCACAGTTACATTCTCTTGATTTTTCAAAGTTCATTTTTGGATTTATTTCGGTGAAATGTAAGAGTTGGAATATTTCAGTAGTGTTTTTGTATGGTTTACCTTGTCACAGTTACATTCTCTTGATTTTTCAAAGTTCATTTTGGATTTCTTTCCTTGAAATGCAAGAGTTGGAATATTTCAGTAGTGTTTTGTCCTGGTTACCTTGTCACAGTTACATTCTCTTGATTTTTCAAAGTTCACTTTAGATTTTTACATTCTCTTGATTTTTCAAAGTTCATTTTGAATTTCTTTCGTGAAATTCAAGAGTTGGAATATTTCAGTAGTGTTTTGTTGTGGTTTACCTTGTCAGAGTTACATTCTCTTAATTTTTCAAAGTTCATTTTGAATTTTTTTTTCATTGAAATGCAAGAGTTGGATTATTTCAGTAGTGTTTTTTTATCGTGGTTTACCATGTCACAGTTACAATCTCTTGATTTTTCAAAGTTAATTTTGGATTTCTTTCGTTGAAATGCAAGAGTTGGAATATTTCAGTAGTATTTTGTCATGCTTTACCATGTCACAGTTACATTCTCTTGATTTTTCAAAGTTCATTTTGAATTTTTTTCGTTGAAATGCAAGAGTTGGAATATTTCAGTAGTGCTTTGTTGTGGTTTACCTTGTCACAGTTACATTCTCTTAATTTTTCAAAGTTCATTTTGAATTTCTTTCATTGAAATACAAGAGTTGGATTATTTCAGTAGTGTTTTGTCGTGCTTTACCTTGTCACAGTTACATTCTCATGATTTTTCAAAGTTTATTTTGAATTTCTTTCATTGAAATGCAAGAGTTGGATTATTTAAGTAGTGTTTTGTTGTGGTTTACCTTGTCACAGTTACATTCTCTTGATTTTGCAAAGTTCATTTTGGATTTTTTTCATTGAAATGCAAGAGTTGGAATATTTCAGTAGTGTTTTGTTGTGCTTTACCTTGTCAAAGTTAAATTCTCTTAATTTTTCAAAGTTCATTTTGATTTCTTTCGTTGAAATGCAAGAGTTGAATATTTCAGTAGTGTTTTGTTTGCTTTACCTTGTCACAGTTACATTCTCTTGATTTTTCAAAGTTCATTTTGGATTTTTACATTCTCTTCATTTTTCAAAGTTCATTTTGGATTTCTTTCCTTGAAATGCAAGAGTTGGAATATTTCAGTAGTGTTTTGTCATGGTTTACCTTGTCAGAGTTACATTCTCTTGATTTTTCAAAGTTCATTTTTGAATTTCTTTCGTTGAAATGCAAGAGTTGGAATATTTCAGTAGTGTTTTGTCATGGTTTACCTTGTCACAGTTACATTCTCTTGATTTTTCAAAGTTCATTTTTGGATTTCTTTCGTTGAAATGCAAGAGTTGGAATATTTCAGTAGTGTGTTTGTCATGGTTTACCTTGTCACAGTTACATTCTCTTGATTTTTCAAAGTTCATTTTTGATTTATTTCATGAAATGCAAGAGTTAGAATATTTCAGTAGTGTTTTATCGTGGTTTACCTTGTCACAGTTACATTCTCTTGATTTTTCAAAGTTCATTTTGGATTTCTTTCCTTGAAATGCAAGAGTTGGAATATTTCAGTAGTGTTTTGTCATGGTTTACCTTGTCACATTTACATTCTCTTGATTTTTCAAAGTTCATTTTTGGATTTCTTTCGTTGAAATGCAAGAGTTGGAATATTTCAGTAGTGTTTTGTTATGGTTTACCTTGTCACAGTTACATTCTCTTGATTTTTCAAAGTTCATTTTTGGATTTATTTCGGTGAAATGTAAGAGTTGGAATATTTCAGTAGTGTTTTGTTATGGTTTACCTTGAAACAGTTACATTCTCTTGATTTTTCAAAGTTCATTTTGGATTTCTTTCCTTGAAATGCAAGAGTTGGAATATTTCAGTAGTGTTTTGTCCTGGTTTACCTTGTCACAGTTACATTCTCTTGATTTTTCAAAGTTCATTTTTATATTTTTACATTCTCTTGATTTTTCAAAGTTCATTTTGAATTTCTTTCGTGAAATTCAAGAGTTGGAATATTTCAGTAGTGTTTTGTTGTGGTTTACCTTGACAGAGTTACATTCTCTTAATTTTTCAAAGTTCGTTTTGAATTTTTTTTCATTGAAATGCAAGAGTTGGATTATTTCGGTAGTGTTTTGTTGTGGTTTACCTTGTCAGAGTTAAATTCTCTTAATTTTTTAAAGTTCATTTTGAATTTTTTTTCATTGAAATGCAAGAGTTGGAATATTTCAATAGTGTTTTATCGTGGTTTACCATGTCATAGTTACATTCTCTTGATTTTTCAAAGTTCATTTTGGATTTCTTTCGTTGAAATGCAAGAGTTGGAATATTTCAGTAGTGTTTTGTAATGCTTTACCATATCAGAGTTACATTCTCTTGATTTTTCAAAGTTCAGTTTGAATTTTTTTCGTTGAAATGCAAAAGTTGGAATATTTCAGTAGTGTTTTGTTGTGGTTTACCTTGTCACAGTTACATTCTCTTAATTTTTCAAAGTTCATTTTGAATTTATTTCATTGAAATGCAAGAAATGTATTATTTCAGTAGTGTTTTGTCATGGTTTACCTTGTCACAGTTACATTCTCATGATTTTTCAAAGTTCGTTTTGAATTTATTTCATTGAAATGCAAGAGTTGGATTATTTAAGTAGTGTTTTGTTGTGGTTTACCTTGTCACAGTTACATTCTCTTGATTTTTCAAAGTTCATTTTGGATTTTTTTCATTGAAATGCAAGAGTTGGAATATTTCAGTAGTGTTTTGTTGTGCTTTACCTTGTCACAGTTAAATTCTCTTAATTTTTCAAAGTTCATTTTGAATTTCTTTCGTTGAAATGCAAGAGTTGGAATATTTCAGTAGTGTTTTGTTTTGCTTTACCTTGTCACAGTTACATTCTCTTGATTTTTCATAGTTCATTTTGGATTTTTACATTCTCTTCATTTTTCAAAGTTCATTTTGGATTTCTTTCCTTGAAATGCAAAAGTTCGAATATTTCAGTAGTGTTTTGTCATGGTTTACCTTGTCACAGTTACATTCTTGATTTTTCAAAGTTCATTTTTGGATTTCTTTCGTTGAAATGCAAGAGTTGGAATATTTCAGTAGTGTTTGTCATGGTTTACCTTGTCACAGTTACATTCTCTTGATTTTTCAAAGTTCATTTTTGGATTTCTTTCATGAAATGCAAGAGTTAGAATATTTCAGTAGTGTTTTGTTGTGGTTTACCTTGTCAGAGTTACATTCTCTTAATTTTTCAAAGTTCATTTTGAATTTTTTTTCATTGAAATGCAAGAGTTGGATTATTCCGGTAGTGTTTTGTTGTGGTTTACCTTGTCAGAGTTACATTCTCTTAATTTTTTAAAGTTCATTTTGAATTTTTTTTTCATTGAAATGCAAGAGTTGGAATATTTCAATAGTGTTTTATCGTGGTTTACCATGTCACAGTTACATTCTCTTGATTTTTCAAAGTTCATTTTGGATTTCTTTCGTTGAAATGCAAGAGTTGTATTATTTCAGTAGTGTTTTGTCATGGTTTACCTTGTCACAGTTACATTCTCATGATTTTTCAAAGTTCGTTTTGAATTTCTTTCATTGAAATGCAAGAGTTGGATTATTTAAGTAGTGTTTTGTTGTGGTTTACCTTGTCACAGTTACATTCTCTTGATTTTTCAAAGTTCATTTTGGATTTTTTTTCATTGAAATGCAAGAGTTGGAATATTTCAATAGTGTTTTATCGTGGTTTACCATGTCATAGTTACATTCTCTTGATTTTTCAAAGTTCATTTTGGATTTCTTTCGTTGAAATGCAAGAGTTGGAATATTTCAGTAGTGTTTTGTAATGCTTTACCATATCAGAGTTACATTCTCTTGATTTTTCAAAGTTCAGTTTGAATTTTTTTTTCGTTGAAATGCAAAAGTTGGAATATTTCAGTAGTGTTTTGTTGTGGTTTACCTTGTCACAGTTACATTCTCTTAATTTTTCAAAGTTCATTTTGAATTTATTTCATTGAAATGCAAGAAATGTATTATTTTAGTAGTGTTTTGTCATGGTTTACCTTGTCACAGTTACATTCTCATGATTTTTCAAAGTTCGTTTTGAATTTATTTCATTGAAATGCAAGAGTTGGATTTTAAGTAGTGTTTTTGTTGTGGTTTACCTTGTCACAGTTACATTCTCTTGATTTTTCAAAGTTCATTTTGGATTTTTTTCATTGAAATGCAAGAGTTGGAATATTTCAGTAGTGTTTTTGTTGTGCTTTACCTTGTCAAAGTTAAATTCTCTTAATTTTTCAAAGTTCATTTTGAATTTCTTTCGTTGAAATGCAAGAGTTGGAATATTTCAGTAGTGTTTTGTTTTGCTTTACCTTGTCACAGTTACATTCTCTTGATTTTTCATAGTTCATTTTGGATTTTTACATTCTCTTCATTTTTCAAAGTTCATTTTGGATTTCTTTCCTTGAAATGCAAAAGTTCGAATATTTCAGTAGTGTTTTGTCATGGTTTACCTTGTCACAGTTACATTCTCTTGATTTTTCAAAGTTCATTTTTGGATTTCTTTCGTTGAAATGCAAGAGTTGGAATATTTCAGTAGTGTTTGTCATGGTTTACCTTGTCACAGTTACATTCTCTTGATTTTTCAAAGTTCATTTTTGGATTTCTTTCATGAAATGCAAGAGTTAGAATATTTCAGTAGTGTTTTTGTTGTGGTTTACCTTGTCAGAGTTACATTCTCTTAATTTTTCAAAGTTCATTTTGAATTTTTTTTTCATTGAAATGCAAGAGTTGGATTATTCCGGTAGTGTTTTGTTGTGGTTTACCTTGTCAGAGTTACATTCTCTTAATTTTTTAAAGTTCATTTTGAATTTTTTTTTCATTGAAATGCAAGAGTTGGAATATTTCAATAGTGTTTTATCGTGGTTTACCATGTCACAGTTACATTCTCTTGATTTTTCAAAGTTCATTTTGGATTTCTTTCGTTGAAATGCAAGAGTTGTATTATTTCAGTAGTGTTTTGTCATGGTTTACCTTGTCACAGTTACATTCTCATGATTTTCCAAAGTTCGTTTTGAATTTCTTTCATTGAAATGCAAGAGTTGGAATATTTCAGTAGTGTTTTGTTTTGCTTTACCTTGTCACAGTTACATTCTCTTGATTTTTCAAAGTTCATTTTTGGATTTCTTTCGTTGAAATGCAAGAGTTGGAATATTTCAGTAGTGTTTTGTTATGGTTTACCTTGTCACAGTTACATTCTCTTGATTTTTCAAAGTTCATTTTTGGATTTATTTTCGGTGAAATGTAAGAGTTGGAATATTTCAGTAGTGTTTTGTTATGGTTTACCTTGTCACAGTTACATTCTCTTGATTTTTCAAAGTTCATTTTGGATTTCTTTCTAGAGAAATGCAAGAGTTGGAATATTTCAGTAGTGTTTTGTCCTGGTTTACCTTGTCACAGTTACATTCTCTTGATTTTTCAAAGTTCACTTTAGATTTTTACATTCTCTTGATTTTTCAAAGTTCATTTTGAATTTCTTTCGTGAAATTCAAGAGTTGGAATATTTCAGTAGTGTTTTGTTGTGGTTTACCTTGTCAGAGTTACATTCTCTTAATTTTTCAAAGTTCATTTTGAATTTTTTTTCATTGAAATGCAAGAGTTGGATTATTTCAGTAGTGTTTTTTCGTGGTTTACCATGTCACAGTTACAATCTCTTGATTTTTCAAAGTTAATTTTGGATTTCTTTCGTTGAAATGCAAGAGTTGGAATATTTCAGTAGTATTTTGTCATGCTTTACCATGTCACAGTTACATTCTCTTGATTTTTCAAAGTTCATTTTGAATTTTTTTCGTTGAAATGCAAGAGTTGGAATATTTCAGTAGTGCTTTGTTGTGGTTTACCTTGTCACAGTTACATTCTCTTAATTTTTCAAAGTTCATTTTGAATTTCTTTCATTGAAATACAAGAGTTGGATTATTTCAGTAGTGTTTTTGTCGTGCTTTACCTTGTCACAGTTACATTCTCATGATTTTTCAAAGTTTATTTTGAATTTCTTTCATTGAAATGCAAGAGTTGGATTATTTAAGTAGTGTTTTGTTGTGGTTTACCTTGTCACAGTTACATTCTCTTGATTTTGCAAAGTTCATTTTGGATTTTTTTCATTGAAATGCAAGAGTTGGAATATTTCAGTAGTGTTTTGTTGTGCTTTACCTTGTCAAGTTAAATTCTCTTAATTTTTCAAAGTTCATTTTGAATTTCTTTCGTTGAAATGCAAGAGTTGAATATTTCAGTAGTGTTTTGTTTTGCTTTACCTTGTCACAGTTACATTCTCTTGATTTTTCAAAGTTCATTTTGGATTTTTACATTCTCTTCATTTTTCAAAGTTCATTTTGGATTTCTTTCCTTGAAATGCAAGAGTTGGAATATTTCAGTAGTGTTTTGTCATGGTTTACCTTGTCAGAGTTACATTCTCTTGATTTTTCAAAGTTCATTTTTGAATTTCTTTCGTTGAAATGCAAGAGTTGGAATATTTCAGTAGTGTTTTGTCATGGTTTACCTTGTCACAGTTACATTCTCTTGATTTTTCAAAGTTCATTTTTGGATTTCTTTCGTTGAAATGCAAGAGTTGGAATATTTCAGTAGTGTTTGTCATGGTTTACCTTGTCACAGTTACATTCTCTTGATTTTTCAAAGTTCATTTTTGGATTTATTTCATGAAATGCAAGAGTTAGAATATTTCAGTAGTGTTTTATCGTGGTTTACCTTGTCACAGTTACATTCTCTTGATTTTTCAAAGTTCATTTTGGATTTCTTTCCTTGAAATGCAAGAGTTGGAATATTTCAGTAGTGTTTTGTCATGGTTTACCTTGTCACATTTACATTCTCTTGATTTTTCAAAGTTCATTTTTGGATTTCTTTCGTTGAAATGCAAGAGTTGGAATATTTCAGTAGTGTTTTGTTATGGTTTACCTTGTCACAGTTACATTCTCTTGATTTTTCAAAGTTCATTTTTGGATTTATTTCGGTGAAATGTAAGAGTTGGAATATTTCAGTAGTGTTTTGTTATGGTTTTACCTTGAAACAGTTACATTCTCTTGATTTTTCAAAGTTCATTTTGGATTTCTTTCCTTGAAATGCAAGAGTTGGAAGTTGGAATATTTCAGTAGTGTTTTGTCCTGGTTTACCTTGTCACAGTTACATTCTCTTGATTTTTCAAAGTTCATTTTATATTTTTACATTCTCTTTTTTTTTCAAAGTTCATTTTGAATTTCTTTCGTGAAATTCAAGAGTTGGAATATTTCAGTAGTGTTTTGTTGTGGTTTACCTTGACAGAGTTACATTCTCTTAATTTTTCAAAGTTCGTTTTGAATTTTTTTTTCATTGAAATGCAAGAGTTGGATTATTTCGGTAGTGTTTTGTTGTGGTTTACCTTGTCAGAGTTAAATTCTCTTAATTTTTTAAAGTTCATTTTGAATTTTTTTTCATTGAAATGCAAGAGTTGGAATATTTCAATAGTGTTTTATCGTGGTTTACCATGTCATAGTTACATTCTCTTGATTTTTCAAAGTTCATTTTGGATTTCTTTCGTTGAAATGCAAGAGTTGGAATATTTCAGTAGTGTTTTGTAATGCTTTACCATATCAGAGTTACATTCTCTTGATTTTTCAAAGTTCAGTTTGAATTTTTTTCGTTGAAATGCAAAAGTTGGAATATTTCAGTAGTGTTTTGTTGTGGTTTACCTTGTCACAGTTACATTCTCTTAATTTTTCAAAGTTCATTTTGAATTTATTTCATTGAAATGCAAGAAATGTATTATTTCAGTAGTGTTTTGTCATGGTTTACCTTGTCACAGTTACATTCTCATGATTTTTCAAAGTTCGTTTTGAATTTATTTCATTGAAATGCAAGAGTTGGATTATTTAAGTAGTGTTTTGTTGTGGTTTACCTTGTCACAGTTACATTCTCTTGATTTTTCAAAGTTCATTTTGGATTTTTTCATTGAAATGCAAGAGTTGGAATATTTCAGTAGTGTTTTGTTGTGCTTTACCTTGTCACAGTTAAATTCTCTTAATTTTTCAAAGTTCATTTTGAATTTCTTTCGTTGAAATGCAAGAGTTGGAATATTTCAGTAGTGTTTTGTTTTGCTTTACCTTGTCACAGTTACATTCTCTTGATTTTTCATAGTTCATTTTGGATTTTTACATTCTCTTCATTTTTCAAAGTTCATTTTGGATTTCTTTCCTTGAAATGCAAAAGTTCGAATATTTCAGTAGTGTTTTGTCATGGTTTACCTTGTCACAGTTACATTCTCTTGATTTTTCAAAGTTCATTTTTGGATTTCTTTCGTTGAAATGCAAGAGTTGGAATATTTCAGTAGTGTTTGTCATGGTTTACCTTGTCACAGTTACATTCTCTTGATTTTTCAAAGTTCATTTTTGGATTTCTTTCATGAAATGCAAGAGTTAGAATATTTCAGTAGTGTTTTGTTGTGGTTTACCTTGTCAGAGTTACATTCTCTTAATTTTTCAAAGTTCATTTTGAATTTTTTTTCATTGAAATGCAAGAGTTGGATTATTCCGGTAGTGTTTTGTTGTGGTTTACCTTGTCAGAGTTACATTCTCTTAATTTTTTAAAGTTCATTTTGAATTTTTTTTCATTGAAATGCAAGAGTTGGAATATTTCAATAGTGTTTTATCGTGGTTTACCATGTCACAGTTACATTCTCTTGATTTTTCAAAGTTCATTTTGGATTTCTTTCGTTGAAATGCAAGAGTTGTATTATTTCAGTAGTGTTTTGTCATGGTTTACCTTGTCACAGTTACATTCTCATGATTTTTCAAAGTTCGTTTTGAATTTCTTTCATTGAAATGCAAGAGTTGGATTATTTAAGTAGTGTTTTGTTGTGGTTTACCTTGTCACAGTTACATTCTCTTGATTTTTCAAAGTTCATTTTGGATTTTTTTTCATTGAAATGCAAGATTTGGAATATTTCAATAGTGTTTTATCGTGGTTTACCATGTCATAGTTACATTTCTCTTGATTTTTCAAAGTTCATTTTGGATTTCTTTCGTTGAAATGCAAGAGTTGGAATATTTCAGTAGTGTTTTGTAATGCTTTACCATATCAGAGTTACATTCTCTTTTCAAATTCTTGATTTTTCAAAGTTCAGTTTGAATTTTTTTCGTTGAAATGCAAAAGTTGGAATATTTCAGTAGTGTTTTTGTTGTGGTTTACCTTGTCACAGTTACATTCTCTTAATTTTTCAAAGTTCATTTTGAATTTATTTCATTGAAATGCAAGAAATGTATTATTTCAGTAGTGTTTTGTCATGGTTTACCTTGTCACAGTTACATTCTCATGATTTTTCAAAGTTCGTTTTGAATTTATTTCATTGAAATGCAAGAGTTGGATTATTTAAGTAGTGTTTTTTGTTGTGGTTTACCCTTGTCACAGTTACATTCTCTTGATTTTTCAAAGTTCATTTTGGATTTTTTTCATTGAAATGCAAGAGTTGGAATATTTCAGTAGTGTTTTGTTGTGCTTTACCTTGTCACAGTTAAATTCTCTTAATTTTTCAAAGTTCATTTTGAATTTCTTTCGTTGAAATGCAAGAGTTGGAATATTTCAGTAGTGTTTTGTTTTGCTTTACCTTGTCACAGTTACATTCTCTTGATTTTTCATAGTTCATTTTGGATTTTTACATTCTCTTCATTTTTCAAAGTTCATTTTGGATTTCTTTCCTTGAAATGCAAAAGTTCGAATATTTCAGTAGTGTTTTGTCATGGTTTACCTTGTCACAGTTACATTCTCTTGATTTTTCAAAGTTCATTTTTGGATTTCTTTCGTTGAAATGCAAGAGTTGGAATATTTCAGTAGTGTTTGTCATGGTTTACCTTGTCACAGTTACATTCTCTTGATTTTTCAAAGTTCATTTTTGGATTTCTTTCATGAAATGCAAGAGTTAGAATATTTCAGTAGTGTTTTGTTGTGGTTTACCTTGTCAGAGTTACATTCTCTTAATTTTTCAAAGTTCATTTTGAATTTTTTTTCATTGAAATGCAAGAGTTGGATTATTCCGGTAGTGTTTTGTTGTGGTTTACCTTGTCAGAGTTACATTCTCTTAATTTTTTAAAGTTCATTTTGAATTTTTTTTCATTGAAATGCAAGAGTTGGAATATTTCAATAGTGTTTTATCGTGTTTACCATGTCACAGTTACATTCTCTTGATTTTTCAAAGTTCATTTTGGATTTCTTTCGTTGAAATGCAAGAGTTGTATTATTTCAGTAGTGTTTTGTCATGGTTTACCTTGTCACAGTTACATTCTCATGATTTTCCAAAGTTCGTTTTGAATTTCTTTCATTGAAATGCAAGAGTTGGAATATTTCAGTAGTGTTTTGTTTTGCTTTACCTTGTCACAGTTACATTCTCTTGATTTTTCAAAGTTCATTTTGGATTTCTTTCCTTGAAATGCAAGAGTTCGAATATTTCAGTAGTGTTTTGTCATGGTTTACCTTGTCACAGTCACATTCTCTTGATTTTTCAAAGTTCATTTTTGGATTTCTTTCGTTGAAATGCAAGAGTTGGAATATTTCAGTAGTGTTTGTCATGGTTTACCTTGTCACAGTTACATTCTCTTGATTTTTCAAAGTTCATTTTTGGATTTCTTTCATGAAATGCAAGAGTTAGAATATTTCAGTAGTAGTGTTTTGTCATGGTTTACCTTGTCACAGTTACATTCTCTTGATTTTTCAAAGTTCATTTTTGGATTTCTTTCGTTGAAATGCAAGAGTTGGAATATTTCAGTAGTGTTTTGTTATGGTTTACCTTGTCACAGTTACATTCTTTTGATTTTTCAAAGTTCATTTTTGAATTTCTTTAGTTGAAATGCAAGAGTTGGAATATTTCAGTAGTGTTTTGTCATGGTTTACCTTGTCACAGTTACATTCTCTTAATTTTTCAAAGTTATTTTTTGAATTTTTTTCATTGAAATGCAAGAGTTGGAATATTTCAGTAGTGTTTTGTCATGGTTTACCTTGTCACAGTTACATTCTCTTGATTTTTCAAAGTTCATTTTTGGATTTCTTTCGTTGAAATGCAAGAGTTGGAATATTTCAGTAGTGTTTTGTCATGGTTTACCTTGTCACAGTTACAGTCTCTTGATTTTTCAAAGTTAATTTTTGGATTTCTTTCGTTGAACTGCAAGAGTTGGAATATTTCAGTAGTGTTTGTCATGGTTTACCTTGTCACAGTTACATTCTCTTGATTTTTCAAAGTTCATTTTTGGATTTATTTCATGAAATGCAAGAGTTAGAATATTTCAGTAGTGTTTTATCGTGGTTTACCTTGTCACAGTTACATTCTCTTGATTTTTCAAAGTTCATTTTGGATTTCTTTCCTTGAAATGCAAGAGTTGGAATATTTCAGTAGTGTTTTGTCATGGTTTACCTTGTCACAGTTACATTTTCTTGATTTTTCAAAGTTCATTTTTGGATTTTTTTCGTTGAAATGCAAGAGTTGGAATATTTCACTAGTGTTTTGTTATGGTTTACCTTGTCACAGTTACATTCTCTTGATTTTTCAAAGTTCATTTTTGGATTTATTTTGGTGAAATGCAAGAGATGGAATATTTCAGTAGTGTTTTGTTATGGTTTACCTTGTCACAGTTACATTCTCTTGATTTTTCAAAGTTCATTCTGGATTTTTTTCATTGAAATGCAAGAGTTGGAATATTTCAGTAGTGTTTTGTTGTGCTTTACCTTGTCAGAGTTAAATTCTCTTAATTTTTCAAAGTTCATTTTGAATTTCTTTCGTTGAAATGCAAGAGTTGGAATATTTCAGTCGTGTTTTGTTTTGCTTTACCTTGTCACAGTTACATTCTCTTGATTTTTCAAAGTTCATTTTGGATTTTTACATTCTCTTAATTTTTCAAAGTTCATTTTGGATTTCTTTTCCTTGAAATGCAAGAGTTGGAATATTTCAGTAGTGTTTTGTCATGGTTTACCTTGTCACAGTTACATTCTCTTGATTTTTCAAAGTTCATTTTTGGATTTCCTTCGTTGAAATGCAAGAGTTGGAATATTTCAGTAGTGTTTGTCATGGTTTACCTTGTCACAGTTACATTCTCTTGATTTTTCAAAGTTCATTTTTGGATTTATTTCATGAAATGCAAGAGTTAGAATATTTCAGTAGTGTTTTATCGTGGTTTACCTTGTCACAGTTACATTCTCTTGATTTTTCAAAGTTCATTTTGGATTTCTTTCCTTGAAATGCAAGAGTTGGAATATTTCGGTAGTGTTTTGTCATGGTTTACCTTGTCACAGTTACATTCTCTTGATTTTTCAAAGTTCATTTTTGGATTTCTTTCGTTGAAATGCAAGAGTTGGAATATTTCAGTAGTGTTTTGTTATGGTTTACCTTGTCACAGTTACATTCTCTTGATTTTTCAAAGTTCATTTTTGGATTTATTTCGGTGAAATGTAAGAGTTGGAATATTTCAGTAGTGTTTTGTTATGGTTTACCTTGTCACAGTTACATTCTCTTGATTTTTCAAAGTTCATTTTGGATTTCTTTCCTTGAAATGCAAGAGTTGGAATATTTCAGTAGTGTTTTGTCCTGGTTTACCTTGTCACAGTTACATTCTCTTGATTTTTCAAAGTTCACTTTAGATTTTTACATTCTCTTGATTTTTCAAAGTTCATTTTGAATTTCTTTCGTGAAATACAAGAGTTGGAATATTTCAGTAGTGTTTTGTTGTGGTTTACCTTGTCAGAGTTACATTCTCTTCTTAATTTTTCAAAGTTCATTTTGAATTTTTTTTCATTGAAATGCAAGAGTTGGATTATTTCGGTAGTGTTTTGTTGTGGTTTACCTTGTCAGAGTTACATTCTCTTAATTTTTAAAGTTCATTTTGAATTTTTTTCATTGAAATGCAAGAGTTGGAATATTTCAATAGTGTTTTATCGTGGTTTACCATGTCACAGTTACATTCTCTTGATTTTTCAAAGTTCATTTTGGATTTCTTTCGTTGAAATGCAAGAGTTGGAATATTTCAGTAGTGTTTTGTAATGCTTTACCATATCAGAGTTACATTCTCTTGATTTTTCAAAGTTCAGTTTGAATTTTTTTCGTTGAAATGCAAAAGTTGGAATATTTCAGTAGTGTTTTTTTGTGGTTTACCTTGTCACAGTTACATTCTCTTAATTTTTCAAGGTTCATTTTGAATTTATTTCATTGAAATGCAAGAGTTGTATTATTTCAGTAGTGTTTTGTCATGGTTTACCTTGTCACAGTTACATTCTCATGATTTTTCAAAGTTCATTTTGAATTTCTTTCATTGAAATGCAAGAGTTGGATTATTTAAGTAGTGTTTTGTTGTGGTTTACCTTGTCACAGTTACATTCTCTTGATTTTTCAAAGTTCATTTTGGATTTTTTTTCATTGAAATGCAAGAGTTGGAATATTTCAGTAGTGTTTTTGTTGTGCTTTACCTTGTCACAGTTAAATTCTCTTAATTTTTCAAAGTTCATTTTGAATTTCTTTCGTTGAAATGCAAGAGTTGGAATATTTCAGTAGTGTTTTGTTTTGCTTTACCTTGTCACAGTTACATTCTCTTGATTTTTCAAAGTTCATTTTGGATTTTTACATTCTCTTCATTTTTCAAAGTTCATTTGGATTTCTTTCCTTGAAATGCAAGAGTTGGAATATGTCAGTAGTGTTTTGTCATGGTTTACCTTGTCACAGTTACATTCTCTTGATTTTTCAAAGTTCATTTTTAGATTTCTTTCGTTGAAATGCAAGAGTTCGAATATTTCAGTAGTGTTTTGTCATGGTTTACCTTGTCACAGTTACATTCTCTTGATTTTTCAAAGTTCATTTTTGGATTTCTTTCGTTGAAATGCTAGAGTTGGAATATTTCAGTAGTGTTTGTCATGGTTTACCTTGTCACAGTTACATTCTCTTGATTTTTCAAAGTTCATTTTTGGATTTCTTTCATGAAATGCAAGAGTTAGAATATTTCAGTAGTGTTTTATCGTGGTTTACCTTGTCACAGTTACATTCTCTTGATTTTTCAAAGTTAATTTTGGATTTCTTTCCTTGAAATGCAAGAGTTGGAATATTTCAGTAGTGTTTTGTCATGGTTTACATTGTCACAGTTACATTCTCTTGATTTTTCAAAGTTCATTTTTGGATTTCTTTCGTTGAAATGCAAGAGTTGGAATATTCAGTAGTGTTTTGTTATGGTTTACCTTGTCACAGTTACATTCTTTTGATTTTTCAAAGTTCATTTTTGGATTTCTTTAGTTGAAATGCAAGAGTTGGAATATTTCAGTAGTGTTTTGTAATGGTTTACCTTGTCACAGTTACATTCTCTTAATTTTTCAAAGTTCATTTTTGAATTTCTTTCATTGAAATGCAAGAGTTGGAATATTTCAGTAGTGTTTTGTCATGGTTTACCTTGTCACAGTTACATTCTCTTGATTTTTTAAAGTTCATTTTTGGATTTCTTTCGTTGAAATGCAAGAGTTGGAATATTTAAGTAGTGTTTTGTCATGGTTACCTTGTCACAGTTACATTCTCTTGATTTTTCAAAGTTCATTTTTGAATTTCTTTCGTTGAATTGCAAGAGTTGGAATATTTCAGTAGTGTTTGTCATGGTTTACCTTGTCACAGTTACATTCTCTTGATTTTTCAAAGTTCATTTTTGGATTTATTTCATGAAATGCAAGAGTTAGAATATTTCAGTAGTGTTTTATCGTGGTTTACCTTGTCACAGTTACATTCTCTTGATTTTTCAAAGTTCATTTTGGATTTCATTCCTTGAAATGCAAGAGTTGGAATATTTCAGTAGTGTTTTGTCATGGTTTACCTTGTCAAAGTTACATTTTCTTGATTTTTCAAAGTTTATTTTTGGATTTCTTTCGTTGAAATGCAAGAGTTGGAATATTTCAGTAGTGTTTTGTTATGGTTTACCTTGTCACAGTTACATTCTCTTGATTTTTCAAAGTTCATTTTTGGATTTATTTCGGTGAAATGCAAGAGTTGGAATATTTCAGTAGTGTTTTGTTATGGTTTACCTTGTCACAGTTATATTCTCTTGATTTTTCAAAGTTCATTTTGGATTTCTTTCCTTGAAATGCAAGAGTTGGAATATTTCAGTAGTGTTTTGTCCTGGTTTACCTTGTCACAGTTACATTCTCTTGATTTTTCAAAGTTCATTTTGGATTTCTTTCGTTGAAATGCAAGAGTTGGAATATTTCAGTAGTGTTTTGTAATGCTTTACCATATCACAGTTACATTCTCTTGATTTTTCAAAGTTCTTTTTGAATTTATTTCATTGAAATGCAAGAGTTGTATTATTTCAGTAGTGTTTTGTCATGGTTTACCTTGTCACAGTTACATTCTCATGATTTTTCAAAGTTCATTTTGAATTTCTTTCATTGACATGCAAGAGTTGGATTATTTCAGTAGTGTTTTGTTGTGGTTTACCTTGTCACACTTACATTCTCTTGATTTTTCAAAGTTCATTTTGGATTTCTTTCGTTGAAATGCAAGAGTTGGAATATTTCAGGTGTGTTTTGTCATGGTTTGCCTTGTCACAGTTACATTCTCTTAATTTTTCAAAGTTCATTTTGAATTTTTTTTCATTGAAATGCAAGAGTTGGATTATTCCGGTAGTGTTTTGTTGTGGTTTACCTTGTCAGAGTTACATTCTCTTAATTTTTTTAAAGTTCATTTTGATTTTTTTTCATTGAAATGCAAGAGTTGGAATATTTCAATAGTGTTTTATCGTGGTTTACCATGTCACAGTTACATTCTCTTGATTTTTCAAAGTTCATTTTGGATTTCTTTCGTTGAAATGCAAGAGTTGGAATATTTCAGTAGTGTTTTGTAATGCTTTACCATATCACAGTTACATTCTCTTGATTTTTCAAAGTTCAGTTTGAATTATTTTCGTTGAAATGCAAAAGTTGGAATATTTCAGTAGTGTTTTGTTGTGGTTTACCTTGTCACAGTTACATTCTCTTAATTTTTCAAAGTTCTTTTTGAATTTATTTCATTGAAATGCAAGAGTTGTATTATTTCAGTAGTGTTTTGTCATGGTTTACCTTGTCACAGTTACATTCTCATGATTTTTCAAAGTTCATTTTGAATTTCTTTCATTGAAATGCAAGATTTGGATTATTTCAGTAGTGTTTTGTTGTGGTTTACCTTGTCACACTTACATTCTCTTGATTTTTCAAAGTTCATTTTGGATTTCTTTCGTTGAAATGCAAGAGTTGGAATATTTCAGTAGTGTTTTGTCATGGTTTGCCTTGTCACAGTTACATTCTCTTAATTTTTCAAAGTTCATTCTGAATTTATTTCGTTGATATGCAAGAGTTGGAATATTTCAGTAGTGTTTTGTTGTGCTTTACCTTGTCACAGTTACAAGAGAATGTAACTGTGACAAGGTAAACCAAAACAAAACACTACTGAGATCCAAAGAAACAAAAGAAATCCAAAAATGAACTTTGAAAAATCAAGAGAATGTAACTTTTATAAGGTAAACCATAACAAGACACTACTGAAATATTCCAACTCTTGCATTTCAACGAAAGTAATCCAAAAATGAACTTTGAAAAATCAAAAGAATGTAACTGTAACAAGGTAAAGCACAACAAAACACTACTGAAATATTTCAACTCTTGCATTTCAATGAAAGAAATCCAAAATGAACTTTGAAAAATCAAGAGAATGTAACTATGACAAGGTAAACCACAACAAAACACTACTGAAATAATCCAACTCTTGCATTTCAATGAAAAAAATTCAAAATGAACTTTGAAAAATCATGAGAATGTAACTGTGACAAGGTAAACCACGACAAAACACTACTGAAATAATCCAAATCTTGCATTTCAATGAAAGAAATTCAAAATGAACTTTGAAAAATTAAGAGAAAATAACTGTGACAAGGTAAAGCACAACAAAACACCACTGAAATATTCCAACTCTTGCATTTCAATGAAAGAAATCCAAAATGAACTTTGAAAAATCATGAGAATGTAACTGTGACAAGGTAAACCACGACAAAACACTACTGAAATAATCCAAATCTTGCATTTCAATGAAAGAAATTCAAAATGAACTTTGATAAATTAAGAGAATGTAACTGTGACAAGGTAAACCACAACAAAACGCTACTGAAATATTCCAACTCTTGCATTTCAACGAAAAAATTCGAAATGAACTTTGAAAACTCAAGAGAATGTAACTGTGACATGGTATAGCATGACAAAACACTACTGAAATATTCCAACTCTTGCATTTCAACGAAAGAAATCCAAAATGAACTTTGAAAAATCAAGAGAATGTAAAAATTCAAAATGAACTTTGAAAAATCAAGAGAATGTAACTGTGACAAAGTAAACCATAGTGAAATAATCCAATTCTTGCATTTCAAGGAAAGAAATCCAAAATGAACTTTGAAAAATCAAGAGAATGTAACTGTGACAAGGTAAACCATAACAAAACACTAGTGAAATATTCCAACTCTTGCATTTCACCGAAATAAATCCAAAAATGAACTTTGAAAAATCAAGAGAATGTAACTGTGACAAGGTAAACCATGACAAAACACTACTGAAATATTCCAACTCTTGCATTTCAACGAAAGAAATCAAAAATGAACTTTGAAAAATCAACAGAATGCAACTGTGACAAGGTAAACCATGACAAAACACTACTGAAATATTCCAACTCTTGCATTTCAACGAAAGAAATCCAAAAATAAACTATGAAAAATCAAGAGAATGTAACTGTGACAAGGTAAACCATGACAAAACACTACTGAAATATTCCAACTCTTGCATTTTAACGAAAGAAATCCAAAAACGAACTTTGAAAAATCAAGAGAATGTAACTGTGACAAGGTAAACCATGACAAAACACTACTGAAATATTCCAACTCTTGCATTTCAACGAAAGAAATCCAAAAATGAAATTTGAAAAATCAAGAGAATGTAACTGTGACAAGATAAACCATGACAAAACACTACTGAAATATTCCAACTCTTGCATTTCAACGAAAGAAATCCAAAATGAACTTTGAAAAATCAAGAGAATGTAAAAATTCAAAATGAACTTTGAAAAATCAAGAGAATGTAACTGTGACAAAGTAAACCATTCTGAAATAATCCAATTCTTGCATTTCAAGGAAAGAAATCCAAAATGAACTTTGAAAAATCAAGAGAATGTAACTGTGACAAGGTAAACCATAACAAAACACTACTGAAATATTCCAACTCTTGCATTTCAACGAAAGAAATCCAAAAATGAAATTTGAAAAATCAAGAGAATGTAACTGTGACATGGTAAAGCATGACAAAACACTACTGAAATATTCCAACTCTTGCCTTTCAACGAAAGAAATCCAAAATGAACTTTGAAAAATCAAGAGAATGTAAAAATTCAAAATGAACTTTGAAAAATCAAGAGAATGTAACTGTGACAAAGTAAACCATTCTGAAATAATCCAATTCTTGCATTTCAAGGAAAGAAATCCAAAATGAACTTTGAAAAATCAAGAGAATGTAACTGTGACAAGGTAAACCATAACAAAAACACTAGTGAAATATTCCAACTCTTGCATTTCACCGAAATAAATCCAAAAATGAACTTTGAAAAATCAAGAGAATGTAACTGTGACAAGGTAAACCATGACAAAACACTACTGAAATATTCCAACTCTTGCATTTCAACGAAAGAAATCAAAAATGAACTTTGAAAAATCAACAGAATGTAACTGTGACAAGGTAAACCATGACAAAAACACTACTGAAATATTCCAACTCTTGCATTTCAACGAAAGAAATCCAAAAATGAACTATGAAAAATCAAGAGAATGTAACTGTGACAAGGTAAACCATGACAAAACACTACTGAAATATTTCAACTCTTGCATTTTAACGAAAGAAATCCAAAAACGAACTTTGAAAAAATCAAGAGAATGTAACTGTGACAAGGTAAACCATGACAAAACACTACTGAAATATTCCAACTCTTGCATTTCAACGAAAGAAATCCAAAAATGAACTATGAAAAATCAAGAGAATGTAACTGTGACAAGGTAAACCATGACAAAACACTACTGAAATATTCCAACTCTTGCATTTCAACGAAAGAAATCCAAAAATAAACTTTGTAAAATCAAGAGAATGTAACTGTGACAAGGTAAACCATGACAAAACACTACTGAAATATTCCAACTCTTGCATTTCAACGAAAGAAATCCAAAAATGAAATTTGAAAAATCAAGAGAACGTAACTGTGACAAGGTAAACCATAACAAGACACTACTGAAATATTCCAACTCTTGCATTTCAACGAAAGAAATCCAAAAATGAACTATGAAAAATCAAGAGAATGTAACTGTGACAAGGTAAACCATGACAAAACACTACTGAGATATTCCAACTCTTGCATTTTAACGAAAGAAATCCAAAAACGAACTTTGAAAAATCAAGAGAATGTAACTGTGACAAGGTAAACCATGACAAAACACCACTGAAATATTCCAACTCTTGCATTTCAGCAAAAGAAATCCAAAAATGAACTTTGAAAAATCAAGAGAATGTAACTGTTATAAGGTAAACCATAACAAGACACTACTGAAATATTCCAACTCTTGCATTTCAACGAAGGTAATCCAAAAATGAACTTTGAAAAATTAAGAGAATGTAACTGTAACAAGGTAAAGCACAACAAAACACCTGTGATATGTAACTGTGATATGGTAAAGCATTACAAAACACTACTGAAATATTCCAACTCTTGCATTTCAACGAAAGAAATCCAAAATGAACTTTGAAAAATCAAGAGAATGTAACTGTGACATGGTAAACCACGATAAAACACTATTGAAATATTCCAACTCTTGCATTTCAATGAAACAAATTCAAAATGAACTTTAAAAAATTAAGAGAATTTAACTCTGACAAGGTAAACCACAACAAAAACACTACTGAAATATTCCAACTCTTGAATTTCACGAAAGAAATTCAAAATGAACTTTGAAAAATCAAGAGAATGTAAAAATCTAAAATGAACTTTGAAAAATCAAGAGAATGTAACTGTGACAAGGTAAACCAGGACAAAACACTACTGAAATATTCCAACTCTTGCATTTCAAGGAAAGAAATCCAAAATGAACTTTGAAAAATCAAGAGAATATAACTGTGACAAGGTAAACCATAACAAAACACTACTGAAATATTCCAACTCTTGCATTTCACCGAAATAAATCCAAAAATGAACTTTGAAAAATCAAGAGAATGTAACTGTGACAAGGTAAACCATAACAAAACACTACTGAAATATTCCAACTCTTGCATTTCAACGAAAGAAATCCAAAAATGAACTTTGAAAAATCAAGAAAATGTAACTTTGACAAGGTAAACCATGACAAAACACTACTGAAATATTCAACTCTTGCATTTCAAGGAAAAGAAATCCAAAATGAACTTTGAAAAATCAAGAGAATGTAACTGTGACAAGGTAAACCACGATAAAACACCACTGAAATATTCTAACTCTTGCATTTCATGAAATAAATCCAAAAATGACCTTTGAAAAATCAAGAGAATGTAACTGTGACAAGGCATGACAACACACTACTGTAATATTCCAACTCTTGCAATTCAACGAAAGAAATCCAAAAATGAACTTTGAAAAATCAAGAGAATGTAACTGTGACAAGGTAAACCATGACAAAACACTACTGAAATATTCCAACTCTTGCATTTCAACGAAAGAAATCCAAAAATGAACTTTAAAAAATCAAGAGAATGTAACTGTGACAAGGTAAACCATGACAAAACACTACTGAAATATTCCAACTCTTGCATTTCAATGAAAGAAATTCAAAAATGAACTTTGAATAATTAAGAGAATGTAACTGTGACAAGGTAAACCATTACAAAACACTACTGAAATATTCCAACTCTTGCATTTCAACTAAAGAAATCCAAAAATGAACTTTGAAAAATCAAAAGAATGTAACTGTGACAAGGTAAACCATAACAAAACACTACTGAATATTCCAACTCTTGCATTTCAACGAAAGAAATCCAAAAATGAACTTTGAAAAATAAAGAGAATGTAACTGTGACAAGGTAAACCATGACAAAACACAACTGAAATATTCCAACTCTTGCATTTCAAGGAAAGAAATCCAAAATGAACTTTGAAAAATCAAGAGAATGTAACTGTGACAAAGGTAAACCACGATAAAACACTACTGAAATATTCTAACTCTTGCATTTCATGAAAGAAATCCAAAAATGAACTTTGAAAAATCAAGAGAATGTAACTGTGACAAGGTAAACCATGACAAACACTACTGAAATATTCCAACTCTAGCATTTCAACGAAAGAAATCCAAAAATGAACTTTGAAAAATCAAGAGAATGTAACTGTGACAAGGTAAACCATGACAAAACACAACTGAAATATTCGAACTCTTGCATTTCAACGAAAGAAATCTAAAAATGAACTTTGAAAAATCAAGAGAATGTAACTGTGACAAGGTAAACCATGACAAAACACTACTGACATATTCCAACTCTTGCATTTCAAGGAAAGAAATCCAAAATGAACTTTGAAAAATGAAGAGAATGTAAAAATCCAAAATGAACTTCGAAAAATCAAGAGAATGTAACTGTGACAAGGTAAAGAAAAACAAAACACTACTGAAATATTCCAACTCTTGCATTTCAACGAAAGAAATTCAAAATGAACTTTGAAAAATTAAGAGAATTTAACTGTGACAAGGTAAAGCACAACAAAACACTACTGAAATATTCCAACTCTTGCATTTCAATGAAAAAAATCCAAAATGAACTTTGAAAAATCAAGAGAATGTAACTGTGACAAGGTAAACCACAACAAAACACTACTTAAATAATCCAACTCTTGCATTTCAATGAAAGAAATTCAAAATGAACTTTGAAAAATCATGGGAATGTAACTGTGACAAGGTAAACCATGACAAAACACTACTGAAATAATAAAACTCTTGCATTTCAATGAAATAAATTCAAAATGAACTTTGAAAAATTAAGAGAATGTAACTGTGACAAGGTAAACCACAAAAAAACACTACTGAAATATTCCAACTTTTGCATTTCAACGAAAAAAATTCAAACTGAACTTTGAAAAATCAAGAGAATGTAACTCTGATATGGTAAAGCATTACAAAACAATACTGAAATATTCCAACTCTTGCATTTCAACGAAAGAAATTTAAAATGAACTTTGAAAAATCAAGAGAATGTAACTGTGACATGGTAAACCACGATAAAACACTATTGAAATATTCCAACTCTTGCATTTCAATGAAGAAAATTCAAAATGAACTTTAAAAAATTAAGAGAATGTAACTCTGACAAGGTAAACCACAACAAAACACTACCGAAATAATCCAACTCTTGCATTTCAATGAAAAAAAATTCAAAATGAACTTTGAAAAATTAAGAGAATGTAACTCTGACAAGGTAAACCACAACAAAACACTACTGAAATATTCCAACTCTTGAATTTCACGAAAGAAATTCAAAATGAACTTTCAAAAATCAAGAGAATGTAAAAATCTAAAGTGAACTTTGAAAAATCAAGAGAATGTAACTGTGACAAGGTAAACCAGGACAAAACACTACTGAAATATTCCAACTCTTGCATTTCAAGGAAAGAAATCAAAAATGAACTTTGAAAAATCAAGAGAATGTAACTGTGACAAGGTAAACCATAACAAAACACTACTGAAATATTCCAACTCTTACATTTCACCGAAATAAATCCAAAAATGAACTTTGAAAAATCAAGAGAATGTAACTGTGACAAGGTAAACCATAACAAAACACTACTGAAATATTCCAACTCTTGCATTTCAACGAAAGAAATCCAAAAATGAACTTTGAAAAATCAAGAGAATGTAACTGTGACAAGGTAAACCATGACAAAACACTACCGAAATATTCCAACTCTTGCATTTGAAGGAAAGAAATCCAAAATGAACTTTGAAAAATCAAGAGAATGTAACTGTGACAAGGTAAACCACGATAAAACACTACTGAAATATTCTAACTCTTGCATTTCATGAAATAAATCCAAAAATGAACTTTGAAAAATCAAGAGAATGTAACTGTGACAAGGTAAACCATAACAAACACTACTGAAATATTCCAACTCTTGCATTTCAACGAAGGAAATCCAAAAATGAACTTTGAAAAATCAAGAGAATGTAACTGTGACAAGGTAAACCATGACAAAACACTACTGAAATATTCCAACTCTTGCATTTCAAGGAAAGAAATCCAAAATGAACTTTGAAAAATTAAGAGAATGTAAAAATCCAAAATGAACTTTGAAAAATCAAGAGAATGTAACTGTGACAAGGTAAAGCAAAACAAAACACTACTGAAATATTCCAACTCTTGCATTTCAACGAATGAAATTCAAAATGAACTTTGAAAAATTAAGAGAATTTAACTGTGACAAGGTAAAGCCCAACAAAACACTACTGAAATATTCCAACTCTTGCATTTCAATGAAAAAAATCCAGAATGAACTTTGAAAAATCAAGAGAATGTAACTGTGACAAGGTAAACCATAACAAAAACACTAGTGAAATATTCCAACTCTTGCATTTCAACGAAAGAAATCCAAAAATGAACTTTGAAAAATCAAGAAAATGTAACTGTGACAAGGTAAACCATGACAAAACACTACTGAAATATTCCAACTCTTGCATTTCAAGGAAAGAAATCCAAAATGAACTTTGAAAAATCAAGAGAATGTAACTGTGACAAGGTAAACCACGATAAAACACTACTGAAATATTCTAACTCTTGCATTTCATGAAATAAATCCAAAAATGAACTTTGAAAAATCAAGAGAATGTAACTGTGACAAGGTAAACCATGACAAACACTACTGAAATATTCCAACTCTTGCAATTCAACGAAAGAAATCCAAAAATTAACTTTGAAAAATCAAGAGACTGTAACTGTGACAAGGTAAACCATGACAAAACACTACTGAAATATTCCAACTCTTGCATTTCAACGAAAGAAATCCAAAAATGAACTTTGAAAAATCAAGAGAATGTAACTGTGACAAGGTAAACCATGACAAAACACTACTGAAATATTCCAACTCTTGCATTTCAATGAAAGAAATTCAAAAAATAACTTTGAAAAATTAAGAGAATGTAACTGTGACAAGGTAAACCATGACAAAACACTACTGAAATATTCCAACTCTTGCATTTCAACTAAAGAAATCCAAAAATGAACTTTGAAAAATCAAAAATGTAACTGTGACAAGGTAAACCATAACAAAACACTACTGAAATATTCCAACTCTTGCATTTCAACGAAAGAAATCCAAAATGAACTTTGAAAAATCAAGAGAATGTAACTGTGACAAGGTAAACCATGACAAAACACTACTGAAATATTCTAACTCTTGCATTTTATGAAAGAAATCCAAAAATGAACTTTGAAAAATCAGAGAGAATGTAACTGTGACAAGGTAAACCATGACAAACACTACTGAAATATTCCAACTCTTGCATTTCAACGAAAGAAATCCAAAAAAGGAACTTTGAAAAATCAAGAGAATGTAACTGTGACAAGGTAAACCATGGCAAAACACTACTGAAATATTCGAACTCTTGCATTTCAAGGAAAGAAATCCAAAATGAACTTTGAAAAATGAAGAGAATGTAAAAATCCAAAATGAACTTTGAAAAATCAAGAGAATGTAACTGTGACAAGGTAAAGCAAAACAAAACACTACTGAAATATTCCAACTCTTGCATTTCAACGAAAGAAATCCAAAATGAACTTTGAAAAATCAAGAGAATGTAACTGTGACAATGTAAAGCACAACAAAACACTACTTAAATAATCCAACTCTTGCATTTCAATGAAAGAAATTCAAAACGAACTTTGAAAAATCATGAGAATGTAACTGTGACAAGGTAAACCATGACAAAACACTACTGAAATAATACAACTCTTGCATTTCAATGAAATAAATTCAAAATGAACTTTGAAAAATTAAGAGAATGTAACTGTGACAAGGTAAAACCACAACAAAACACTACTGAAATATTCCAACTTTTGCATTTCAACGAAAAAAATTCAAACTGAACTTTGAAAAATCAAGAGAATGTAACTCTGATATGGTAAAGCATTACAAAACACTACTGAAATATTCCAACTCTTGCATTTCAACGAAAGAAATCCAAAATGAACTTTGAAAAATCAAGAGAATGTAACTGTGACATGGTAAACCACGATAAAACACTATTGAAATATTCCAACTCTTGCATTTCAATGAAAAAAAATTCAAAATGAACTTTAAAAAATTAAGAGAATGTAACTCTGACAAGGTAAACCACAACAAAACACTACCGAAATAATCCAACTTTTGCATTTCAATGAAAAAAAATTCAAAATGAACTTTGAAAAATTAAGAGAATGTAACTCTGACAAGGTAAACCAAAACAAAACACTACTGAAATATTCTAACTCTTGCATTTCATGAAAGAAATCCAAAAATGAACTTTGGAAAATCAAGAGAATGTAACTGTGACAAGGTAAACCATGACAAACACTACTGAAATATTCCAACTCATGCATTTCAACGAAAGAAATCCAAAAATGAACTTTGAAAAATCAAGAGAATGTAACTGTGACAAGGTAAACCATGACAAAACACTACTGAAATATTCGAACTCTTGCATTTCAAGGAAAGAAATCCAAAATGAACTTTGAAAAATGAAGAGAATGTAAAATCCAAAATGAACTTTGAAAAATCAAGAGAATGTAACTGTGACAAGGTAAAGCAAAACAAAACACTACTGAAATATTCCAACTCTTGCATTTCAACGAAAGAAATTCAAAATGAACTTTGAAAAATTAAGAGAATTTAACTGTGACAAGGTAAAGCACAACAAAACACTACTGAAATATTCCAACTCTTGCATTTCAATGAAAAAAATCCAAAATGAACTTTGAAAAATCAAGAGAATGTAACTGTGACAAGGTAAACCACAACAAAACACTACTTAAATAATCCAACTCTTGCATTTCAATGAAATAAATTCAAAACGAACTTTGAAAAATCATGAGAATGTAACTGTGACAAGGTAAACCATGACAAAACACTACTGAAATAATACAACTCTTGCATTTCAATGAAATAAATTCAAAATGAACTTTGAAAAATTAAGAGAATGTAACTGTGACAAGGTAAACCACAACAAAACACTACTGAAATATTCCAACTTTTGCATTTCAACGAAAAAAATTCAAACTGAACTTTGAAAAATCAAGAGAATGTAACTCTGATATGGTAAAGCATTACAAAACACTACTGAAATATTCCAACTCTTGCATTTCAACGAAAGAAATCCAAAATGAACTTTAAAAAATCAAGAGAATGTAACTGTGACATGGTAAACCACGATAAAACACTATTGAAATATTCCAACTCTTGCATTTCAATGAAAAAAAATTCAAAATGAACTTTAAAAAATTAAGAGAATGTAACTCTGACAAGGTAAACCACAACAAAACACTACCGAAATAATCCAACTCTTGCATTTCAATGAAAAAAAATTCAAAATGAACTTTGAAAAATTAAGAGAATGTAACTCTGACAAGGTAAACCACAACAAAACACTACTGAAATATTCCAACTCTTGAATTTCACGAAAGAAATTCAAAATGAACTTTGAAAAATCAAGAGAATGTAAAAAATAAAATGAACTTTGAAAAATCAAGAGAATGTAACTGTGACAAGGTAAACCAGGACAAAAACACTACTGAAATATTCCAACTCTTGCATTTCAAGGAAAGAAATCCAAAATGAACTTTGAAAAATTAAGAGAATGTAACTGTGACAAGGTAAACCATAACAAAACACTACTGAAATATTCCAACTCTTACATTTCACCCAAATAAATCCAAAAATGAACTTTGAAAAATCAAGAGAATGTAACTGTGACAAGGTAAACCATAACAAAACACTACTGAAATATTCCAACTCTTGCATTTCAACGAAAGAAATCCAAAAATGAACTTTGAAAAATCAAGAGAATGTAAATGTGACAAGGTAAACCATGACAAAACACTACTGAAATATTCCAACTCTTGCATTTCAAGGAAAGAAATCCAAAATGAACTTTGAAAAATCAAGAGAATGTAACTGTGACAAGGTAAACCACGATAAAACACTACTGAAATATTCTAACTCTTGCATTTCATGAAATAAATCCAAAAATGAACTTTGAAAAATCAAGAGAATTTAACTGTGACAAGGTAAACCATGACAAACACTACTGAAATATTCCAACTCTTGCATTTCAACGAAAGAAATCCAAAAATGAACTTTGAAAAATCAAGAGAATGTAACTGTGACAAGGTAAACCATGACAAAACACTACTGAAATATTCCAACTCTTGCATTTCAACGAAAGAAATCCAAAAATGAACTTTGAAAAATCAAGAGAATGTAACTCTGACAGGGTAAACCATGACAAAACACTATTGAAATATTCCAACTCTTGCATTTCAAGGAAAGAAATCCAAAATGAACTTTGAAAAATGAAGAGAATGTAAAAATCCAAAATGAACTTTGAAAAATCAAGAGAATGTAACTGTGACAAGGTAAAGCAAAACAAAACACTACTGAAATATTCCAACTCTTGCATTTCAACGAAAGAAATTCAAAATGAACTTTGAAAAATTAAGAGAATTTAACTGTGACAAGGTAAAGCACAACAAAACACTACTGAAATATTCCAACTCTTGCATTTCAATGAAAAAAATCCAAAATGAACTTTGAAAAATCAAGAGAATGTAACTGTGACAAGGTAAACTACAACAAAACACTACTTAAATAATCCAACTCTTGCATTTCAATGAAAGATATTCAAAATGAACTTTGAAAAATCATGAGAATGTAACTGTGACAAGGTAAAGCACGACAAAAACACTACTGAAATAATCCAACTCTTGTATTTCAATGAAAGAAATTCAAAATGAACTTTGAAAAATTAAGAGAATGTAACTGTGACAAGGTAAACCACAACAAAGCACTACTGAAATATTCCAACTCTTGCATTTCAACGAAAAAAATTCAAAATGAACTTTGAAAAATCAAGAGAATGTAACTGTGACATGGTAAAGCATGACAAAACACTACTGAAATATTCCAACTCTTGCATTTCAACGAAAGAAATCCAAAATTAACTTTGAAAAATCAAGAGATTGTAACTGTGACATGGTAAACCACGATAAAACACTACTGAAATATTCCAACTCTTGCATTTCAATGAAAGAAATTCAAAATGAACTTTGAAAAATCAAGGGAATGTAACTGTGACAAGGTAAACCATGACAAAACAGTACTAAAATATTCCAACTCTCGCATTTCAACGAAAAAAATTCAAAATGAACTTTGAAAAATCAAGAGAATGTAACTGTGACACGGTAAACCATAACAAAACACTACTGAAATATTCCAACTCTTGCATTTCAACGATAGAATCCAAAAATGAACTTTGAAAATCAAGAGAATATAACTGTGACAAGGTAAACCACGACAAAACACTGCTGGAATATTCCAACTCTTGAATTTCAAGCAAAGAAATCCAAAATGAACTTTGAAAAATCAAGAGAATGTAACTGTGACAAGGTAAACCACGATAAAACACTACTGAAATATTCCAACTCTTGCATTTCACGATAGAAATCCAAAAATGAACTTTGAAAACCAAGAGAATATAACTGTGACAAGGTAAACCACGATAAAACACTACTGAAATATTCCAACTATTGCATTTCAAGCAAAGAAATCCAAAATGAACTTTGAAAAATCAAGAGAATGTAACTGTGACAAGGTAAACCACGATAAAACACTACTGAAATATTCCAACTCTTGCATTTCACGAAAGAAATTCAAAATGAACTTTGAAAGATCAAGAGCATGTAACAGTGACATGGTAAACCACGACAAAACACTACTGAAATATTCCAACTCTTGCATTTCACGAAAGAAATTCAAAATGAACTTTGAAAAATCAAGAGAATGTAACTGTGACAAGGTAAACCACAACAAAACACTACTTAAATAATCCAACTCTTGCATTTCAATGAAACAAATTCAAAAAGAACTTCGAAAAATCATGAGATTGTAACTGTGACAAGGTAAACCACGACAAAATACTACTGAAATAATCCAACTCTGTATTTCGATGAAAGAAATTCAAAATGAACTTTGAAAAATTAAGAGAATGTAACTGTGACAAGGTAAACCACAACAAAGCACTACTGAAATATTCCAACTCTTGCATTTCAACGAAAAAAAAATTCAAAATTAACTTTGAAAAATCAAGAGAATGTAACTGTGACATGGTAAAGCATGACAAAACACTACTGAAATATTCCAACTCTTGCATTTCAACGAAAGAAATCCAAAATGAACTTTGAAAAATCAAGAGAATGTAACTGTGACATGGTAAACCACGATAAAACACTACTGAAATATTCCAACTCTCGCATTTCAAAAAAAAAAATTCAAAATGAACTTTGAAAAATCAAGAGAATGTAACTGTGACAAGGTAAACCATAACAAAACACTACTGAAATATTCCAACTCTTGCATTTCAACGAAAAAAATTCAAAATAAACTTTGAAAAATCAAGAGAAAGTAACTGTGACAAGGTAAACCATGACAAAAAACCAATACTAAAATATTCCAACTCTTGCATTTCAGGAAATAAATCCAAAATGAACTTTGAAAAATCAAGAGAATGTAACTGTGACAAGGTAAACCATGACAAAACCCTACTGAAATCTTCCAACTCTTGCATTTCACCGAAAGAAATCCAAAATGAACTTTGAAAAATCAAGAGAATGTAACTGTGACAAGGTAAACCACGATAAAACACTACTGAAATATTCCAACTATTGCATTTCAAGGAAAGAAAATCCAAAATGAACTTTGAAAAATCAAGAGAATGTAACTGTGACAAGGTAAACCACAACAAAAGAAATTCAAAATGAACTTTGAAAACTCAAGAGATTGTAACTGTGACAAGGTAAACCACGACAAAACACTACTGAAATAATCCAACTCTTGCATTTCAATGAAAAAAATTCAAAATGAACTTTGAAAAATTAAGAGAATGTGACTCTGACAAGATAAACCACAACAAAACACTACTGAAATAATCCAACTCTTGCATTTCAATGAAAAAAATTCAAAATGAATTTTGAAAAATTAAGAGAATGTGACTCTGACAAGGTAAACCACACAACAAAAAATACTGAAATATTCCAACTCTTGCATTTCACGAAAGAAATTCAAAATGAACTTTGAAAAATCAAGAGAATGTAACTGTGACAAGGTAAACCATGACAAAAAAACAATACTAAAATATTCCAACTCTTGCATTTCAAGGAAATAAATCCAAAATGAACTTTGAAAAATCAAGAGAATGTAACTGTGACAAGGTAAACCATAACAAAACACTACTGAAATCTTCCAACTCTTGCATTTCACCGAAAGAAATCCAAAAATGAACTTTGAAAAATCAAGAGAATGTAACTGTGACAAGGTAAACCACGATAAAACACTACTGAAATATTCCAACTATTGCATTTCAAGGAAAGAAATCCAAAATGAACTTTGAAAAATGAAGAGAGAATGTAACTGTGACAAGGTAAACCACAATAAAATACTACTGAAATATTGCAACTCTTGCATTTCACGAAAGATATTCAAAATGAACTTTGAAAGATCAAGAGCATGTAACAGTGACATGGTAAACCACGACAAAACACTACTGAAATATTCCAAGTCTTGCATTTCAAGAAAGAAATTCAAAATGAACTTTGAAAAATTAAGAGAATGTAATTGTGACAAGGTAAAGCACAACAAAGAACTACTGAAATATTTGAACTCTTGCATTTCAACAAAAGAAATCCAAAATGAACTTTGAAAAATCAAGAGAATGTAACGGTAAAGCACATCAAGACACTACTGAAATATTCCAACTCTTGCATTTCAATGAAAGAAATTCAAAATGAAATTCGAAAAATCAAGAGAATGTAAGAATCCAAAATGAACTTTGAAAAATCAAGAGAATATAATTGTGACAAGGTAAACCACGACAAAACACTACTGATATATTCCAACTCTTGCATTTCAAGGAAAGAAATCCAAAATAAACTTTGAAAAAACAAAAGAATGTAACTGTGACAAGGTAAACCATAACAAAACAGTACTGAAATATTCCAACTCTTGCATTTCAAGGAAAGAAATCCAAAATGAACTTTGAAAAATCAAGAGAATGTAACTGTGACAAGGTAAACCCTGATAAAACACTATTGAAGTATTCCAACTCTTGCATTTCAACGAATGAAATTCAAAATGAACTTTGGAAAATCAAGAGAATGTATCTGTCACAAGGTAAACCATGACAAAACACTACTGAAATATTCCAACTCTTGCATTTCAACGAAAAGAAATTCAAAATGAACTTTGAAAAATTAAGAGAATGTAACTGTGACAAGGTAAACCATAACAAAACACTACTGAAATATTCCAACCCTTTCATTTCAAGGAAAGAAATCCAAAATGAACTTTGAAAAATCAAGAGAATGTAACTGTGACAATGTAAACCATAACAAAACAGTACTGAAATATTCCAACTCTTGCGTTTCAAGGAAAGAAATTCAAAATGAACTTTGGAAAATCAAGAGAATGTATCTGTGACAAGGTAAACCATGACAAAACACTACTGAAATATTCCAACTCTTGCATTTCAACGAAAAGAAATTCAAAATGAACTTGAAAAATTAAGAGAATGTAACTGTGACAAGGTAAACCATAACAAAACACTACTGAAATATTCCAACTCTTGCATTTCAAGGAAAGAAATCCAAAATGAACTTTGAAAAATCAAGAGAATGTAACTGTGACAATGTAAACCATAACAAAACAGTACTGAAATATTCCAACTCTTGCGTTTCAATGAAAGAAATCCAAAATGAACTTTGAAAAATCAAGAGAATGTAACTGTGACAAGTAAACCCTGATAAAATACTACTGAAATATTCCAACTCTTGCATTTCAACGAATGAAATTCAAAATGAACTTTGGAAAATCAAGAGAATGTATCTGTGACAAGGTAAACCATGACAAAACACTACTGAAATATTCCAACTCTTGCATTTCAACGAAAAGAAATTCAAAATGAACTTTGAAAAATTAAGAGAATGGAACTGTGACAAGGTAAACCATAACAAAACACTACTGAAATATTCCAACTCTTGCATTTCAAGGAAAGAAATCCAAAATGAACTTTGAAAAATCAAGAGAATGTAACTGTGACAAGGTAAACCATGATAAAACACTATTGAAATATTCCAACTCTTGCATTTCACGAAAGAAATTCAAAATGAACTTTGAAAACTCAAGAGATTGTAACTGTGACAAGGTAAACCACGACAAAACACTACTGAAATAATCCAACTCTTGCATTTCAATGAAAAAAATTCAAAATGAACTTTGAAAAATTTAGAGAATGTAACTCTGACAAGATAAACCACAACAAAACACTACTGAAATAATCCAACTCTTGCATTTCAATGAAAAAAATTCAAAATGAATTTTGAAAAATTAAGAGAATGTAACTCTGACAAGGTAAACCACAACAAAACACTACTGAAATATTCCAACTCTTGCATTTCACGAAAGAAATTCAAAATGAACTTTGAAAAATCAAGAGATTGTAACTGTGACAAGGTAAACCACGACAAAACACTACTGAAATAATGCAACTCTTGCATTTCAATGAAAAAAATTCAAAATGAACTTTGAAAAATTAAGAGAATGTAACTCTGACAAGATAAGCCACAACAAAACACTACTGAAATAATCCAACTCTTGCATTTCAATGAAAAAAATTCAAAATGAATTTTGAAAAATTAAGAGAATGTAACTCTGACAAGGTAAACCACAACAAAAAAATACTGAAATATTCCAACTCTTGCATTTCACGAAAGAAATTCAAAATAAACTTTGAAAAATCAAGAGAAAGTAACTGTGACAAGGTAAACCATGACAAAAACCAATACTAAAATATTCCAACTCTTGCATTTCAAGGAAATAAATCCAAAATGAACTTTGAAAAATCAAGAGAATGTAACTGTGACAAGGGAAACCATAACAAAACACTACTGAAATCTTCCAACTCTTGCATTTCACCGAAAGAAATCCAAAAATGAACTTTGAAAAATCAAGAGAATGTAACTGTGACAAGGTAAACCACGATAAAACACTACTGAAATATTCCAACTATTGCATTTCAAGGCAAGAAATCCAAAATGAACTTTGAAAAATCAAGAGAATGTAACTGTGACAAGGTAAACCACAATAAAACACTACTGAAATATTCCAACTCTTGCATTTCACGAAAGAAATTCAAAATGAACTTTGAAAAATCAAGAGAATGTAATTGTGACAAAGTAAAGCACAACAAAAAACTACTGAAATATTCCAACTCTTGCATTTCAACAAAAGAAATCCAAAATGAACTTTGAAAAATCAAGAGAGTGCAACAGTGACAAGGTAAAGCACATCAAGACACTACTGAAATATTCCAACTCTTGCATTTCAATGAAAGAAATTCAAAATGAAATTTGAAAAATCAAGAGAAATTAAAAATCCAAAATGAACTTTGAAAAATCAAGAGAATATAATTGTGACAAGGTAAACCACGACAAAACACTACTGAAATATTCCAACTCTTGCATTTCAAGGAAAGAAATCAAAAATAAACTTTGAAAAATCAAGAGAATGTAACTGTGACAAGGTAAACCATAACAAAAACAGTAATGAAATATTCCAACTCTTGCATTTCAAGGAAAGAAATCCAAAATGAACTTTGAAAAATCAAGAGAATGTAACTGTGACAAGGTAAACCCTGATAAAACACTATTGAAATATTCCAACTCTTGCATTTCAACGAATGAAATTCAAAATGAACTTTGGAAAATCAAGAGAATGTATCTGTGACAAGGTAAACCATGACAAAACACTACTGAAATATTCCAACTCTTGCATTTCAACCAAAAGAAATTCAAAATGAACTTTGAAAAATTATAAGAATGTAACTGTGACAAGGTAAACCATAACAAAACACTACTGAAATATTCCAACTCTTGCATTTCAAGGAAAGAAATCCAAAATGAACTTTTAAAAATCAAGAGAATGTAACTGTGACAAGGTAAACCATGATAAAACACTATTGAAATATTCCAACTCTTGCATTTCACGAAAGAAATTCAAAATGAACTTTGAAAACTCAAGAGATTGTAACTGTGAAAAGGTAAACCACGACAAAACACTACTGAATAATCCAACTCTTGTATTTCAATGAAAAAAAATTCAAAATGAACTTTGAAAAATTAAGAGAATGTAACTCTGACAAGATAAACCACAACAAAACACTACTGAAATAATCCAACTCTTGCATTTCAATGAAAAAAATTCAAAATGAATTTTGAAAAATTAAGAGAATGTAACTCTGACAAGGTAAACCACAACAAAAACACTACTGAAATATTCCAACTCTTGTATTTCACGAAAGAAATTCAAAATGAACTTTGAAAAATCAAGAGATTGTAACTGTGACAAGGTAAACCACGACAAAACACTACTGAAATAATCCAACTCTTGCATTTCAATGAAAAAAATTCAAAATGATTTTTGAAAAATTAAGAGAATGTAACTCTGACAAGATAAACCACAACAAAACACTACTGAAATAATCCAACTCTTGCATTTCAATGAAAAAAATTCAAAATGAATTTTGAAAAATTAAGAATGTAACTCTGTTAAGGTAAACCACAAAAAAAATTCTGAAATATTCCAACTCTTGCATTTCACACGAAAAAAATTCAAAATGAACTTTGAAAAATCAAGAGAATGTAACTGTGACAAGGTAAACCATAACAAAAACACTACTGAAATCTTCCAAATCTTGCATTTCACCGAAAGAAATCCAAAAATGAACTTTGAAAAATCAAGAAAATGTAACTGTGACAAGGTAAACCATGAAAAAAACACTACTGAAATATTCCAACTCTTGCATTTCAACGAAAGAAATCCAAAAATGAACTTTGAAAAATCAAGAGAATGTAACTGTGACAAGGTAAACCATAACAAAACACTACTGAAATATTCCAACTCTTGCATTTCAACGAAAGAAATCCAAAATGAACTTTGAAAAATCAAGAGAATGTAACTGTGACAAGGTAAACCATGACAAAACACTTTTGAAATATTCCAGCTCTTGCATTTCAAGGAAAGAAATCCAAAATGAACTTTTAAAAAACCAAGAGAATGTAACTGTGACAAGGTAAACAACGATAAAACACTACTGAAATATTCCAACTCTTACATTTCATGAAAGAAATCCAAAAATGAACTTTGAAAAATCAAGAGAATGTAACTGTGACAAGGTAAACCATGACAAAACACTACTGAAATATTCCAACTCTTGCATTTCAACGAAAGAAATCCAAAAATGAACTTTAAAAATCAAGAGAATGTAACTGTGACAAGGTAAACCATAACAAAACACTACTGAAATCTTCCAAATCTTGCATTTCACCGAAAGAAATCCAAAAATGAACTTTGAAAAATCAAGAAAATGTAACTGTGACAAGGTAAACCATGAAAAAACACTACTGAAATATTCCAACTCTTGCATTTCAACGAAAGAAATCCAAAAATGAACTTTGAAAAATCAAGAGAATGTAACTGTGACAAGGTAAACCATAACAAAACACTACTGAAATATTCCAACTCTTGCATTTCAACGAAAGAAATCCAAAAATGAACTTTGAAAAATCAAGAGAATGTAACTGTGACAAGGTAAACCATGACAAAACACTTTTGAAATATTCCAGCTCTTGCATTTCAAGGAAAGAAATCCAAAATGAACTTTAAAAAACCAAGAGAATGTAACTGTGACAAGGTAAACAACGATAAAACACTACTGAAATATTCCAACTCTTACATTTCATGAAAGAAATCCAAAAATGAACTTTGAAAAATCAAGAGAATGTAACTGTGACAAGGTAAACCATGACAAAACACTACTGAAATATTCCAACTCTTGCATTTCAACGAAAGAAATCCAAAAATGAACTTTGAAAAATCAAGAGAATGTAACTGTGACAAGGTAAACCACGACAAAACACTACTGAAATAATCCAACTCTTGCATTTCAATGAAAAAAATTCAAAATGAACTTTGAAAAATTTAGAGAATGTAACTCTGACAAGATAACCACCACAACAAAACACTACTGAAATAATCCAACTCTTGCATTTCAATGAAAAAAATTCAAAATGAATTTTGAAAAATTAAGAGAATGTAACTCTGACAAGGTAAACCACAACAAAACACTACTGAAATATTCCAACTCTTGCATTTCACGAAAGAAATTCAAAATGAACTTTGAAAAATCAAGAGATTGTAACTGTGACAAGGTAAACCACGACAAAACACTACTGAAATAATGCAACTCTTGCATTTCAATGAAAAAAATTCAAAATGAACTTTGAAAAATTAAGAGAATGTAACTCTGACAAGATAAGCCACAACAAAACACTACTGAAATAATCCAACTCTTGCATTTCAATGAAAAAAATTCAAAATGAATTTTGAAAAATTAAGAGAATGTAACTCTGACAAGGTAAACCACAAAAAAAATACTGAAATATTCCAACTCTTGCATTTCACGAAAGAAATTCAAAATAAACTTTGAAAAATCAAGAGAAAGTAACTGTGACAAGGTAAACCATGACAAAAAACCAATACTAAAATATTCCAACTCTTGCATTTCAAGGAAATAAATCCAAAATGAACTTTGAAAAATCAAGAGAATGTAACTGTGACAAGGGAAACCATAACAAAACACTACTGAAATCTTCCAACTCTTGCATTTCACCGAAAGAAATCCAAAAATGAACTTTGAAAAATCAAGAGAATGTAACTGTGACAAGGTAAACCACGATAAAACACTACTGAAATATTCCAACTATTGCATTTCAAGGCAAGAAATCCAAAATGAACTTTGAAAAATCAAGAGAATGTAACTGTGACAAGGTAAACCACAATAAAACACTACTGAAATATTCCAACTCTTGCATTTCACGAAAGAAATTCAAAATGAACTTTGAAAAATCAAGAGAATGTAATTGTGACAAAGTAAAGCACAACAAAAAAACTACTGAAATATTCCAACTCTTGCATTTCAACAAAAGAAATCCAAAATGAACTTTGAAAAATCAAGAGAGTGCAACAGTGACAAGGTAAAGCACATCAAGACACTACTGAAATATTCCAACTCTTGCATTTCAATGAAAGAAATTCAAAATGAAATTTGAAAAATCAAGAGAAATTAAAAATCCAAAATGAACTTTGAAAAATCAAGAGAATATAATTGTGACAAGGTAAACCACGACAAAACACTACTGAAATATTCCAACTCTTGCATTTCAAGGAAAGAAATCAAAAATAAACTTTGAAAAATCAAGAGAATGTAACTGTGACAAGGTAAACCATAACAAAACAGTGATGAAATATTCCAACTCTTGCATTTCAAGGAAAGAAATCCAAAATGAACTTTGAAAAATCAAGAGAATGTAACTGTGACAAGGTAAACCCTGATAAAACACTATTGAAATATTCCAACTCTTGCATTTCAACGAATGAAATTCAAAATGAACTTTGGAAAATCAAGAGAATGTATCTGTGACAAGGTAAACCATGACAAAACACTACTGAAATATTCCAACTCTTGCATTTCAACCAAAAGAAATTCAAAATGAACTTTGAAAAATTATAAAGAATGTAACTGTGACAAGGTAAACCATAACAAAACACTACTGAAATATTCCAACTCTTGCATTTCAAGGAAAGAAATCCAAAAGAACTTTTAAAAATCAAGAGAATGTAACTGTGACAAGGTAAACCATGATAAAACACTATTGAAATATTCCAACTCTTGCATTTCACGAAAGAAATTCAAAATGAACTTTGAAAACTCAAGAGATTGTAACTGTGAAAAGGTAAACCACGACAAAACACTACTGAAATAATCCAACTCTTGTATTTCAATGAAAAAAAAAATTCAAAATGAACTTTGAAAAATTAAGAGAATGTAACTCTGACAAGATAAACCACAACAAAACACTACTGAAATAATCCAACTCTTGCATTTCAATGAAAAAAATTCAAAATGAATTTTGAAAAATTAAGAGAATGTAACTCTGACAAGGTAAACCACAACAAAACACTACTGAAATATTCCAACTCTTGTATTTCACGAAAGAAATTCAAAATGAACTTTGAAAAATCAAGAGATTGTAACTGTGACAAGGTAAACCACGACAAAACACTACTGAAATAATCCAACTCTTGCATTTCAATGAAAAAAATTCAAAATGATTTTTGAAAATTAAGAGAATGTAACTCTGACAAGATAAACCACAACAAAACACTACTGAAATAATCCAACTCTTGCATTTCAATGAAAAAAATTCAAAATGAATTTTGAAAAATTAAGAGAATGTAACTCTGTTAAGGTAAACCACAAAAAAAAATTCTGAAATATTCCAACTCTTGCATTTCACGAAAAAAATTCAAAATGAACTTTGAAAAATCAAGAGAATGTAACTGTGACAAGGTAAACCATAACAAAACACTACTGAAATCTTCCAAATCTTGCATTTCACCGAAAGAAATCCAAAAATGAACTTTGAAAAATCAAGAAAATGTAACTGTGACAAGGTAAACCATGAAAAAACACTACTGAAATATTCCAACTCTTGCATTTCAACGAAAGAAATCCAAAAATGAACTTTGAAAAATCAAGAGAATGTAACTGTGACAAGGTAAACCATAACAAAAACACTACTGAAATATTCCAACTCTTGCATTTCAACGAAAGAAATCCAAAAATGAACTTTGAAAAATCAAGAGAATGTAACTGTGACAAGGTAAACCATGACAAAACACTTTTGAAATATTCCAGCTCTTGCATTTCAAGGAAAGAAATCCAAAATGAACTTTAAAAAAACCAAGAGAATGTAACTGTGACAAGGTAAACAACGATAAAACACTACTGAAATATTCCAACTCTTACATTTCATGAAAGAAATCCAAAAATGAACTTTGAAAAATCAAGAGAATGTAACTGTGACAAGGTAAACCATGACAAAACACTACTGAAATATTCCAACTCTTGCATTTCAACGAAAGAAATCCAAAAATGAACTTTGAAAAATCAAGAGAATGTAACTGTGACAAGGTAAACCACGACAAAACACTACTGAAATAATCCAACTCTTGCATTTCAATGAAAAAAATTCAAAATGAAATTTTGAAAAATTAAGAGAATGTAACTCTGACAAGGTAAACCACAACAAAACACTACTGAAATATTCCAACTCTTGTATTTCACGAAAGAAATTCAAAATGAACTTTGAAAAATCAAGAGATTGTAACTGTGACAAGGTAAACCACGACAAAACACTACTGAAATAATCCAACTCTTGCATTTCAATGAAAAAAATTCAAAATGATTTTTGAAAAATTAAGAGAATGTAACTCTGACAAGATAAACCACAACAAAACACTACTGAAATAATCCAACTCTTGCATTTCAATGAAAAAAATTCAAAATGAATTTTGAAAAATTAAGAGAATGTAACTCTGTTAAGGTAAACCACAAAAAAAATTCTGAAATATTCCAACTCTTGCATTTCACGAAAAAAATTCAAAATGAACTTTGAAAAATCAAGAGAATGTAACTGTGACAAGGTAAACCATAACAAAACACTACTGAAATCTTCCAAATCTTGCATTTCACGAAAGAAATCCAAAAATGAACTTTGAAAAATCAAGAAAATGTAACTGTGACAAGGTAAACCATGAAAAAACACTACTGAAATATTCCAACTCTTGCATTTCAACGAAAGAAATCCAAAAATGAACTTTGAAAAATCAAGAGAATGTAACTGTGACAAGGTAAACCATAACAAAACACTACTGAAATATTCCAACTCTTGCATTTCAAGGAAAGAAATCCAAAATGAACTTTTAAAAATCAAGAGAATGTAACTGTGACAAGGTAAACCATGATAAAACACTATTGAAATATTCCAACTCTTGCATTTCACGAAAGAAATTCAAAATGAACTTTGAAAACTCAAGAGATTGTAACTGTGAAAAGGTAAACCACGACAAAACACTACTGAAATAATCCAACTCTTGTATTTCAATGAAAAAAAAATTCAAAATGAACTTTGAAAAATTAAGAGAATGTAACTCTGACAAGATAAACCACAACAAAAACACTACTGAAATAATCCAACTCTTGCATTTCAATGAAAAAAATTCAAAATGAATTTTGAAAAATTAAGAGAATGTAACTCTGACAAGGTAAACCACAACAAAACACTACTGAAATATTCCAACTCTTGTATTTCACGAAAGAAATTCAAAATGAACTTTGAAAAATCAAGAGATTGTAACTGTGACAAGGTAAACCACGACAAAACACTACTGAAATAATCCAACTCTTGCATTTCAATGAAAAAAATTCAAAATGATTTTTGAAAAATTAAGAGAATGTAACTCTGACAAGATAAACCACAACAAAACACTACTGAAATAATCCAACTCTTGCATTTCAATGAAAAAAATTCAAAATGAATTTTGAAAAATTAAGAGAATGTAACTCTGTTAAGGTAAACCACAAAAAAAATTCTGAAATATTCCAACTCTTGCATTTCACGAAAAAAATTCAAAATGAACTTTGAAAAATCAAGAGAATGTAACTGTGACAAGGTAAACCATAACAAAACACTACTGAAATCTTCCAAATCTTGCATTTCACCGAAAGAAATCCAAAAATGAACTTTGAAAAATCAAGAAAATGTAACTGTGACAAGGTAAACCATGAAAAAACACTACTGAAATATTCCAACTCTTGCATTTCAACGAAAGAAATCCAAAAATGAACTTTGAAAAATCAAGAGAATGTAACTGTGACAAGGTAAACCATGACAAAACACTACTGAAATATTCCAACTCTTGCATTTCAACGAAAAAAATCCAAAATGAACTTTGAAAAATCAAGAGAATGTAACTGTGACAAGGTAAACCATAACAAGACACTACTGAAATATTCCAACTCTTGCATTTCAACGAAAGAAATCCAAAAATGAACTTTGAAAAATCAAGAGAATGTAACTGTGTCAAGGTAAACCATGACAAAACACTACTGAAATATTCCAACTCTTGCATTTCAAGGAAAGAAATCCAAAATGAACTTTGAAAAATCAAGAGAATGTAAAAAAAATCCAAAATGAACTTTGAAAAATCAGGACAATGTAACTGTGAAAAGGTAAATCACTACAAAACACTACTGAAATATTCCAACTCTTGCATTTCAAGGAAAGAAATCCAAAATGAACTTTGAAAAATCAAGAGAATGTAACTGTGACAAGGTAAAGCACAACAAAACACTACTGAAACATTCCAACTCTTGCATTTCAATGAAAGAAATCCAAAATGAAGTTTGTAAAATCAATAGAATGTAACTGTGACAAGGTGAACCACGACAAAACACTACTGAATTTAAGTATGTTTCATCTCATTCGAAGACATGTAGAAAAAAAGTTGAAAAAAATATATCATGTTAAAAAAAACGAAAAAATTGGGAGGGGGGCCAAAAAGTTGGAGGGAGGGGGGTGCCCTTCCAGTTTGGGGATAGGGGACCTTTGGGGGTTGATGTCTCTGCTGGTTAGGTTGGTATCCTTGATGGATCGTACTCACATACACCTTACTACTTGATTTGCCAGGATTCCTAAGGTTTGTTCTGAATTTCATTATTAAAATTCTTTTCTTGCCATCTACATCTCTCTTAGTATCAACTTTTAGTATACTATAACGTTAGACTCTATTTTAAACTGACAACACTGTTCAAACACCACTTGTGTATTATACAGAACACATCGAAGAAGTAAAGCTATTCATTATTAAAATTCTTTTCTTGCCATCTACATCTCTCTTAGTATCAACTTTTTAGTATACTATAACGTTAGACTCTATTTTAAATTGACAACACTGTTCAAACGCCAATTGTGTATTATACGGAACACATCGAAGAAGTAAAGCTAGGTCAAGTCATAAGACCATTTTATCATCGTTAACCACTCCCATAGATTGATATTGTTCCAAATTTATAATAAATAAGGTATGAATTAACATGCTCTTCAGGGTTACCTTAACTGCTAATCACTTTAACCCTTTTTTTTCTCCATCTTCACACGATCCAATTCACAAATGTTATCTAGCTCTGTTTTTTTCCCTGTTATTCAAATAAGATCGTTCGTACAGTCCAATTCGCGAATCCCTTATCCCTTTTCGCAAATGTCAATCAAACAATTCTGATTGTAGCATCCAATTTTTTAATAACAAACTACTCTTGAGTTAAGGCAATTGTCCAAAAAATCAGAAATTAATATCGTTCGTATAGTCCAATTCGCAAATGCTAAGCCCTTTTTCTTTTTCTCCATTTTCATACGATCCAATTCGCAAATGCTGAACCCTTTTTTTAGAGCTGTGATCGCAATGAATGGTATAGATAAGATAAGATATTTATTTCGAAAAATGACTATCACAAGCCCCGAAGGGCCGAATTCGCATTTCGGGATCATATAATAAGAAAAGACATAGAAATAGCACAACAAACTAAAAAACTGGCTAAACAATGCCAAAAACAACAATATCAGGAAGGCAAAGCCATTCATTAGTCTAAAAAACAAAAAGTGTCAAATGTAAGAAAGTTAAAAAGGCACAAATTAAAACAAAACCAAAAAAGAAAATTGAGATAAAAATAATGTTAAAAAGGTTTAAAAGAGAATATATAAAAAGGGGAAGGAACGGAAGAGCCAAACGGACACCAGCATGGGTATCAGCAGTAAAAAAAAAAAAAAAAAAAAAAAACTAGCGGTTTGTTTGATCAGTAATGAAGGGGACAAATGTTTTTTTTATATCTGGAGGTAGAACAACGGATGGGGGACAAGATAGGGATGGGTTCAGAGACAGTACGTGGCAGGCGGTGTCTGGATGGGGAGTGTCTTTTGGGGAAAATATTTTCCGTGCGAGGGTTTATTATTTCATTTTTTGTGAAACGGAGGCACAGCGTTCCTCTCCTGTGCTCAAGAGTTTCCCGCTTGGCGTTTTTTAGAAGGAGTGAATATGGTACCAAAGTTTCTTTAAAAATTATTCTTAGGGATCTTTTTTGAATAGATTCAATTTTATCTGATTCATCACGGGAGATGCCAGGATGCCAAACTGGACAATCATATTCAAGATGCGGGCTGACAAAGGAAGTATAAATCCTTAAAGAATGGGATGGGGGAATGTTAAATTTATTCAAGAGCTGAAGGAGAGACATGGACGCATTAGCTCTACGGACAATATCTTTCACGTGGATATCCCACTTTAAATTAGAGGAAATTGTAACCCCAAGTAATTTAAAGGAAGACACAGAAATTTCTGGGGGGATAGGTTCAAGGAATGCGGGAATAGATTTCAAGAAATTTATTGTCATTATATTTGATTTAGTGGAATTTACTTTCATATTTAGGTTCTTAGCTTCATCCGAAATGTGGGATAGAATTTCAAGGGGGTCACTTTTAATATTCCTGTGACATACTTCAAAAATCGTCAAGTCATCCACGTATTTCCACCTTTGGGGGAATTCCTTACCAATATTTTTAATCATGACTAGAAATAAAAGTGGTCCCAATAAGGTTCCTTGAGGAATTCCACAATATATAGGGAGGGGGTTTGAGAAAATATTTTTGTATTTAACAACTTGGGATCTATTTGAAAGAAACGATATAACGATATTTACTAACAGAGGATCAAGTTTAAAGTTAACCAGTAGTGAACGAATTAGTATGGTGTGGTCAACCAGGTCAAAAGCTTTTTGGAAATCAACTAAGACAAGGTTCAGCCAGACATTTGGTTTATCAAGGTTACTTACGATGGTATGCATTAAGTACACAAGGTAATGGGTGGTGGAAGTTTTCTTTAAGTTACCAAACTGCCGGGTGTCAATAAGCGGACAAATTTTATCCTTAAGCCAGTCACAGAGGAAACCTTCATAAAGTTTGGAAAAAACAGAAGTGAGCGTAATGGGCCGAATGTTGGCGAAAGCCAGACTGGCGCATTTTTTAGGGACAGGTGTTATAAAACCTTGTTTCCAGCAGCAACATGGGAATTTACCAAATTTTGTGATGTGGTTGAAAATATTTGATAAAGGCTCAGCAATTTTGTCCGAAAAGGCTTTAATTAAGTCAACTGGGATGTCCAAGGGACAAATACATGATTTTCTAAGCTTAAGAATTTTGTTTATAACATCAGAGGGAGAAATAAAGGGGAAGGAAGTATTGGGAAGAATAGTTGGACTTGAGCCAGTGAAAGGGGGGCTACTTTACACGATGGAAGCAAGGTACAAGTTCAGATCGTTGGCAGTCTTATTAGGGGGTTCAGGGAAATAAAAATCAATTTCGGAAGGACTTTTTCCGCATATTTCTTTAATTTTTCTGTATTATTGCTTGGGATTGTTAGAATATAGATCTTTGCCTTTATTAGTATAATAATTAGAAGCTGCTTTTCTTAATTTTTTCTTTAGGAACTTCCTTAGACTATTAGCCTCAGTAATGCGACCTGCTTTGAAAAAGTTGATTTTTTTTTCTTATAAGTTTTTTAAAAGACTCAGTAACATAAGGCTTATCTGTAGAACACGTTTTAAATTTTTTCTCAGGGAAGTGGAATTCATAATTACTCCTCAATAGATTTTGAGGGACAAAGCCATGTAGTCAACGTCATTTGTTTGATACACAGTGGACCAATTTTCAGTAGTAATCCAGGAGCCAAAATTGAAAAGTCCTGAGTCAGTGAGAGGTCTATAAGCGGTTTCAGTTATAGAAAACGACTGTTTAACTTTAGCCAGCGGAGATAGAAAAAGGCTAAAGTGGTAACTACCCCCTAGAGGGGGCAGAGTGGAGACGGGTTTGTAAAACTTCGAAAGATTAGTGCAAATTAAATCAAGAGTAGTATTGCCTTTTGTAGTAGGGACATTAACGACCTGTTTTAAATTAAAAGCGTTAGATGTAGAATCAAGTCTTGTATCGTTGGCATCACCCATCAGGAAAATTCCTGCATTTGGGTATTTAGATAGTACAAAGTCAGCACTTGCATGTAATTTTTCAATAAAATTTATTTTGTCAGCGGATCTCTGATTAGGGGAGTAATAAAAACAACAAAGGACAATTAAATTAAAAGGACACGGCAAGACTTTAGGTCGAACACACACCCACATAACTTCATCAAAGGGATTAAGAAACGGAATTGGGATTTCACTTGGATATAAATCATTACGGATAAAGAACAGAATTCCGCCACATTTCTTACCCGGAGGGTGGTTTTCAGGTCTTAGTTTAATAAATTGAGAAAAATTGTTAATCTTTAACATGTGCAAATTTTGAGCTTGAACTTCAGTAATAGCGATTACATCTAAACTATATATTTTAGAAAGGGTGTCTAATTCATTGACTTTTTCAAAGTTAAGGCTTTCAGCGTTGCTCAACAAAAGTTCGGGGAATCGAAAGCGACTTGTGAAGGTACCCTTTTTACACTTTACTTTTTTATATCACAGATGCGGTCAGGGGTTCTAGTGGACTTCTTGACGGGTGCTAAACTTGGATATTGATAACAACAATTATTAAATGCAAAAGGTCTCAGACGAGAGTCACCCTGGTAGGGTGGGCACGAGGGATTAAACGCATGGGTCGGAGGCGGGAAAATAAGGGAGGGAAATAAGACGGTGGTATTTTCAGGGGGTTCAACTTGGGAGGGGTTAACTGGAGTGTTAAGAGGGAAGGGATTTTGCTGGGAATATAGGGTTTTTTTTCTGGGCGGTAACGGTGGAAGTTTTTTGAGTGAGCAGGGTGGATTTGGGATAAAAAAGGATGAGTATGCGCTGGCGAGCTAATTTTATTAATTGAATGAAGGGGGCTCCGCTTTCGGGTTGATTGAGAACTTTACTCAAATGTAATAACATGCACATAGTCTCGAAACAAAGGCCACTTTGAAATTTATGGCAGGGTTTGGAATGGGAAAGGGAGCAATAATTGTCGTTACAGTGACCAGTAGTTAAAAAAGACATACAGGGGAGAACAAAGGTACAATCACTCTTTTTTATACACTTGTTGGCCAAGTGAAAACGGCAGGCAATAGAATTCTTCCCTGATTTGGCTTCAGGAACCAATTTACTAATAATACTCAAGTTGTCACTGACCCCTGGAACTGGAATATTGGCTGAATTCACACTTAAATTGTCACTGACCTCTGGATCTGGAATATTGATTGAGTTCTCATTTAAGCTGTCACTGACCTCTGGAACTAGGTGACCGATTAAGTTCATATTTGAGTTGACACTTGCTTCATTAACATTCATGTGTTGGGAGTTGTTGCTTGTGGATTGAATTGCAGTTGGTTTCAAATTGGTGTTTTTTTTATTCGTATTCACAGACTTAAGTGTTTCTTAATTATATTCTCCCTAAGATCAATGAAAGTAGAAATTTCGTGGGTAACGAACTCGAGTTTTTTTAGCACTAAAAGGGAGGGGAAGGAAGGGTCACATAGGGGGCTGAATCACAATTGCCACAAGGAAAATTTTCAGTCTGGCAGGAGGCATCATTAGAAGGCTCACAATTATATTCAAAATCCGTCTGGGTACTGGCATCTTTAGTTTCTAGCAGAAAATCAGTCTGGCAACTGGCAACACTGGTTAATACTAGTAGGGGAGTAATCTGACACTCGCTATAGGCTGCAATGAAAGCTTTACCATCTCTTTGGCAAGTCGGGGCAAGGGGGGACGACCTGATATCATCTAAAATTTCTATTAAGGAAGAATTTATTTCTGACTATCGGCGTCGAGGGGTATCGCTAGTTTTTGAAGAATTTATTCTGACAATCGGCGTCGTGGGGTATCATTAGCTTTCGAAGAATTAGGGGTGGTATATTCTTGATTTTTGGTGATGTTTTGTTTCGAGGAACAATCCAAACATAACCAGTTCTTATTCCAGTGGGAACGTTCTATCCCCGCACATTGCTCATGAATGGAAGAGTTGCATGTACTACATACCAGGCAATTGATTGTTGCCCTTAATCTACACTCAGGACACACTCTCTTAAAGTCCTTTGGTTGCCCTTTAGTCATTTGGTTGATTAATCAAAAGGGCTAAAAAAATTCAATTCACCTGATGGCTGGTGACAAAATCCGGAATTAAGGTCACAGTTAGTCAACTTTGTTACTGAACTGATTGTCCTTTAGTTATTTGGTTGGTTAATATAAAGGGTTAAAAAGTTCAATTCACCTGATGGCTGGTGGCAAAATCCGGAAGTAAGGTTAAAGTTAATCAACTATGTCACTGAATTAACTGAATTTAATGCAGAAAGGTATAAACCAAATAGGTGTTAACAGTGTGTGTTACTTGTAAATATGTGTAACTTGTTATCAGAAAAAAAATGCCAATTGCCAAAAAAAATAATAATAAAACAAGCCATGCTGAATGTGCTTCAAAAAACCCATCTGGTTGAAAACATGTAAGTTATCGTTAACCATTTCAATAGATTGATATTGTTCCAAATTTTTAATAAATATCTCGCTTTTTGCAATGTGTAGGAACCAGTGGGGAATCCCCGCTCGTACTGCTCTGGAAAGGCGTCAAGGAACATAAAGTAAGCAAATAGCACAGGAAGGAACATAGTGTCCCCAAATAGCATTGGAAGGAACATAGTGTCCCCGAATAGCATTGGAAGGAAGATAGTGTCCCCAAATAGCATTGGAAGGAACATAGCGTCCCCAAATAGCACAGGAAGGAACATAATCTCCCCAAATAGCACAGGAAGGAACATAATCTACCCAAATAGCACAGGAAGGAATATAATCTACCCAAATAGCACAGGAAGGAACATAAAGTATGCAAATCCATAAGTACATGCTCTAGAAAGGTGCCAAGGAACATAATGCCATAGAATAGCACAGGAAGGAACATAATGCCATAGAAATGGTACTTAGTCCTCTACTCACTATTGCGCAGCCTGAATGTTATCATCAATGTATTAATGTGACTTGTGATTGTGACTTGTGACTTGGGTCAATTTAGACTTGTGATTACTCAGAGATTATTTTGAGGGTGGTCTAAAATGACCAGAGGAATATCATAAACAGAAACATGATAATTATAATTTTCACACCGATGCTTAAAATCAAAAACTAAAGTCAGTTCTTGGTTAGTTGAGCCATTTGGGTAGTTGGGGCAGCAGCTTGTTTTTTTAGGTCCAGGAAAATTGAATCCTACTAGTAACTGTCAGAACTAAATAATTTCTTAGACCAAATTGCTTTTCCATTTACGGAAAATTAAGCAAGAAAAACAGGTTTTAATTTTTATAAAGCAGAAATACAACAAAATAAACACTTAATTAAACAAACATGCTCCGAATATTTTGACCCCACGTCCGGGAGCCTTTCCCAACGGAAAAAAAGAGAAAATAAAAACAAAAAATATCTTTTTAAAAAACTTAACTTACATCAAAATGAAACATACTAAACGCATAAAGAGAAAGAAAAAAAAAACAAAAGAAAAAATACAAATAAATAGGAAACAAAAGTCACTTATTAAATAAACACTTCCATGTACTGGCGTATAAACAAAATCGAATGTCTATAATGATTCAACTCGCCTTCTCACAGTATATAAATGGAAATCTATCAAAAAATGAAGAATATATTTATACTTAAACAAAAACAATAAAGGTCAGCTAACCCTCGGCCCATAACCCCTAATTTTATCTCACAAGTTCATTAACCAATTTTTGATTTATAAATTGAACGGATTCGTTGGCTTGCAAGCTTAGCTGCAGTTCGTTTACTTTTCCCAGCATTTAACCCATTCTGACCTTTGTTCGCAAGTTATCTTTCATTTCAGAACTATTTTTAAAATTAGTACTGGTTGAATATCTTATCTGCTTTTTAATTAAATGTAATAATTGAATTGATCCTAAATTCCCCTTTATCTTTATTGATACTAATACCCCCATATATTATCTTTTTTATTTCTATAATTTCCCTGAAGCTTTGTAAAAGTCCTACAGACGTATCTACTATTTTTGTTTGATCAAATAAAATGCTGTGATGAGGAAAACTATAAACAAGTTCTGCAACAGCTGACTCAAAAGTTTCCGGTGTTTTAGTTTGTAACAAATAAAATACCCAATTATTGGGTATTTTATTTTATTTTTTTTGGTTTAAGTATAAATATATTCTTTATTTTTTTATACATTCGATACATTAGATACATTTTGATACATTATTTTTTTATACATAGGTAAAATAGATGGAAGAATACTAGTGAAAATTTTTTTTAAATGTAATATCTCACCTCCCTCTCCCCTCCTCCGAAAACTAAAAATGTAACGAAAAACATCAAATAAATTGACAAACACTCATAATCATCCAAGAAACATCCATAAAAGTGAGAAAAATCCTGTTTTTTCATTCTCATTGACAGAAACCGTAAATTAAGTCCTGTCAGCGTTAGACTTAATTGTAGATGGCAGCAGGGGTGAGGGATGGGAGTCGATAGGCCCTCCCTACTGACGCTCTAGTGGTTTTTTTTACGTCAAAGTGATGAGATGCAGCTACCCTCCCCTCCCCCCACCATCCACGTGGTATTGTGCCAAAATGTATCTAATATAAATTTTGAGATAGCCGTTCTATTCAAAATAGTCTAAATATCACATAACAAGGCTTCTGGGGTTGAAAACAAACCCCAGAGATTAGAGGCAAGGGTTGTAAGTTATGCCCAGGGGGTATTTAAGGTTTTTATGGATGGGATGGTTGTTTAACTTTAGAAGAAGCTCATTTGGTTGAACATTGTAAGCTCTAGTTCCTTTTTAAGCGTCAAAAGTGAAGGACGGCATTCAGCCCCCCCCCCTCTCCTAAAACCCCTCCTTTCACCAAACACATTTGATTGTAATTATGAGATAGCGGTTTTTTTCAAAAAAGTCCAAAGAACATATAAGAATGTCTCTGGGGATAACACAACCCCCTAGCGCCCTGGGGATAGGGTTGTAAGTTGTTTAATGAGGGTATATAAGGTTTTTATGGAATTAACGGTCGTATAAACATCAAATAAGGCTTATTTGATTTGAAATTGGAAGTTATAGTGTCCTATATAAGAGTCAAAGTTATTTGAAATCAAACGGCCCCCACACCTCCACCACGCTCAGTATTTGCCTTAACACCTCCGATCAAAATGTGGCGATAACTATTTTATTCATCGTAGTTGAAGGTTTCGGAAATAAATGTCTTTGAGAAATACAACCCCCCCTCCACCCTACAGCTCTCAGGTTAAGGGTTTTAAGTTATGCCCTTGGGGCATATGAGGCTCTTTTAAAGAGTGTGGTCGTTATAAACTTTGGAGGGACTCATTCAATTGGTAATCATAAGTTTCAGTGCCCTTTTTAAGAGTCATCGTGATCAGAGCGCAGCTACCCCCCCCCCCCCCCCCCCCCCACCACACTCACAAACACGTCGTGTTTTCCTGAGATGTATCCAATACATACGTTGAGACAGTCCTTTTTATTCAAAATAGTCATGCAACAAGGCTTTTGAGGTTGATACAAATTACCAGAGCATGAGGGCGAGGGTTGTAAGTTACGGCCCAGGGGCATTTAAGGCTCTGATGGAAGTGATGGTTGTATAAGCTTTAGAGGTGGCTCATTTGGTTGAAGTTTGGAAATTATGAGCTAAAGAGGAGGGTTGATTACCTTCCAACCCCTTTTGACTCTTAAGAGGGCAATAGAACTTTTAATTTTCAATCAAATTAGCACCTTTAAAATATCAGTGATACTACTAGCTATGATAGAGGATTGCTGCCTAAGTCCTTATATACCCTTTTAATACCTACATGCATAAAGATTTTTCGTTTAATTGAAACGCCTCCTAAACGTTCACTAGAAGTTTCAACTTAATGCCATTAGTGTCGTTAGTTACAGTAACCATAGAACATAGAAGCAGCATTAAATGAATACACACTGTGTCTTCTGTTTAGCTCAAAATCCACAACCCAAGAAGGGATGAAGGTGAAATTTTCAGAGAATATTTCTGTTTTACGGATGACAACCTGCCATCCGTATGCAGTTTGTCAAAAGGGCATATCAGCAATATCTTGGAACAGTTTCATGCGTGAAATTAAAACTTACTATGCTTGTTGTAAAAGTTTTAAAGAGAGTTGAGAAGTATTAAAAGTAGGATAACGATAAAGTATTAATTAGTAATTAGTTAATTAGTTAATTAATTAGTAGGATAACGATGAGAAGTATTAAAAGTAGGATAACGATAAAGTTTAAAGTGAATTGAGCAGCCAAAGGGGAAAGGTAAGATGAGTAATAAAGGTAAAGGAAATGAAGTGAAGGGATAATGAGACATTCTACCTATTAGTATTTTTTTTTGTAGAAGGTAGAGTCTTTCATTTCTTTCTTACTTTTTTTTTTATATATTGTTATTTTGGGGGATGGGGGGTAAAAGTAAATTATATATCGGGGGAAATAGAGGTTGATGAAAAAGGATTTGAAAAGCGTAATTTAAGGTCACGATGGAAGGGGTGCCCTAAGGGGGGAAGGGGTAGCCTGAGATATCGGATGAACCTAAAAGGTATATGAGAATTGAAATGTAGTATATCTTTATTTTTATAACCTGATATATTTTGGAATGCTCAATTTTATGTAAATTTACTATTTTGAAATTTTTGATGAAGTTTTTTATTAAGAAAAGAGTAGGTGACATTAAATAAATTATGAGATATTTTGAAAGAATTTTTGAAAGTCACCGAGAGAAGAGGAGGTGGGAAAAAAAAAAAAAAAACTATGCTTGTTGTGGAGGATGTAGAAATAAGCAAAAGACAATATTTCCAACATAATACTAATGATTCTACTCCTACAACTACTGCTATTAAAGCTTAGACTACTACTATTAACTGTGCTCCTACTGCTACTACTATACTTACTGGTGCTACTACTACAACTAATAAACCTATGGGTATTAAGGCGAAAATATTGGGCAATATTGTAACTGTATTGAAATAAATCGAAACGCAGTATGTCCAAATAGGTTGTCAAGAGGATATTCTTAACAAATTTTCCTTGACAAGTTTAAAGTTTATCAGCTAAATGTGCAGACGAAGAATGGCTTGAGTCAAAACAATAATAATGGAAACACTAAAACAACGAACATAAATTGAAACAAAAACAAAACGTCAATAATGGAAACACAAATCCCAATATCTTAGACCTTAGAGCAAGAGCTCAAAAGAAAAAATACTCACAAAATACCATTATCGTCTCTCATAGCTTTTGTTGAAAAATTAGGTGTCATTGCTGATCCATTCCATGGACCAGCCATTGGCTTACAGTCGAGAGATATGTTTACTCCAAAATCTTCAGCCACACGATGTAAAATATACCTCGATACCCAAAGATCGTCAGCGGCGGTGATTCCTTCGCACGGACCAACCTTAACAGGACGTAGATTTCTATAAGCTAAACAGCTGTGTACGTTAAACAGTATCAAATATAGCAACAGTGACGGTGTTGCGTGACGCAAACCTTCTGCTGCTCAAAAAATTTGTACTGAATTACGTCTCACTTTCTATAACAAGTATCAAGATTTGCTACATATTATTATCAGCTTAAAGATCCTGCGAGTTTCTCATCGAGTATCTCGTGTCTATTTTCACGAAATCCAAGCTGAGCTCAGGATTCTTCTCCTTTATTTTGGGTCCCATTTCACCTAGACTACACAACTCAAAAACAGGGAAGAACTAAGAAAAAAAAAAAATCTACGCCATTGAGCGTTTGGCTAAACTTGGCATTTCTTCCACTGTAAAAAAAAAGAATAATTAATTTAAGTAGTATAATTGGTTAAATTAGGGCATTAATAATTGCTAATCTCAGTCCACGCTAAGCAGTTTGAAAAAAAAAACAAGTATAACCAAACGCTAGATGGCGTTGATAGTTTTTGTGGGCACTAGAGCGAGTTTTCACTCTTAAGAGTTGCACATGCTCTTTTTATATTGTAAAATATAGCAGAGCATAATGAGCCAGACAGGGCCATATCCAAGATTTATGCTCAGGAGGGACTTACAAAAGGGACAACCTGGCTGGGGTTGCAAGCCTCATAGCCCCCCTGGATACGGCCATGGAGCCGGGCATCATCTACTATTTGAAGAGATGCTGAGAATAAATACTCTACTGGTTAAATTATTATGCACGCCCAAGTTAAAGTACTATTAGATGTTGACCGTATGTATTATTATTATCTTCTTTGGTAGTTTGCCGAACTTTTAATAACTGGACACAAGGAGGAAGAAAGTAAGATCAAATTTTTATCTAAATAGGTAGTTTCGAAGACCACACTGCCTTTCCATGACGATAAATAAAAGTTCAAATAGGGATAAATCCTTTTATCAGACAGTGATAATAACATTCACAAAATATACTGGATATTTCGATCACATGTAAAGTGACCGTCATTGTGGATTTGATCCGAGTATTTCTGTTGATGACACTCACTGTACATGTGATCGGGGAAAAAAAAAATCGCACTCGAAATTTTTTTCGGCCATTTCTGCTGGTTATAACAAGTGTAGATAAGGATATGTTTTTATTTACTATGATTTAACATTCTGTTAAGTAATTAGTTTATTTTATTTGTAGCATAAAACAAGAAAAAATCTTTCTAAAGTAAGCTGTAATGAAAAAGAGATAAGACTGAACCAAACCAAGCTAAAACAAATGAAAGACCTTTCGAAAATTAAGCATACGTAAATACGTTTTAATTAGACATGACGTTTCACAAATAGAAAAGAAATACTATAAAAAAATTAGGAAAAACATAAGAAAATTGAACAGAAGAAAAACAAATACTTCGGCATCGATCTCCACCAAGCCGTCCCAATTACTCAACAAAAGAAAGAGAGGGGCGGAAAAAAAAAGTTAGTTTCAAATACCTGATATTCCCATTGACTTGGCATAACTTCAGCGTTGGTCCCACAAATTTTAATGCCAGCAAATAGGCACGCACGATAATGCGCTTCAACAATGTCTCTGCCAAATATCTTATTGGCACCAACACCACAATAGTATGGACCCTTAAAAAAAAACGCAATTAATTTAATGCAGGTAGTGGCTGTTGCATAAATTGCTCATGGAAGAGGAAACATCCACTCTTACATCCACTTAATGAAGCTGGTCTTACATTGGCTTCGTTTGTAGTATGCTCAATTTTTTATGTCTCTGAAAGGCTTGTAACTTACAGAGAATGCAAATAAAACCTGGTATGACATTCATGAAAACAAAAATGTTCTGGATTGGCTGGTTTGGTTTGGCTGGATTGGTTGTCGTTCCAAAACAAACCAATAAAGTTTATTTTTCCAGATTGGCTGGGACTAACAGGGCATATTGACAGAGGATAAGGAAAACAACTATGGGGAAAAGGTTTTACTGATTTGTCACGCCCAAAATAGGCCCAAATTTATTCTGTCTCTGATCAGATTGCTGCCTACAAGCCAGGTATACGAGAGTCAAATGAAAAAAATAAAAAATAAAAAATGGGTTGCATCGATTTCTAAGCCGCAATGATGGGCCAAACATTGTTTTTCTCTGATAAGTGTGAAACATTCAAGGTAATTTGATTGGACTATGAAGAACTTCAGAGGTATAGAGTTCGAAATAAATATTGTTACATGGATTCTTAGTGGGTTTTTTTTTTCGTTTTTTTTTTTTTTTGCCGACCTGCTTGAGAATTTCATGTCACGACATGGCACCTCTACGTATAAGCCTCAATCAAAGCTCCATAAATAATGGAATTTCCATTAAGATAAAAATCCACAACACAAATCAGAATGTTCTGTTTCATGACGTCCTTGTTTTCTTATACAACAAAAGAAACCTCCCTTAATAAGCAGCATTCACAAGCATATATAAAAAAATCCTATCCTTGCTTCTCTCTCTACCCTTCTCTCGCTATCCAATTTTTCTAAGACAAATAGTAGTCCTTCCGAGTCTACCCCTTGATCATTTCTGTTTTTTGTTTTTTTTTTAAGAATACAAAGGTCTCTTTCTTCTCCTTTAGCTCTTTTCTCCTCTTGCAATTTTGAGCTAAAAAGTAAAATTTGCCTGAAATTTTATTGTCTACCAACGCAAACAGATTCTTCGAACTATCTCGCTTTCCTGCAATTCTTTTTCACCTACTCTTTTCCCCACTTTCTCACTAAATCTAATCAAACTATCTTCAAATGGGAATGCACAAGAGGATGGAATGAGATATAGAATCTCAAAGATCCTAATGAAAAACGGGTTTCTTCTGCCTAGTGAGGTATTGCTCACTTCGTGAAAATATTTAAACTTTAGTTTTTTGGGGTTGAAGGGGCAAAAAAGGTACCTAGGTTAGGTTAGATTACGTATTTAATATATGCTTTGCTTTACATATATCTTTGATAAAACTATCTTCAACCTCATACGAAATTTTTGATCGTAGCTTCGTTGTCCACTTCTTTTGTCTCTTTTAGTTCTCTTTATTTTGTCAAAGAAATAAATAAATCGTCACATTGGGTTTTTAAGTTGAACTCTAATTTCTCCAACTTTTTGAGGAAAAGCATGCACCCTAAATTTTATTCAGCCTTGTCTGGCATACTCAGTGGATCAACTTTGTAATATAAGGTCTGAACTTTGTCAGTCCTGAAGAGGTTACATAGAAAACGACGATTTTCCTTACCATTCTAATTTGGACTTGAATATTACGTGTCTCATTATCAAGATAGGATGGCTTAGCCATTTGCGTCTCCGAAACTCACCTACAGGATACCAGACCCTTCACCGCTGTTATAGAAATCACTTGTAGAACTGAGACATTCATAATTTTCAAAGTTCTTTCCGTCGCACACAAGAACGCCTACTGCAAGAGTAGGCACAAGGCTTATTTTAACTTTACCATTTTTCTTTGCAATTTCTATTTTTTAAAGAGCTGTTAGGCAAAGGGGCTTATCTTCACAATAATATACTTTTGCACCTGTATCGATATGGTAAATCTCTGTTCTAGTCCACAACCAAGCTTGATAGCTACAAGAATCAATGGCAATTTCTGCTAACTATCCATTTAATTTTCTGTGAACTTTGTATGATTCTCAAACGGATGAATTATTTTTTTTATTATGGGCCATAACTAAAGCTGCTGTTTAATGGGCTGTCTCATCACCTCTATTGGAGCACTTTTTGGCAAAATGCCCCGCGGATATACATTGGTAACAAGCAGCTTCCATTTGTTTTTGTCAGATCTACTTTCTTCTTTGGGTGAACGACCACTCCAGTTTTGTAAGTGTTGTATTTGATGCATATTTACTAATATTGACATAACCATCTGATAGCCTTCCCATTTCTTTGCTTCTTTTCTTTTAAATACATTCATAAGTCCCCAGTAGTAATTTCGAAAATTAGTTCCTTCACTATTCTTCTAACATTTTTTTAGCTTTTGGTTTTAGTTCTTCATTTTATTCATTCACGGTATATTTACCTGTTTCTATCATTTATGGCCAAGCTCCTCCAATTTGCATTGGGACTCCTCCCAAGACTCTGAATTACGTTTGTTTCATTTTTGATTTTTTGACAGAAGTGTTCCGGAGATTCCTCAAACCGCACGAAAATAATCTACTCGTAATGCATCGACAAGGCCGCAAAGGTAGTTTGTTTCCTTGTGACTCAGGCAGGATTGAGCCTTAGTTACCCAGTGTTCTTCTGGTAAACTGTTTAATTTCGTAATTTTTTCAGAGTGCATTGTATATCCTCCACAAAGACTTAGGGTATTAAAGTCAAATTTTAAAGAAATGTTCAGGAGATTGTCAAACGAAATTAGATATATACCTCTTGGTCATCAAAGGGCATACCAGCAATATCTAAGGAATAACGGAGGGTGTTAAATTGAAACTTTCAGGGCATGTTGAGGAGAATGGTGAAAATTAATCGAAGGGCAGCTAGTCCCTCTTCCTTGCTCTTTTTAGCTACCTTTTCCCAAAGACATTCAATCTAAATTTTGAATTATCCATCTTGCTCAAAATGGTCTAAAGGTCAAATAACTATGCCCTAGAGCCACAGGAACAAGGAACCTTATACTCTAAGCTGTAACCAATGCAAGTCACCCATTATTTATTTATAAGGTTTGCTATTGGAAAGAGGGAATATGTTTGACCCTGGGTCTCCAAAAAACTTAGGGAATTAAGGTAAAACCTTCAGGAGATGTTGAAAAAAGTCAAAACACACTTTATGCAAGATGGGGGTCAAAGGGGCATAACAGCAATGTCTAAGGAGTGGCTGAGAACTTTAACTTGAAACGCTCAGGGCATGTTGAAGTGGTTTTTAAGGAGTGATCGGAGGAAAGTCAGCCCCCTCCTCTTGTCCTTTTTAGATGCCCTTTCACCAAACTCAAGGGAAATTTTAAGAGGCGATTTTGTCAAAATAGTCAGAAATATCTAAAAATTATACCTCTGGGCACGTCGAGCCCCCACAGTCTCCGTGGTTAGGAACATAAACTATTCAATTTGCCCATTTTTTACACGTGTGTTTTATCAGTGGAAGAATGGAGATTATATAATTGTGGGTGTCCGAAAAGACAATGGGTACTGATGTGAAATTTCAAGGAACGTTCAGGAGTATATTTAACTAAATAAAAATATACTATATACATTCCAGTTTATCAAAAAGGCGTACAAGCAATATCTTAAGAATGGGTAACTTGAAATGTTTACTACTGCTGCTACTGCTTCTGTGACTACAACTGTGACTGCTTGAGACTGCAGTTAAAATTACTTGTGACGGCGACTACTAGGAACTGTCACTACTTGTGACTTTGACTACAACTACTTACAACTGAGACACGGAATACTCATTTCAATTTCTGCAGCCACTAGCGCCTGCAACTAATCGTACTTGTGACTACTTTCAGAAAATGTTGAAGGCGTATTGAACAGAACCAGAACATGCTTTGTGCACGCTAGAAGTCAAAAAGGCGTGTCAGTAGTTTCCCAGGGACGACTAAGGATAATACTTTGATACTTTCAGGGCATTGTCAGCGGGATGTCTATATTTAATCGGTGGGCAGGTAGTCCCTTCTCCACTTGCCCTCGAAACAAAAAAAAATTGTTTGTCAAAACTGGTCAAAAGGTTCAATTAGCTTAAGCCTTTCAGGACCACTTTTGCTGCTACTACTATGATTGCATCTATAACTACATGCAAATATGACTGTTTGAAACTACGACTGCGACTTCTTACGACTACTTGCAAGTACTGTGACTACTTGCGACGGCTGCTAAGACTACCTATGATTGTGACTGTGATTGACACTATTTCTGACTGTGGCTATGACTTCATGCGACTTTGACTACTTATGACTACAACCACTTAAGAGTGCGACTAGTCATACAAGTGACAACTTTCAAGAAGCATTGAGAGGATATTGAACAAAATGAAAACACACTATGTGAATGCTGGTTGTAAAAGGGGAGTATTAGCCATTTTGATATCAGAATTTTAGATCAAAAGTTCCTCTCTCCCTCCCCAAGTAAATGACAAATTCAGCTTCATGTGCGGCTTCAAGATGATATATTCAAAGCGCCGCTAATGCGGAAAAAAAAAAACATTTTACAAATAGATTGGGACCTAGATTTTGAGTGAAAACAGGTATGGACTAAAAAGCAACATTTACTTGTGGAGCAGGGAATCCATTTTTGGGCCAGCCGAATGGATAGTTGTCTTGATCTAAAATAAAATATTCTTGTTCAATGCCAAACCATGGATGTTGATCTGCTGCTTTCTGCATTGCTTCAAGGCAGGATTGCCTATGGTTTGTTTCTGAAACAAATTTGATAAATTTCATATCTGAAGCCACTCAGAAGTAAAATAAAAAATATAAATGTAACTTCTAACCTTCTTAGCATTGAGTATGAATAGCCAAAATATCTTTTTGTTTTATAAAGTTTGGGTATCACATTCTCTATTTTTAAGGCAAAAAAAAAAGGAATAAACAGGCAAAATTTGAATTTTTTGGGGTATAGTAGGAAATTTTTCTAGAGCAGGCTTGTAAATTAAGAGTGTTGATGCTAAATTCAGATATACAATAAGCAGTTAATTTGCAGAAAATAAGTTACATTAGAAAATGGCTTTGAAAAGGGAAATCACCGAAACGTTTTTTTGTTTGGTTTGGCCTGTATTTTTTTTTGCTTGATGTGCTTGGTATAAATGTCTGGAACCATTTCAAAAGTAAAAAAATAAACTATAGAATGTCGCTTCTGAAATATCCCTGAAATATATTTTTCTCTAAAAAAATGTTGGTATACATTCTCTTTCTTTAGAGTAAAAAAAAAATAAATTGGAATTTTTTTTTTGTTGTTTAGCAGAAAATATTCTAGAACAGCCTTATAAATTAAGATTTTTGTTGCTGAATCCAGACACACAATAAACTATTAACTTGCAAAAAACCAGTTCGAAACAGTTCGCATTAGTAAAAGTATTTGAAAATAAGGAACCTCAAAAATCCATTCATTTCACCAGTATTTTTTATCTAGGATACTGGAATCAAGTTTATAATATATTACTAGAAGAGTTTTTTCATTTGGTACCATGTTCTTACACAATCTTTGCTGTGTTCCTTAGGTCATAGCTCATCAGAATTATCCATATAAGCTAAGACAAGATACAACCCTGTTTAACTCATGACCCCGCACTGAATCAACCACTGACCTATCCTTCCTACCTTAACGGAAGCACACTTAATCTCGTACAAAGTGTAACCTATATATATATATATACGAGTTTTAAAAAACAGCACTAAGTTTTCCTCTTAAAATTAGCACAATAAAATTTTCCAGTGTAAAAAACGATCTAGATTTGTGATGACGTAGGAAGAATTCGTCCAAATTGACCTTAAATTAGAAGTAAGTAGAGGTTGTGTATCCAATCCAGGGCGAAGTGACATCACAGCCACACGCTCATTGACTACGACCGGTACAAGATCACATGCCTCTTTCTAGACCAATCAGGGAGCTAGAAATACTGGACTAAGTGACATCAACAGACTCCCTGGAATTTCAGCATGACACAATTTCACCCCGTGATCATTCCTTGGTAACATATTATCCTTAATTTCCAGAAAGGATGATATGTAATTGATACAGACATGAATTATGTTGAACTTATAGAGCTACGATTGTGTATGAATTAATGACAGAAAAATCAATAGGCTTCATGGGAATTTAAAATGTATCTGTGAAGAGTTGCCAGAACAAAGGAAACGTCAGAGATTAATTGACATTTTAGGGGATTATTTGGGGTGGAACAGTTTGAGACATGTGACTTGACCTAGCTTTACTTCTCAGCTGTGGTCGCTATAATAGACAAGTAAACAATATGGGATTAGTGAGATGGGCATGGATTTGAACCATAAAGGACCACAACCAACAATGACCATAGCCACCAAGGACCTCAACATCCAATTCCCCTCTCCCCAACCTCTAAGGGTCCCCCTCCCTCCAACTTTTTGGACCCATCCCCCATTTGTTATACTTTTTTTGAAGTTTATTTTTTTAACATGATAATTTTATTTCAACTTTTTTTTACATGTCTTAGAATGATATAAAACATACTTAAAGCATACAAAATTCACATTTAAGCTAGATTTATTAACGTATGTAGATGTGTGTTGTCTGAAACCTATGATTTGGGTGCTTGGTTTACTATTTTGCACTTTTCTGGGCTAAGTTTCATAGCCTTTCATAGGTGTTTGTTGTTTCACACATGATTAACTTTAATATTTTTTTGGGAGGCGGTATATGATCCAAGGCCTCATTGGGGACATTTTTGCATATTTTTTTAAAATAAAGTTGGGTTTTAGTTTCAAGAAATACGAGCATCCACGTTTAAAATGTATATGATTTTATCAATAATGTTTGATATTTTAATAAAGTTAGGTTTCAGTTTCAAGAAATAACAACAATCACGTTTAAAATACATGTCATTCTGTTAATAATATTTTATTTTTTAATAAAATTGGGTTTTAGTTTTCAGAAATTCTTTTTTTATACAACTTTTTTTACATTTCTTAGAATGGCATAAAACATACTTAAAGCATTAAAAATTCACATTTAAGCTAGATTTCTCAACATTTGTAGATGTGTGTTGTCTGAAACCTATGATTTGGGGTGCTTGGTTTACTATTTCGCACTTTTCTACCTAGGTTTCTTAGGCTGTCATTGGTGTATGTTGTCTGATATCTATGATTTGGGATGTTTGGTTTATTATTTTAGAGTTTTCTTAGCTAGGTATCTTAACCTTTCGTAGGTGTGTGTTGCAGGAAACTTATGATTTGGGATGTCTAGTTTGCTATTTTGGACTTTTCTGATCCAGATTTCCTAGTCTTTTTTAGGTGTATGTTGTCTGAAACCTATGATTTGGGATGCTTCGTTTACTATTTCGCACTTTTCTGAGCTAGGTTTCATAGGCGTTCATAGGTGTATGTTGTGGGAAAACCCATGATTAACTTTAATATTTTTCGGTGGGTGGGAGATGATCCAAGGCCTCATTGGGTAAATTTTTACATATTTTTTATTAAAGTTGGGTTTTAGTTTTCAGAAATATGAACATCCCAGTTTAAAATACATCTGATTTTATTAATAACATTTGATTTTTTTTAATAAAGTTGGGTTTTAGTTTCAAGAAATACGAACATCCACGTTTAAAATACATATGATTTTATTAATAATATTTGATATTTTAATAAAGTGGGTTTTAGTATTCGGAAATAAGAACACCCACGTTTTAAAATACATGTGATTCTATTAATAACATATGATTTTTTAATAAAGTTGGGTTTTTGTTTTCAGAAATAAGAACACCCACGTTTCAAATGTATGTGATTTTATTAATAATATTTGATTTAAAAAAAAAATAAAGTTGGGTTTTTTTTTTCATTTTAAGAACGTCCACGTGTAAAATACATCTGGTTTTATTAATAATATTTGATTTTCTAATAAAGTTGAGATCTCAACCTCCAAGGGTCCCCTCTCCTCAACCTCAAAGGGGTCCCCCCTTCAATTTTTGATCCCATACCCCCATTTTCTTATACTTTTTTTCGAAGTTTATTTTTTGAACTTTTTTTTATTTATTTTTTAACATGATAATTTTATTTCAACTTTTTTTATTTCAACTTTTTTTTCAACTTTTTTTTCATAGAATGACATAAACATACTTAAAGCATAAAAAATTCACATTTAAGCTTTTTATTTTTTTTAACATGATAATTTTATTTCAACTTTATTCTTACGTGTCTTAGAATGTCAAAAAACATACTTAAAGCATAACAAATTCACATTTAAGCTAGATTTCTTAACGTTTGTAGATGTGCGTTGTCTGAAACCTTAGAATTTGGGTGCTTGGTTTACTATTTCGCTCTTTTTCTGACCTAGGAATTTAAGCCTGTCGTAGGTGTATGTTGTCTGAACTCTATGATTTGGAATGTTTGGTTTACTATTTTAGACTTTTCTTAGCTAGGTTTCTTCACCTTTCGCAGGTGTGTGATAAATGCAACTTATGATTTGGGATGTCTAGTTTGCTATTTTGGACCTTTTGAGCTAGATTTCCTAGCCTTTCGTAGGTGTATGTTGTCTGAAATCTATGATTTGGGATGTCTCGTTTGCTATTTTGGACTTTTCTGAGCTAGATTTCCTAGCCTTTCGTAGGTGTATTTTGTCTGAAATCTATGATTTGGGTGCTTGATTTACTATTTTGCACTTTTCTGAGCTAGGTTTCATAGCCGTTTATAGGTGTATGTTGTATGAAACCCATGATTAACTTCAATATTTTTGGGGGATGGCGGATGATCCAAGGCCTTATTGGGTACATTTTCGCATATTTTTTTTAATAAAGTTGGGTTTTAGTTTTCAGAATTAAGAGCATCCCAGTTTAAAATAAATTTGATTTTATTAAAAACATTTGATTTTTTTTAATAAAGTTGGGTTTAAGTTTCAAGAAATACGAACATCCAAGTTTAAAATACATATGATTTTATTAAAAATATTTGATATTTTAATAAAGTTGGGTTTTAGTTTTCGGAAATAAGAACAAACACGTTTAAAATACATGTGATTCTATTAATAATATTTGATTTTCAAATAAAGTTGGATTTAAATTTTCAGAAATGAGAACATCCATGTTTAAAATACATCTGATTTTATTAATAATAATTGATTTATTTTAATAATTGGGTACATTTTTGCATTTTTTAAAAATAAAGTTGGGTTTTATTTTTCAGAAATATGACCTTCTTAGTTTAAAATAAATCTGATTTTATTAATAACATTTGATTTTATTTAATAAAGTTGGGTTTTAGATTCAAGAAATACGAATATCTACGTTCAAAATACATATGATTTTATTAATAATATTTGATATTTTAATAAAGTTGGGTTTTAGTTTTCAGAAATAAGAACAGACACGTTTAAAATACATGTGATTCTATTAATAATATTTGATTTTTGAATAAAGTTGGGTTTTAATTTTCATAAATAAGAACACCCACGTTTAAAATACATGTAAATTTATTAATAAAACTTAATTTTAAAAAAAATAAAGTTGGGTTTTAGTTTTCAGAAATATGAACACCCCCGTTTTAAAATACATCTGATTTTATTAATAATATTTGATATTACAATAAAGTTGGGTTTTAGTTTTCGGAAATAAGAACAACCGCGTTTAAAATACATATGATTAATTAATAATACTTGATTTCTTAATAAAGTTAGGTTTTAGTTTTCAGAAATAAGGACACGCACGTTAAAAATACATATGGTTTTATTAAAAATATTTGATTTTTCAATAAAGTTCGGTTTTAGTTTTCAGAAATAAGAACACCTGATTTTTTTTAATAAAGTTGGGTTTTAGTTTTCAGAAAAAGAACACCAACGTTTAAAATACATGTGATTTTATTAATAATATTTGAGTTTTTAATAAAATTGGGTTTTGTTTTCAGAAATAAGAACACCCACGTTTAAAATACATGTGATTTTAAAAATAATATTTAATTTCCTAATAAAGTGGTGCTCTAGTTTTCAGAAATAAGAACATCCATGTTCAAAATACTCTATTTTTATTAATAGTATTTGATTTTCTAATAAAGTGGGGTTTTATTTTTCAGAAATAAGAACATGCATGTTTAAAATATATCTCATTTTATTGATAATATTTGATTTTTTTAATAAAGTTGAGTTTTAATTTCAGAAATACAAACATCCCCGTTTAAAATACATATGATTTTATTAATAATATTTGATTTTTTATAATAAGTTTGGGTTTTAGCTTTCAGAAATAAGAACACCCACGTTTAAAATACATCTGATTTTATTAATAATATTCTATTTTTGAATAAAGTTGGGTTTTAGTTTTCAGAAATATGAACATCCCAGTTTAAAATACATCTGATTTTATTAATAATATTGATTTTTTAAAAATAAAGCTGGGTCTTAGTTTTCAGAAATAAGAACACCCACGTTTAAAATACATCTAATTATATTAATAATATTATATTTTAATAAAGTTTCAGAAAACTAAAACTCAATTACATTTAAAAAAATCAAATATTATTAATAAAATCACATGTATTTTAAACGTGGGTGTTCTTATTCCTCAAAACTAAAACCCAACTTTATTCAAAAATCCAATATTATTAATAGAATCCCATGTATTTTAAACGTGTGTGTTCTTATTTCCGAAAACTAAAACCCAACTTTTATTAAAATATCCAATATTGTTAATAAAATCATTTGTATTTTAAACGTAGATGTTCGTATTTCTTGAAACTAAAACCCAACTGTATTAAAAAAAAACACAATAAATAGTTATTAATAAAATCTGATGTATTTTTAACTAGGATGTTCATATTTCTGAAAACTAAGACCCAACTTTATTTTAAAAACTTTATATGCAAAAATGTACCCAATTATTAAAATAAATCAAATATTATTAATAAAATCAGATGTATTTTAAACATGGATGTTCTTAATTCTGAAAATTAAAACCCAACTTTATTTGAAAATCAAATATTATTAATAAAACCAGATGTATTTTAAACTTGGACGTTCTTATTTCTGAAAACTAAAACCCAACTTTATTAAAAAAATCAAATATTATTAATAAAATCACTTGTTTTTTAAACGTGGGTGTTCTTATTTCTGAAAATTAAAACCCAACTTTATCAAAAATAAAATATTATTAATAGAATCACATGTATTTTAAACGTGGGTGTTCTTATTTTGGAAAACTAAACCCAACTTTATTAAAATATCAAATATTATTAAGAAAATCATATGTATTTTAAACGCGGATGTTTGTATTTCTTGAAACTAAAACCCAGCTTTATCAAAAAAAAAATCAAATGTTATTAATAAAATCAAATGTATTTTAAACTGGGATGTTCATATTTCTGAAAACCAAAACCCAACTCTAATAAAGAATATGCAAAAATGTACCCAATGAGGCCTTGGATCATCTCCCACCCCCCTAAAAAATATTAAAGTTAATCCTGGGTTTCATACAACATACACCTATGAACGGCTATAAAACCTAGCTCAGAAAAGTGCTAAATAGTAAACCAATTATCCCAAATCATAAGTTTCAGACAACATACACCTACGAAAGGCTAGAAAATCTAGCTCAGAAAAGTCTGAGCTAGAAAACTAGACATCCCAAATCCTAAGTTTCATGCATCACACACCTAAGAAAGGTTAAGAAACCTAGGTAAGAAAAGTCTAAAATAGTAAACCAAATATCCCAATTCATAGATTTCAGACATCATACACCTACGACAGGCTAAGAAACCTAAGTCATAAATTTGCGAAATAGTAAACCAAGCACCCAAATCATAGGTTTCAGACAACACACATCTACAAACGTTAAGAAATCTAGATTGAATGTGAATTTTTATGCTTATAGTATGTTTTATGACATTCTAACACATGCTAAAAAAAAGTTGAAATAAAATTATCATTCTAAAAAAAAATAAAAAGCTGAAATGTAAATTTTTTATGCTTTAAGTATGTTTATGTCATTCTAAGACATGTAAAAAAAGCTGAAATGAAATTATCTTGTTAAAAAAAATTAAAAAAGTTCAAAAAATTAACTTAAAAAAATTATACAAAAATGGGGGATGGGCCCTAAGGGTTGGAGGGGAGACCCCTCGGAGGCTAGAAAGAGGGGATCCTTGGAGGTTGAGGTCCCAACTTTATTAGAAAATCAAATATTATTAATAAAACCAGATTTATTTTAAACTGGGATTTTCATATTTCTGAAAATTAAAAACCCACCTTTATTAAATAAATATGCTAAAATACACCCAATTACTAAAAAAAATCAAATATTATTAATAAAAACAGATGTATTTTAAAAATGGATGTTCTTATTTCTGAAAACTAAATCCCAACTTTATTAAAAATCAAATATTATTAATAAAACCAGATGTATTTTAAAAGTGGATGTTCTTATTTCTGAAAAACTAAAACCCAACTTTATTGAAAAAAATCAAATATTATTAATAAAATCACATGTATTTTAAATGTGGGTGTTTTTATTTCTGAAAACTAAAACCCAAATTTATTAAAAAATCAAATATTACTAATAGAATCACATTTATTTTAAACGTGGGTGTTCTTATTTCTCCAAACTAAAATCCAACTCTATTAAAATATCAAATATTATTAATAAAATCATATGTATTTGAAACGTGGATTTTCGTATCCCAAATCATAAGTTTCAGAAAACATACACCTACGAAAGGCTAGAAAATCTATCTCAGAAAAGTCTGAGCTAGAATACTAGACATCCGAATCCTAAGTTGCATGCATCACACGCCTAAGAAAGGTTCAGAAACCTAAGTAAGAAAAGTCTAAAATAGTAAACCAAACATCCAAAATCATAGATTTCAGACATCATACACCTACGACAGGCTAAGAAACCTAAGTCATAAATTTGCGAAATAGTAAACCAAGCACCCCAAATCATAGGTTTCAGACAACACACATCTACAAACGTTAAGAAATCTAGCTTGAATGTGAATTTCTTATGCTTTAAGTATGTTTTATGACATTCTAAGACATGTTAAAAAAAAGGTTGAAATAAAATTATTATTCTAAAAAAAAAAAAAAACCTGAAATGTAAATTTTTCATGCTTTACGTATGTTTATGTCATTCTAAGACATGTAAAAAAAAGTTGAAATGAAATTATCATGTTAAAAAAAATTAAAAAAGTTCAAAAAATTAACTTAAAAAAAGAATAAAAAATGGGGGATGGGCCCTAAAAGATGGAGGGGAGACCCCTTTGAGGTTGGGGAGAGGGACCCTTGGAGGTTGAGGTCCCAACTTTATTAGAAAATCAAATATTATTAATAAAACCAGATGTATTTTAAACGTGGACGTTCTTATTTCTGAAAACTAAAACCCAAGTTTATTTAAAGAAATCAAATGTTATTAATATAATCACATGTATTTTAAATGTGGGTGTTCTGACATCTGAAAACTAAAACCCAACTTTACTAAAAAATCAAATAGTATTAATAGAATCACATGAATTTTGAACGTGGGTGTTCTTTTTTCCGAAAACTAAAACCCAACTTTACTAAATTATCAAATATTATTAATAAAATCAGATGTATGCTACACGTGGATGTTCGTATTTCTTGAAACTAAAACCCAACTTTTTAAAAAAAAAAATCAAATGTTATTAATAAAATCAGATGTATTTTAAACTGGGATGTTCATATTTCTGAAAACTAAAACCCAACTTTATTAAAAAATATGAAAAATGTACCCAATGAGGCCTTGGATCACCCCCCACCCCCCGAAAAATATATTTAAGATAATCATGAGTTTCATACACAACATACACCTATGAACACCTATGAAACCTAGCTCAGAAAAGTGTGAAATAGTAAACCAAAAATCCCAACATAATCCCAATAACATACACCTACGATAGGCTAGGAAATCTAGCTCAGAAAAGTCCAAAACAGCAAACTAGACATCCCAAATCATAAGTTTCATGCAACACACCTACGAAAGGTTGAGAAACCTAGCTAAGAAAAGTCTAAAATAGTAAACCAAACATCCCAAATCATAGATTTCAGACAACATACAACTACGACAGGCTAAGAAACCTAGGTCAGAAAAGTGCGAAACAGTAAACCAAGCACCCCAAATCATAGGTTTCAGACAACATATATCTACAGACGTTAAGATATATAGCTTAAAGGGGAATTTTATATACTTTAAGGATGTTTTATGTCATTCTAAGACATGTAAAAAAAGGTTAAATAAATTATCATGTTAAAAAGATATAAATAGCTTAAATTTGAATTTTTTATTTTTAAAAAAAGTACAAAAAAAAATTCAAAAAAAGTAAAAAGAAATGGAGGGATGGGCCCAAAAAGTTGGAGGGAGGGGAACCCTCGGAGGTTGGAGAGAGGGGACCCTTGGAGGTTGAGGTCCCAACTTTATTAGAAAATCAAATATTATTAATAAAACCAGATTTATTTTAAACTGGGATTTTCATATTTCTGAAAATTAAAACCCAACTATATTAAAATAAATATGCTAAAATATACCCAATTACTAAAAAAAATCAAATATTATTCATAAAATCAGATGTATTTTAAACATGGATGTTCTTATTTCTGAAAACTAAATCCCAACTTTATTAAAAATCAAATATTATTGATAAAACCAAATGTATTTTTAAACGTGGATGTTCTTATTTCTGAAAACTAAAATCCAACTTTATTGAAAAATCAAACATTATTAATAAAATCACATGTATTTTAAACGTGGGTGTTCTTATTTCTGAAAACTAAAACCCAAGTTTATTAAAAAATCAAATATTATTAATAGAATCACATTTATTTTAAACGTGGGTGTTCTTATTTCTTGAAACTAAAATCCAACTCTATTAAAATATCAAATATTATTAATAAAATCATATGTATTTGAAACGTGGATTTTTGTATTTCTTGAAACTAACACCCAACCTTATTAAAAAAAAATGCAAAAATGTACCCTATGAGGCGTTGGATAATCCCCAACCTCCCAACAAAAATATTAAAGTTAATCATCGGTTTCATACAACATACACCTATGAAAGGCTATGAAACCTAGCTCAGAAAAGTGCAAAATAGTAAACCAAGCACCCAAATCATAGGTTTCAGACAACACACATCTACATACGTTAATAAATCTAGCTTAAATGTGAATTTCTTATGCTTTAAGTATATTTTATGTCATTCCAAGTCATGTAAAAAGAGTTGAAATAAAATTATCATGTTTAAAAATAAACTTCAAAAAAAGTATAAAAAGTGGGGGAATGGGCCCAAAAATTTTAATTCATTTTCAGCAAAGCACCAATGACGCAGTAGGTCTTAGACTTATACAGTTAGAGAAGGAGGCAGTACCCATACTCTTGATTTTGTTCGTTTCAATTTGATTCGCATATTTATTTGAAGATTTATTCGTTTTAAGATTTGTTTAATCATTCATATTAGTACATCTTGTATGTTTGTTTGTTTTGATTGCTTATTTAATATCTGTTCGTTTTGGGTTTCACTAATGCTTCAATAGAAAAATCTTTTTGTTCGTTTTAAGCTTGATTTGCATATTAGATTTCAGCTTAACTCGTTTTAAGATTTATTTATTCGTTTATATTAGTATAACAAAAGAATAAAAATGAATGCAATACGAAACCGGAAGAACGGAACAACAATAACAGTGCAGGAAGAGATAAGAAAACTAGAAACAATATTTTTTTTTTAAAGAGAAGCAAAAACAATTGACCCCCATTCCCACTTCCGCACAAAAAAAAAATCAAAACGAATGTATTTAAGCTACTCCATCCTCACCCAGGTAAAAACAGTCCAGCCTAATGCAGGTTAGATTTTAATTACGGAAGCACTAAAGATTGCAAGAGTGGATTCTCTTCATAAAGGAGGGAAAAAAGATGACCCATCGAATCGAAGACCCTATATCTATTCTCCCATTTTTCTTTAAGTTATATGAGAAAGTGGTACATGCCCAGTTAAGTTATTATATTGAAAATAATAAAATTCTAATGGAGAATCAATTTGGGTTCAGAAAAGGGCTATCTACGAATATAGCAGTTTTGAAATTGGTTGATTGGAGTAGTGATGCATTTGAAGCTGGTCTCATACCCGCAGCTGTGGATATGAAAAAAGCGTTCGATACTGTGGATCACTCAGAGCTTATTCGAGCTCTTGACTCGAATAGGGTGAAGGGTTAAAGCCTGGAGTGGTTTTCATCATATCTACACAATCGGTATCAGGTAGTTCAGAATGGGTCATTTTTATCTTCAAAAAAGAAAATAGAGTGCGGGGTCCCACAAGGGTCAATCCCGGGACCCCTACTTTTCATTATTTTGATTGATCGAGTGATACATTACCTGTCAGAGGCTGGTGTCATCCTGTTTGCAGATGACACTTTGCTCTTTCTGGGAGCGCCTTCACTTGATGTTTTGTATAATAAAATTAATAATGCGGTTTCTATGTTTTCTAACTTTTTCTTAGCAAAATATGTTAACCCTAGACTTTTCTAAAACTTTTTTCATGATATTTTCTAGACTTTCGTGTAGTGCTGGAAATGACTATATCACGGTTCAAGAAAATGTGATAAAGAGAGCAGCAACAACGGAGTATTTGGGGTTTTTAATTGATGAAAACCTGTCGTGAAAAAACATTCAAGTGCAATACTGGAAAAATTAAGCAGAGGCCTTGGGGTGAAGCGAAGAATTAAAAATTTAGTCCCAAAAAAGATCCAAAAAATGATTTATTTTTCTATGTTTTATCCATATATTAGCTACAGATGCTCTATATGGGCAAGTAATTTTGTAACATGTTTCAAAAGAGTACAAAAACTTCAGAATAGAGCCGTAAAATTATTATCGCAATTTGATGATTCTGATGAGCTTCCTGCTCATGAACATTTTAAAAAGAATAATTTAATGGATGTATCCCAAATTCGAGATTACCAAGTCGCGATTTTCTCGGATAAATATTTGAATCAGCTGCTCACCCCTGCATTTGAAAATCTTTTTACTTTTAATAGAGACCGTCATGATCATAATACAAGAAAAGCTGATAACTTAACTCATGAGTTTAGGAGCACCACTCGGGCATCTTTTGTGATTCGCCATTATGGTCCCCATGTTTGGAATATATTGCCCAAACGTGTGAAAAATGCGCCTAGTTTCTGGCTTTCAAGTCACGGGCAAAGAAGTTTCTTTTATCTCGTGAGTGAATTTGATGTCAAGCCATCTCCAGGTTGTCATTCTATTTAAGGTGTTTCCGTGGTTTTTTTTCTATCTACTCTTCTCTTTTCCTCTTTCTCTCTTTTTTTCTTTTATTCCTTCATCAGATGAGTTTCTTGTGTATTGAGTAGCTCGGTATGAATGTTGTTTTAATTAGCTGAGAGTGATAACCTCGCTTGCCCTTTCAAGCTTATTGCCTTTCTTGGCAGGCGAAAGGCGAATAGTGTTTGTTTTCTTTTTTAATAAATGTATATCTCATATCTCATTTCATTAATTTTAGTTTATATGCCGAGCAATTCTCATTTTTCCCTTCTCTTTTTCACTCGATTAGTTGCAATTCCTTTTTTCTTGTTGTTAGACGTTTCTGTTCTTTTCTGGTCTTTATCGGCATTGAGCATGCCTCGTTTGGAGCATCTAAAGATGTTAGCGGTCTATCTTTTATCTTTCCTTGTCCTTTTCTGTGGCCAGCGTTTATCTTCCCACCGGAAAATATACCCCACGAAAATAGTCCCCGCAGAAAATACCCGCATCCCAGAAAAAACACGGCAAATACCCCCACCCCTCACCCGGAAAATATCACCCCCACGCAGCTGGTTGGTCGTCAATTCCTTTGGACTTAAAAAAAGGACTAAAACTCTCAATTTCAGATCTAATGAGCACACTCCAAAGTTTCTGCGACCTTGAGGTGGAGGTGTGGATCAAGAAAGGGCAATCCCCTTCCTGTACGGAATAAATTCAGCTCATTTTGGAGTTTAATGTTATTCTTTACTATCATAATAACAGCGTAGACAAGAAATATACCCAGAAATCTTAAGAGAGCAGACATCAACTACACATTTTTGATGTGTTTTTAAAGTTTCTTTTGTACCCCTCCCCTCCCCCCGATAAAATACGTTTGCTGGAAAAACATTTTTGCTGCCTTTTTGATGGAAAACTCTACACCAAGGGCGGGGAGGGGGGGGGGGGGTATTACCGGTATAATTTTAAAACCAACGAGAAATTAAATTCCTTTTTCAAATGAAAGTGCGCTAAAAAAAAAATTCACCTGAGGTCACCCGCAAGAAATTTTTCGTGGGTAAAAAAGGAATTGTTTATGGAGGAGAACCACCCAAACCTGCAGTGGTGAAGTGGGCTAAAATTTCTGCACCATTAGGCATCTGAATGTAACTAATTCGCTTTCAATGAAGCGCCAAAGACGCAGTAGGCTTTAGATTTATACAATTAGGGAAGGAGGTAATAGCTAAATTCTTGTTTGTAGTGAAACTAAGTGAGTCGTGAACGGTTTTGGGAAGAAAATAATATAAAACTAAATATTTGATATATGATATCAGCTGCTGAAAAGCCCATCATTTCAAAATTTAATTTTACTGTAATTTCGTTTTTATTTTCAGTGTTGTAATAAGTATTTAAAAAATATTTGTAATGTAAATTCATTTTCAGTAAAGCACCAATGACGCAGTCGGTTTTAGACTTGCACAGTGAGGGAAGGAGGCAGTACCCATCCTCTTGTTTGAAGTGATTTTTGTTCGTTTCAATCTTGATTCGCATATTCGTTTCAAGATTTATTTATTCATTTATATTAGTACATTTTGTATATTTGTTTGCTTTGAATATTTATTTAATTTTTGTTCGTTTTTCGTTTCATTTATGCTACAATAGTAAAATATTTTTGTTCGCTTTAAGTTTTATTTGCATATTCAACTTCAGCTGAACTGGCTTTAAGATTTATTTATTCGTTTATATTAGTACAACTAAAGAATAAAGGCGAAAGCAATACGAAACCAGAAGAATGGAACAATAAGAACAGAGCAAGAAGAGATAAGAAAACTAGAAACTATATTTTTTTTAAAGAAAACCAAAAATAAATTTACCCCCATTTCCCCTTCAGCACAGGAAAAAAACAAACCAATTGTATTTAAGCTACTCCAACCCCATCCAGGTAAGAAGAGTCCAACCTAATGCACGTTAGATTTTACTTACTTTTAGTTTATTTGCCGAGCAATTCTGATTTTTTTCCTTCTCTTCTTCACTTTATTAGTTACAATTCCTTTTTTCTTGTAGTTAGACGTTTCTGTTCTTTTCGAGTTTTTATCGGCATTGAGCATGCCTCGTTTTGAGCATCTAAAGATTTTGGAGGTCTATCTTTTATCCTTCCTTGCCCTTTTTCTGTGGCCGGCGTTTACCTTACCCCTGGAAAATGCACCCCGTAAAAAACAGCCCCCACAAAAAATACCCTTCCCCAGAAAAAACACGGTAAATACCACCCCTCACCTGAAAAATATCACCCCACGCAGCTAGTTGGTCACCAATCCCTTTGGAATTAAAAAAAAAAACTCTGAGTTTCTGATCTAATGAGCACCCTCCGAAGTTTCTGCGACCTTGAGTTGGAGGTGTGAATTAGTAAGGGGCACTCTGCCTCCTGTACGGAATAAATTCAGCTCATTTTGGAGTTTAATGTTATGCGTTACTTTCATAATAGCAACGTAGACAAGAAACATACCCAGAAATCATAAGGGAGTAGAAATCATTTTCACATTTTTGATACGTTTTTAAAGTTTCTTTTGTACCCCTCCCCTCCTCCAACCAAAAATATATTTGCTGGAAAAACCTTTTTGCTGCCTTTTTGCTGGTGGAAACTTTTCCACCAAGGGGGGGGGGGGAGATTACCGGAATGATTTTAAAAACAATGAGAACTTAAATTTCTATTTCAAATGAAAGTGCAATAAAAAAAAAAAAAAATTCACCGAGATCATCTGCAAAAAAAATACGGTTTCTGCCAATTTTTCATGTGAAGATGTTCCGGCGGAATTACCCAGAAGGCTATTTTCTGCATGTTTTGATTTCTGGGAAATAATTTCCACGGAACGAGGCATTTCTGGAGTGATCGAGAAACCAAATAGAGATTAAAATCTTATTCAAATGAAAGAATGCCAAGGAGACTTTTTCAGAATGAATCGTCTGTAAGTAATTTTGCAGAAAGGGGGGATTCTCAGCAAGGATGGCACTGTCTGGAGGGAATTTGATGGGGGAAGGTTGACTTTACGTTGGATATAATTTTAGCGAATGATTTTTCCCTAAGGGGGAGGGTTTCCCCTCAATATATGAAGGGTCTCCCTCTCCTTAATACCTTGCTCTTTACGGTGAGGTTTGGCTGTTTGTCTCAATTTTTTAATTGCGTTTACTGAAACACGGGAGCATTTAATTAGAATAGGAAGCTTTTTTAAAAATGCTAACAGCTTTAGTTTAAATGACAAGGTAATGAGAAGGGGACAACCCTTCATATACGTAACAATTCTTCCAAAATTAATGTACAAATCTTCTTTTAATATTTTATGTACGGTGGGCCAAACTGAACCTGCAATAATTGAAAAACGTTCAGAAATTAAACAAAACAAGTTTTTTTTATAACAGAAAGTAAGGAGCGACATTGAAACCTAATACGAACGTAAATTAATCCGTACATGAAAGGGGCTGCCCCCTCCTCAAGCCTCGCTCCTCACGCTAAAGTTTTCATCATAGGCAGTGCAATCGCGCTACCTAAGTAAAGAACGATGTGGGCACAATGTATTATTTTTTTTTTGGTTTCTTGGTCTTAGACCAGGGCACTTCGTATCGAAGGAGTTGTCGTAGAAACTTCAAAAGGGTTCTTTCGATTGGAAATTGGAATGGCTTGTGCCCTTTTTAATAGTCGAAAGTGATTGGAAGACTACTAACACTCCTTCCACGCCAACCATTTCCCCAAAACACATCCAATCAAAATTTTCAGATTGCCATTTTGTTCAGAGTAGTTGCTTTCCAGATAGAAAATATGTTTTTGAGGTGGACACTCTCCCACAGCCCTCAGGGCAAGGGTTGTAAGTTATGCCCTGGGAGCAATATGATTTTGATAGAAAGCGTTGTTGTAGGATCTTCAAAAAGAGCTTATTCGATTGGAAATTCAAAGGGCTAGTGTCCTTTTTAACAGTCGAAAGTGATTGCAGGGCAACGAACCCCCCTCTCTCGCCCACCTTTTCCCCAAACACATCCAATCAAAATTTGAGATAGCAATTTTGTTCAACGTAGTTCAAAGTTCTGAAATTAGGTCTTTGAGGATGAAAACCCCCCCTCCCACATCCCTCAGGGCAAGGGTTATAAGTTATGCCCTGGGGGCATATAAGGTTTTTTTATAGATAGTGTTGTCGTAGAAACTTCAAAATGGGCTCATTTGATTGGAAATCGAAAGGGCTAGTGCCCTTTTTCATAGTTGAAAGTGATTGGAAGGCAACTAACACCCCTTCCACACCCACTATTTACGCATCCAATCAAAATTTTCAGATAGTCATTTTGTTCAATTTCGTTGAAAGTTTTGGAAATTATATCTAAGAGCATGACACTCCACTCAGAGTCTTCAGGGCAAGGGTTGTAAGTTATGCTCTGGGGGCATATATGGTTTTTATAGAAAGTTGAGTCGTAGAAACCTCAAAAAGGGCTCATTTGATTGGAAATTGAAAGGGCTAGTGCCCTTTATAATAGTCGAAAGTGAATGGAGAGCTGCTAGCCCGTCTTTCACGCCCACCATTTCCCCAAAAAAACATTCAATCAATGTTTTGAGATAGCTATTTTGGGCAAACGTAGTTTAAGTTCTGGAAATTGTGTATTTGAGGATGACAAACCCCTCAGAACCCCCAGGACAAAAGTTGTAGGTTATGCCCTGGGGCGTATAAGGTCTTTATAGATAGCGTTGTGGTAGATACTTCAAAAGGGGTTCATTTAATAGGAAATTGAGAGGGCTTGTGCCCTTTTTAATAGTCGAAAGGGACTGGAGGATAACTAACCCCCTCTCACGCTCACCATTTCTCCAAACACATTCAATTAAAATTTTCAGACAGCCATTTTGTCCAACATAGTTGAAAGTTCTGGAAATCAGGTCTTTGAGGATGACACTCCCTCCAGAGCCCTCAGAGCTAAGGTTGTAAGTTATGCTCTGGGGGTATATAAGGTTTTTATTGAAGACTTTGTCGTAGAAACTTGAAAAAAGGGCTCATTTGATTGAAAATTCAAAGGGCTAGTGCCCTTTTAAATGGTTGAAAATGATTGGAGGGCAACTAACCCCCTCTCACGGCCACCATTTCCCCAAACAAATCCAATCAAAATTTTGAGATAGCCATTTTTTCAACGTAGTTGAAAGTTTTGGAAATTAGATCTATGAACATTACACCCCCCCCCCCCCCACAGCCCTCAGGGTAAGGGTTGTAAGTTATGCCCTGGAGGCATATAAGGTTTTTATAGAAAGTGTTGTTGCAGCAACTTCAAAAAGGGTTCATTTGGTGGGAAACTGAAAGGGCTAGTACCCTTTTTAATAGTCGAAAATGATCGAAGGGCCACTAACCCCCCTCTCACACCCACTATTTCCCCAAACATATTCAATCAAAATTTTGAGATGGCCATTTTATTTAACGTAGTTCCAAGTTCTGGAAATTAGGTCTTTGAGGATGTCAAACCCCCCTCCACAACCCTTGGGGCAAGGGTTGTAAGTTATGCCCTGGGGGCATATAAGGTTTTATTATTGGGAATTGAGAGGGCTAGTGCCCTTATTAATAGTCAAAAGTGACCGGAAGGTGAATGCCCCCCCATACCCATTATTACCTCAAACACTTCCGATCAAAATTTTTATATAGCAATTTGGTTTAACGTAGTTGAATGGTCCAGAAATTATGTTTTTGAGTATGACAACCCCCCAAAGCCCTCAGGGCTAAGGTTGTAAGTTATAACCTGGGGGCATATAATGTCATATAAAAGTGTTGTCCTAAAAAACTTAAAAAAGGGCTTTTTCGATTGGAAATTGAGAGGGTTATTGCTTTTTATAATAGTCGAAAGTAATCAGAAGGAGAATCCCCCCACCCCCCCACGCCCATCATTTCCCCAAACATTTCCGATCAAGATTTTGAAATGGCCATTTTGTTCAAGGTAGTTGAAAGGTCAAGCAATTATGTCTTTGAGGATGACAACCTCCCCCCATAGCCCTCAGGACAAGGGTCGTAAGTTATGCTTTGGGGCATTTAACGTTTTTATAGGAATTTTTAAAAAGGGCTCATTTGATTGGAAATTGAGAGAACTAGTGCCTTTTTTATTAGTCGAAAGTGATCAAAAGGCAAATGTCTCCCTCCACGCCTATCATTTCCTCAAACACTTCCAATCAAAATTTTAATATAGCCATTTTGTTACGCCTATCAGAAAGGTCTGGAAATTGTGTCTTTGAATCCCCCCAGCCCTCAGGACAAGGGTTGTAAGTTTTGCCCTGGGGACATATAGGGTTTTTATAGAAAGTGTGGTCATATAAACTTCAAAGAGGGCTCATTAGATTTATAATCAGACGCTCTAGTGCCCTTTTTAAGAGTCAAAGTAGTCAGAGGGCAGCTACCCTCTCACCCCTACACACACATCAAATTGTCCCGAAATGCTTCTTATAGAAATTTTGAGATAGCCATTCTATTTAAAATAGTCTAAATATCCTGTAACAAGGCTTTTGGGGTTGAAAACAAACGCCAGAGACTAGGGGCAAGGGTTGTAAGTTATGCCCAGGGGGTATAAAGGTTTTTATAGAATGGATGGTTTGTTTAACTTAAGAAGAGGCTCAGTCTTTATCCCTGAAAAAGACTATGTCAATATAAAACGAACAGAAATTAATAAAAAAAAACTTTTTTTTCACAAAATAAGTTTTTTTTAAGTAAAGAACTCCTTTCAGCCAAAAATGAACAAAATAGAATCAAATAATCCACCAAGCATACAACTAGCACAAATCAGTATTAATAAATAAATGAAACCCAAAACAAACAGAAATTAAAATAAGTCAAACTCAAAACGAGCAGAAATTAATCTGAGCAGGGTTCTAAACCCTATGATTTCTAAAAGCCAGAATATAATTTGTGCTTTACTGAAAAAATTATTTTAAATGTTTTCACTTTTATAACTTTAAGAAATCAAAAATTAATTAAGATTTTAAGAAATAAATATCAGCATTATGTATATTAAACTGACACTGCACATTTTTTTTTTCAGTAAATTCATTTGAATTTTTTCAGTGAAGCACAAATTATATTCTGGCTTTTAGAAAGCATAGGGTTTAGAACCCTACTCAGATTAATTTCCGATCGTTTGAGTTTGACTTATTTTAATCTCTGTTTGTCTTGGGTTTCATTTATTTATTAATACTGATTTGTGGTAGTTGTATGCTTGGTAGATTATTTGATTCTATTTTTGTTCGTTTTTGGTTTAATGGAGTTCTTTACTTTTTTTTTAAAAAACATATTTTGTGCAAAAAGTTTTTTTTTATTAAATATTTTAAAAAGTACAGTTGTGACAAAGAGTCAAACTTTAGCGTAAAGAACGGAGCGTTGAGGAGGGGACAGCCCCTTCCATGAACGGAATAACTTCTTTTCGTTTTCAGTTTTAATGCCGTTCCTTACTTTCAATAAAAAAAACTTTTTTTTTCATGTAATTCAAAAAAGAAAAGCCTTTTGCCTATTGCTTACACGTAGCTTTTGTTATTGGGAGGTAAAGAGACATTTTTGGGAGGCGAATTTCCTCTGGGAAATTTTCAGTGATGGGGTGTGGGGGATACCCTCTCTTAAATACTTTGCTCTTTATGCTATAGTATGAGTTTGTATCCCAATCCTTTTACGAACCACAAGTAAAACACAAGGTTCGTTAACTTAGAATAAGATAATTTTTTTGAACATTTTTTAAATAACATTAGCGTGAAGAGTGAGGTATTGTGGAGGGGTGATCCTCCTCATCCACATAATAATTTCTGTTTGCAGGTTTGAATGCAGATCCTTACTTTTAGTTGAGAATAGCCAGTAGTTTTTTTTTTTTTTCTTTATCCGGAGGCTGAGCCCGATTATTTTCAAACCTAGATAGTTCTGGTAAGCATTTTTGTCATCGAAGCTTCTTTTGATATTATTCAATGTTTTGAAAAAAAATTGTGCAAAATGCTCTTTAATTACAATTTTTGTTGCTAAGTAAGTAAGTAAATTTATTGCCCGAAAATTCATATTGAACTAAAACGGAGTATAACAAAGGAAAAAGAAAAGAAAAGTCACACTAGGGAACATCACCAAACATATTTGATCTACATTAGCAAAACTACTTGCACATGATGGCTAGCAACGGGTTCGCTCTTTCCTTAGTGTTTTTCAAAAAATTCTCGGCGACACGGTTAACACAGACTGTTGGATAGGAATAACACTAAAATAACAACAAAAATAACAACGAAACTCTTACTTTATTTTGGTGTATTTTCATTTTTTCAGCCCCCCCCCTCGTTTAATCTTGTAAATGACTGTATCTAGTATATTCAAATACGAATTTTCTTCAAAGTTATTATTTGAATCCACAGCCCAGTTTCTTCTTACATACTTTGCATAAGTGCGTAGACTTTTTTCCAGAAGGCTAATTTTACGAGGAGGGCACATTTTAATAAAAACAGATGATTATTGGCATTTTACATAAAAACTACAATAGCCCCAGTAAAAAAAAAGAAAAAAAAGTATTTTCGGAAGAAGACCTTAAGGATGCTTAACTCCCTTTCCATAGCAAATTTGTAAAATAGGATTTCTGTTCTGCTTTACACCTCCCAACTAAATTTTGTCAAATACATTACCTGATGCTTGTTTGGGATGGAAATCAAGTGTCCTGGTCTTATTTCGGATGAATTCTCCGGTATCATCAATCCAAACATAAGTTGCTAAGATTTTGTTATCTGGCTGAGACAAGTTCAAATATCTGTCCAGTACAGCTTTGTTTGTTGCAGCGGAGTAGCCTTTAAGTGACAAGGCCATTGTTCTGATAAAAAAAAAATCTCCTGATTATGCTTGCCGAAGGAACAAAGAAAAAAACAATAAAACAAGAAAAGATTGATAATTTTTTCCAAGAAAATCTGATCTTCAAATACGTTTCATAAATTCTGATAAAACGTTCAATTCATTAATTTGTTTCATCATCAATTCAATTTCCTCCATCCCAATCTATCCAAAGCTTCCCTCTTTACACCCTCACAGGAAGTTCCAATTTCTTTAATCTTTCTTTATGATATCCTCCCATCCCAACCATGGACAACCTGCTTTCTGTGTAGTCCTAGATGATTAGCTGAAAAGGAAAAGCTTCGGCAATCTATCATCCTTCATCAGCAAAACGTGGCCTAGCCATCTCAACCTTTCTTTTATTATAGCCCAAGAACGCGGGATTGAGCCACACTTTTCGTGCAGCCTGTTTGAAATACGGTGAGTCATCCGGGTAACCAGAACAATCCGTAGGCAGTTTCTCAGGGAAAGCTCTAGCAAATCTTCATCTGCTTTTCGGAGCGCCCATGCTTCAGAGCCATATTTGACCACTGTCCTCACAGTAGCTACCAAAATTCTAATCTAGGCTTGCAGACTAATCTTCTTAGTCTTCTAAACTTTTTTTTTAACTGTGAAAAAACAACCTGAGCCTTGGCTATTCTATTTTTAACATCTTCACTGTTCCAATCGTTTCTACTAATAATACTACCAAGGTAAGTGAAGCTGTTTGATAGCTTCAACACTTCTTAATTATTAACCTAAAAGTTTAGGTTTGGTCGACACATCCTCCACTTTCTCTAGAGCCACACTGTTCTTCTCTTGTAACTCTGTCTACAGTATCTCTCCGTCTAAATAGTGTCATATTACTAAGTAATTTGCTACCTACAGAGACCAGACCAATGCCTCGATAATTACCAAACTCACACTTATAACCTTCTACATACAGTGGTTTAATTAAAGCTTTCCTAAAATCAAAAATTTAGAATTAAAATCAAGCTGCCGTCAATCCATGGCTAATTGGAGAAAAAACCACGAACGTTGATAGTCTAAGTGAGAAAAAAAGAGGGTACGTTGGAACTTTCAGAGCATATTTTTGGGGATGTTGAACTAAATCAAAAGACTTTATGTCCATCCAAGTTTTTCAAAAAGGCATATTACGATATCTTAGGAACGGATAAACGTATTATATAAAGGTATATAAAGAATATGAAGGTATACTGAATAATTTTTTCTGAAGTAGCCACACATTGTCAGCGTTCATGGGAGTTTCAATAATTTGTCAACAACTAAGCTCCTTCCATCTGAGCTGGTCGTCAGCAGTATTTGAAGTCAAACATGGTGTGTGATTGACAAGAATTAGAGTTACCAAAATAGAGAAAAACTGTACTTTGATGTCTTAGATTCCAGCAGACAATCTGTAGTCCATGCCTGTATGGACTACATCTGATTATGGATTATGGATAGATCTGATTGAATACTACATCTGTTAGCATGTCCAAAAAAATTAATCCACAGCCTAAGGAGTCAAATTATTTTCCGTTTCTTTTGTCATGTGATTTGTGTAAATAAGAAACAGATCAGGGACCTGTAATGTACTCTGTGGCACTCCACTGACCACGTCATGTGGACTTGAGAAGGGTTTCTCAACGCTAAGGAAGAAAAGTAGAACTTGGTGAGAGTGGTTTGAGAAAAAATCCATGCTCCACTGGACAACATCTGTGTGGATAGCTATTGCTGAAAGTTTCAAATTGAGCTGTCTCTATGAGCAACCTTGTAGAAGCCTTAACCAGGTCTAGAAGAATAAAGTCAACTGGGATTCTGATGTAAAGAAGGCTGGTAACACTGTTATTACGTCTGAAAGGCTATTGTTAATAAGATAGACCAAGAGATAAGAATTTTTAATAGCTGTATAATATTTTTATCACATTCTTTTTGTGGGAAAATACTCGTTCTTGAAGCACTGAGAAAAAAAAACAGTCAAACTGTGATGTAAAGATAGGGCTGCCTACGAATGGGCTTCTGTTACCAACCTTAAGCTTAATTTGAAGAGTCTTTTATCTTTTAATTCTGCTTGTTCTTGTGAAATATGAGGGTAATCTATATAATGCAAGGATCTATATATTAGAGGGACTAGTGCCCTTCTAAACTCAATGCTCTTAATTTTAAAAATTTAACGGCTCTTTTGCAGCTCGAATCTGCGCAAACTTAAACGCATTAACCCTAACCCTGATTTTTTTTTTTTTTTTTTAGACTAATGAATAGCTTTGTCTTTCTGATATTGTTGTTTTTGGCATTGTTTAGCCAGTTTTATACTTGTTGTGCTATTTTTATGTCTTTTTTATTATACGACCCCGAAATGCGAATTCGGCCCTTCGGGGCTTGTGACAGTCATTTTTTTAAAATAAATATCTTATCTTATCTATAACCACAATTAACTAACCCTAGTGTCTATGTTAACAATAGTGCCTTTAAATACTATTTCAGCCCAATCTCAAGTTCATAATGCCTGGTTTAATTTGACCCCATTCCACTGCTTGGACGTTTCAGGTGCACTACGACTGCTTGTGAAAATACTGGTGGCTGGAGCGGACTGGGTAGCCAAAAATTATCAAGCTTCCGAGAGAGAGTTCATTACTTTGGCAGTAACTGTTGCATTCACCGCATCTCCGATGACCGGAACCGAGCAGGGGTTAAAGATGACAAATTTTGGCATGCTCACATTATTTTTTGCAGCTGAAACTAGAATTTTGCATATTTCAATGATATTGTCTTCATCCTTAGAGTAGGTCACAAGACGATTCGTAATATTCAACTCAGTATGAAGGATTCGCTTTGCCTTTATAAATCTTCATGAATATAGAAAGCAACACACGCTTTTACGATACACTCAAATTTATTCCATCTGGAAGTGCTCTCGTTACACAATTCAGTAACGGATTCAAAATAATTTTTTCACTTTCAGCCATCGTAGTTCCAAGCGTAATTAAATCTCAATGTAAAGTCACAAAACAATGACTTACCCGCCAGGAGACTTTTTTAAGTCCCCCCACTTTCCAATAAACGCCTTCTAATTAACCAAATGAAATAATTCAATCCAAATGAAAACTCAATCCAATCAAGCAGGCAGTGACGTCACAATGGAGTTATAGCTTTGTAGTCCGAGAAATTGTTTTCAAGGTCACTGAACTAATGAGATTTCAAAATTTAAAAAGATAATCTCACACTGAATCTAGGTCAGGAATTACAATCACTTACATTCCTTATGAAATATACTTGGGTTGTGCAATAAGTTATCCTTTTTGACACTTCAAAATATAATCCGATAACGAATGCTATTTATTTGGTTAGATGTTCACAGCACGGGAGCTGAACATGAACTCTGCCACCTGGGCATAACTTCAAACCCTAGCCCTGAGGATTGCGGGGGAGTGTCCTCCTCAAAAATATATTTTCTATCTGGAAATCAACTACGCTGAACAAAATGGCTATTTAAAAATTTTGATTGGATATTTTTGGGGAAATGATTTTCGTGGGGGGGGGGGGGGGGGGGGGGGGGGGGGGGGGGGGGCTAGTTGCCCTCCAATCACTTTCGACTATTAAAAAGGGCACTAGCACTTTGAATTTCAAATCGAATGAGCCTTTTTTGAAGTTTCTACGGCAAAGCCTTCAATAAAACCTTATATGCCCCCAGGGCATAACTTAAATCCCTTGCCCTGAGGGTAGTGGGAGAGTGTCCTCCTCAAAAAAAAAATTTTCTATGTGGAAATCAACTACGCTGAACAAAATGGCTATCTCAATGGCTATCTCAAAATTTTGACTGGATGTGTTTGGGGATTGATGGGCGTGAGGGGGGGGCGGCTAGTTGCCCTCCAATCCCTTTCGACTATTAAAAAGGGTACTATTCCTTAGAATTTAAAATTGAATGAGCCCTTTTTCAAGTTTTTACGATAAAGATTTCAATAAAAACCTTATATGCCTCTAGGTCATAACTCATAATCCTTGCCCTAACGGTTGTGGGGGAGTGTTAAAAAGGGCACTAGCCCTTTGAATTTCAAATCGAATGAGCCAGTTTTGAAGTTTCTACGACAACGCCTTCTTTAAAAACCTATATGCTCCCAGGGCATAACTTAAAAACCCTTGCCCTGAGGGCTGTGGGGAGCGTCCTCCTCAAAAATATATTTTCTATCTGGAAATCAACTACTTTGAACAAAAGGGCTATCTCAAAATTTTGATTTGATATATTTGGGGAAATGATGGGCGTGGAAGGGAGGGGGGAAGGGGGGCTATTTGCCCTCCAATCACTTTCGACTATCAAAAAGGGCACTAGCACTTTGAATTTCCAATCGAATGAGCCTTTTTTTGAGGTTTCTACGACAAAGCCTTCTGTAAAAACTTTAGATGCCCCCACGCATAACTTAAAACCCTGTCCTCGAGGGTAGTGGGAGAGTGACCTCCTCAAAAAACATTTTCTATCTTGAAATCAACTACACTGAACAAAATGGCTATCTAAAAATTTTGACTGGATGTGTTTGGAGGAATGATGGGCGTGGAGGGGGCTAGTTGCCCTCCAATCACTTTCAACTATTAAAAAGGGTACTATCCCTTGGAATTTCAAATAGAATGAGCCCTTTTTCAAGTTTCTATGACAAAGATTTCATAATAACCTTATATGCCTCCAGGGCATAGCTCATAATCCTTGCCCTGAGGGAGTGTCCTCCTCAAAAACATATTTTTCTGCTTGGAAATCAACTACGCTGAACAAAACGGCTATCTCAAAATTTTGACTGGGTCTGTTTAGGGGAATGATGGGAGGGGGGGCTAGTTGCCCTCCAATCACTTTCGACTATTAAATAGGGCACTAGCCCTTTGAATTTCCAATCGAATGAGCTTTTTTAGAAGTTTCTACGACAACGCCTTCTTTAAAAGCTTGTATGCCCCCAGGGCATAACTGAAAACCCTTGCCCTGAGGGCTGTGGGGGAGTGTCCTCCCAAAAATATATTTTCTATCTGGAAACGAACTACGCTGAACAAAATGGCTATCTCAAAATTTTGATTGGATATGTTTGGGGGAAACGATGGGCGTTGGGGGGGGGTTATTTTCCCTCCAAAAACTTTCGACTATTGAACAAATACACTGAACAAACGGCTATCTCACAATTTTTATTGGATGTGTTGGGGGGAATGATGGGCTGAGGAGGGGGGCTAGTTGCCCTCCAATCACTTTCGACTGTTAAAAAGGGCACTAGCCCTTTGAATTTCAAATCGAATGAACCAGTTTTGAAGTTTCTACAACATGGCCTTGTATAAAAACCTTATATGCCTCAGGGCATAACTTAAGACCCTTGCCCTGAGGGCTGTGGGGGAGTGTCCTCCTCAAAAATACATTTTCTATCTGGAAATCAACTACGCTGAACAAAATGGCTATCTCAAAATTTTGATTAGATATGTTTGAGGAAATGATGGGAGTTGGGGGGGGGGCTAGTTGCCGTCCAATCACTTTCGACTATTAAAAAGGGCACTGGCACTTTGAATTTCCAACCGAATGAACCTTTTCTGAAGTTTCTATGACAAAGCCTTCTATAAAAATATTATATGCCCCCAGGGCATAACTTAAAACCCTTGCCCTGAGGGCTGTGTGGTGGAGTGTCCTCCTCAAAAATATATTTTCTGCTTGGAAATCAACTACGCTGAACAAAATGGTTATCTCAAAAATTTTGATGTGGGGGAAATGATGGGAGTGGGGGGGGGGGCTAGTTGCCCTCCAATCACTTTCGACTATTAAAAGGGCACTAGCACTTTGAATTTCCAATCGAATGAACCTTTTTTGAAGCTTCTATGACAAAGCCTTCTATAAAAATATAATATGCCCCCCAGGGCATAACTTAAAACCCTTGCCCTGAGGGCTGTGGGGGAGTGTCCTCCTCAAAAATATATTTTCTGTCTGGAAATCAACTATGCTGAACAAAATGGCTATCTCAAAAATTTTGATTGGATACTAGCCCTTCGTACTAGCCCTTCGAATTTCCAATCGAATGAGTCAGTTTTGAAGTTTCTACGACATGGCCTTTGATAAAAACCTTATATATATATATATATAATATATATATATATATATATATATATATATAGATATATATATTATATATATATATATATATATATATATATATATATATAATATATATATATATATATATATATATATATATATATATATATATATATATATATATATATATATATATATATATATAAATCAGAAAAAAAAGAAAAAAATCAAAATTTTGATTGGATATGTTTGGGGAAATGATGGGTGTGGGGGGGGGCTAGTTGCCCTCCAATCACTTTCAACTATTAAAAAGGGCACTAGCACTTTGAATTTCCAATCGAATGAGCCTTTTTTGAAGTTTCTATGACAAATCCTTCTATACAAATCTTATATGCCCTCAGGGTATAACTTAAAACCCTTGCCCTGTGGAAAGTGGGAGAATGCCCTCCTCAAAAAAACACATTTTCTATCTGGAAATCAACTACGCTGAACAAAATGGCTATCTCGAAATTTTGACTGGATGTGTTTGGGGTAATGATGGGCATGGGGGGGGGGCTAGTTGCCCTCAAATCCCTTTCGACTATTAAAAAGGGTACTGTTTCTCAGAATTTCAAATTGAATGAGCCCTTTTTCAAGTTCTGCGACAAAGATTTCAATAAAAACCTTATATGCCTCCGGGTCATAACTCATAATCCTTGCCCTGAAGGTTGTGGGGGAGTTTCCTCTTCAAAAATATATTACCAGTCGAATGAGCTTTTTTAGAAGTTTCTACAACAACGCCTTCTTTAAAAGCCTTGTATGCCCCAGGGCATAACTTAAAACCCTTGCCCTTAGGGCTGTGGGGGAGTGTCTTCCTCAAAAATATTATTTTCTATCTGGAAATCAACTACGCTGAACAAAATGGCTATCTCAAATTTTGGTCGGATATGTTTGGCGAAATGATGGGCGTGGGGGGGCTCTTTGCCCTCCAATAACTTTCGACTATTAAAAAGGGCACTAGCCCTTTGAATTTCCAATCGAATGATCCTTTTTTGAAGTTTCTACGACAAGGCCTTCTATAAAAACCTTATATGCCCCCAGGGCATAACTTTAAAACCCTTGCCCTGAGGGTAGTGGGAGAGAGTGCTTCTCCTCAAAAACATATTTTCTATCTGGAAATCAACTACTCTGAACAAAATAGCTATCTGAAAATTTTGATTGGATGTGTTTGGGGGAATAATGGGCGTGGGGGGCTAGTTGCCCTCCAGTCACTTTTGACTATTAAAAAGGGTGCTAGCCCTTCGAATTTCCAATCGAATGAGCCTAATTTAAAGTTTCTACGACATGGCCTTCGATAAAAACCTTATATGCCCCCAAGGCATAAATTAAAACCCTTGCCCTGAGGTTGTGGGGGAGTGTCCTTCTCAAAAAACATAATTTCTATCTGGAAATCAACTACGCTGAACAAAATGACTATCTCAAAAATTTTGATTGGATGTGTTTGGGGGAATGATGGGCGTGGGGAGGGAGGCTAGTTTCCCTCCAATCACTTTCGCCTATTAAAAACGGCAACAGAACTCTCAATTTCCAATCGAATGAGCCCTTTTGAAGTTTCTACCACGACCCCTTCCATATGAAGTGCCCTTCTCTAGAGGAAAAAAAAATATATAGTACACTGAGCCAACATTGTGCACACTGTGCATAACCTGACGGTAGTGTTAGAGTGTCCTCCTCAAAAACATATTTTCCATCGGGAAATCAACTACGCTGAACAAAATGACTATCTCAGAATTTTGATAGGATGTGTTTGGGAGAATGATGGGCGTCGGGGGGGGGGGGGGGCTAATTGTCCTCCAATCTTTTTCGACTACTAAAAAGGGACCAGCCCTTTGAATTTCCAATCCAATGAGCCTTTTTTGAAGTTTCTACGACAATGCCTTCTATAAAAACCTTATATGCCCCCAGGGCATAACTTAAAACCCTTCCCCTGAGGGTTGTGGGGGAGTGTCCATCTCAAAAAACATATTTTATATCTGGAAATCAACTACGCTGAACAAGATGGCTATCTCAAAATTTTGATTGGATGTGTTTGGGGGAATGATGGGCGTGGAGGGGGGGGGGCTACTTGCCCTCCAATCACTTTCGACTATTAAAAAGGGTACTAGCCCTTCGAATTTCCAATCAAATGAGCCTGTTTTGAAGTTTTTACGACAACGCCTCCTATAAAAACCTTATATGCCCCAGAGCATAACTTGAAATCCTTGCCCGAGAGGTTGTGGGAGAGTTTTCCTCCTCAAAAAGATCTTTTCTATCTGGAAATCAACTATGTCGAACAAAATGGCTATCTCAAAATTTTGATTGGATGTATTTGGGGGAATGATGGGCGTGGGGGGGGGCTAGTTGCCCTATACTCACTTTCGACTATTAGAAAGGGCCGTAGAACTGTCGATTTCCAATCGAATGAGCCTTTTGAAGTCTCTACGACGACCCCTTCCATATGAAGTGCCCTGCTTTAAAGGAACAAAATAATAAAGGATACATTGTGCCAACATTGTTCTTATAAGCCCTCAGGGCATAACTTGTAATCCTTGCCCCGAGGGTTGTGGGAGAGTTTCCTCCTCAAAAAGATCTTTTCTATCTGGAAATCAACTACGTCGAACAAAATGGCTATCTCAAAATTTTGATTGGATGTGTTTGAGGGCATGATGGGCGTGGGGAGGGGGGGGGCTAGTTGCCCTCCAATCACTTTCGACTACTAAAAAGGGCACTAACCACTCCAATTTCCAATCTAATGAGCCCTTTTCGAAGTTTCTACGACAACTCCTTCTATACGAAGTGCCCGGATATGAGAGAAAAAAAAACACAACAAAAAAACACATTGTGCCCACATCGTTTTTTACTTAGGCAGCGCTAGCGCGCTGCCTATGATATACTACTATGGTTGCCAATAAGTCACCTCTACAATATATCGAGTATGACTGGGGGTATTAAGTTGAAACTTATAGAGCTACTACTATTATTACTTCTGCTCTTACAATTTGAATAGATCAAAAGACTGTAAGTGTATCCAAGTTGTTAAAGATAATAGGTTGAATTTTGGGAATTGTATTAAGTTTCATTTTTCATATTAACTTGAGGATATATAAAATTAAAAATAAACGATACTATTTGTGTCAAGAAAACGTTTCTCTGACATACATATAGCAAGACTTGTCAATAAAAAACGAGCAGAGATTAATTTAAGATTTCGCAGAATACGATTTTCAAAGAAAAGTAAAGAGCTCAGTTAAACCCAAAACGAGCAGAAATGAAGTCAAATGATTTTCAAATCGCAAAACTACCACAAATTAACATCAATAGATAAAATAAAACCCAAAACGGACAGAAAGTACAATAAATAATCAATTCAAAACTCAAAAACGAGCAAAAATGAACATGAGTAGGGCTAATAACCCCATACCTTCTCAAGACCAGAACATAATTTAGACAGTATTGAAAAAAAAATGACCTTGGATTGTCAGTTTAATATCCCTATACTGATATTTTTCCTTATAGTCACCATCTGAAAGTACCAAATGGCACTTTAAATTGGCCCTTTTGGTGCCATGTCTCAAGTGGAAAAGGTGGTGCTAGTGGGCTACCAGAACTTTTTAGAGAGATATTTAATGTCTTATTTGAAAGCTATTGCTCATATCTAAGTGTTTTTTATGAATTCTACTATTCATAAGTGCCATATAGCACTAAAAACGGCACTTTTAGTGCCACTTCTTAAGTGGAAAAGCTAAGAATAATAAACGGTACCATTGCAGTAATTATCATCCATAACCCTAAACTGGAGGTTTACAAGAACCTCTCCGATATACTACCCCTTCCAACCCCTTATTAAGTTTTATAAATTGTCTGCTCGGCAGCAGGCTGTTGCAACATCAGCAGGGCTAGCAGGTTACCAGACCATCATAGAGAAATGTTTAATAGCTCATTTGAACGGGAATTCAAATTACTAGTGCCCTTTTTAAGTGGCCCAAAATATTGGAGTGCATCTAGCCCTCATTCCTCTCCATACCCTCCCCCAAAAGTTTTCCGACCAAAACTTTAAGATTGCCACTTTGTTCAACATAGTTCGAAGGTCAAACAAATATGCTTTTTGGTGATGATATGAACCTCCATAGTTTGTGGAGAAAGGGTTGTACGCGGTATTGGGCGTATTGGTGTTGGGCGTATCCGTATCTTCCGTATTGGTATCGGGTGTATTGAATCACGTGTATCGGTATCGGGTGTATCGATATCGAGTGTTTTTCAATCATAGTTTTATGCCTTCTATATGATTTTTATATAAAAATGAGCAAAGATTAATTTAAAAAAACATTTCTGAGGAAAGTAAAGAGCGAAGTTGAAACTTAAAACGAACAAAAATTATTGCTTTGCAGCCTATCTAACATATATTTATAAAAACTAGTCCAAATAAATAACTGGTGATATTTCACAACGTTTGTAGGATTATAGAAAACTAGCGCTTTCCAGAAAATACAAAAGCCAAGTAAAATAAATAAGAAATTTTATTTAGGTTTCAAAATGAGCACGTAGCCTCGCAACAACAAACTAATCTACAAAGTTTTTTTTTTTTATAGTATTATACGAGTTGCGATACCAGTAACTTTTCGTATGATATCAGTAAAACCTTCGGTTCTTTTTTCAGATAAATGTCCTTCCTTGTTTCTTTCTTTTAGGTTCTGTAATTATCCCCTTTCCTCTTTGCGGTAGTTATTAATTTCCCCTTAATATTGGCTGTGCCATTTTCTTTCCTCAACTGTGTAGGCCGTCAAAACCACGAGGTTTTAATTGCACAGTTTACGGGTGACTCACCATAGCTAAAGTTACTTTCTATTCTCAGTAAGTAAAAATTTCTTTCTTGAAGTCAACTCTTGGATACACAATACGGAAATTTTATTCAAGAAATTATGAAAAAATTGTAACTAAGTAGCAAATTCTTTCTTGAATTCACCTGTTGGATAAACAAAAAGACATTTCGTTCAAGAAATTATGACAAAATTCTAAGTAAGTAACAAACTCTTTATTGTTTTCACGATTTAGATATACGATGTAGAAATTAAATTCAAGAAATTATGAAAAAATTCTCAGTATTGGATACACAATACAGAAATTTCATTAAAGAAATTATGAAAAAAATTGTAAGTAAGTAGCAAATTCTTTCTTGAATTCACCTGCTGGATAAACAAAGACATTTCGTTCAAGAAATTATGACAAAATTCTAAGTAAGTAACAAACTCTTTATTGTTTACACGACTTAGATACACGATGTAGAAATTTATTCAAGAAATTATGAAAAAATTCTCAGTAAGTAACAATTTCTTTCTTGAAGTCAACTCTTGGATACATAATACGGAAATTTCATTCAAGAAATTATGAAAATATTTGTAAGTAAGTAACAAACTCTTTATTGATTTCACCTCTTGGATATACAGTACAGATACTTCATTCAAGAAATTATGAAAAAATCGCAAGTAAGTAACTTTTTTTTCTCTTTATCACAAACAATTTTCACTTAGCTACATGATGTAGAAATTTAATTCAAGAAATTATTAAAAAATTCTCAGTTAGTAACAATTTCTTTCTTGAAGTCAACTCTTGGATACACAATACGGAAATTTCATTCAAGAAATTATGAAAAAAAATTGTAACTAATTAGCAAATTCTTTCTTGAATTCACCTGATGGATAAACAAAAAGACATTACGTTCAAGAAATTATGACAAAATTCTAAGTAAGTAACAAACTCTTTATTGTTTTCACGAGTTAGATATACGATGTAGAAATTAAATTCAAGAAATTATGAAAAAATTCTCAGTAAGTAACAATTTCTTTCTTGAAGTCAACTCTTGGATACACAATGCGGAAATTTCATTCAAAAAATTATGAAAATATTTGTAAGTAAGTAACAAACTCTTTATTGATTCCACCTCTTGGATATACAGTACAGATACTTCATTCAAGGAATTATGAAAAAATCGCAAGTAAGTAACTTTTTTTTCTTTATCACAAACAATTTTCACTTAGCTACATGATGTAGAAATTTAATTCAAGAAATTATTAAAAAATTCTCAGTAAGTAACAATTTCTTCTTGAAGTCAACTCTTGGATACACAATACGGAAATTTCATTCCAGAAATTATGAAAAAATTGTAACTAAGTAGCAAATTCTTTCTTGAATTCACCTGTTGGATAAACAAAAAGACATTTCGTTCAAGAAATTATGACAAAATTCTAAGTAAGTAACAAACTCTTTATTGTTTTCACGAGTTAGATATACGATGTAGAAATGTAAATTAAATTCAAGAAATTATGAAAAAAAATTCTCAGTAAGTAACAATTTCTTTCTTGAAGTCACTCTCGGATACACAATACGGAAATTTCATTCAAGAAATTATGAAAATATTTGTAAGTAAGTAACAAACTCTTTATTGATTTCACCTCTTGGATATACAGTACAGATACTTCATTCAAGAAATTATGAAAAAATCGCAAGTAAGTAACTTTTTTTTCTCTTTATCACAAACAATTTTCACTTAGCTACACGATGTAGAAATTTAATTAAAGAAATTATGAAAAAAAAAATTCTCAGTAAGTAACAATTTCTTTCTTGAAGTCAACTCTTGGATACACAATACGGAAATTTCATTCACGAAATTATGAAAAAATTGTAACTAAGTAGCAAATTCTTCTTGAATTCACCTGTTGGATAAACAAAAATACATTTCGTTCAAGAAATTATGACAAAATTCTAAGTAAGTAACAAACTCTTTATTGTTTTCACGAGTTAGATATATATGATGTAGAAATTAAATTCAAGAAATTATGAAAAAATTCTCAGTAAGTAACCATTTCTTTCTTGAAGTCAACTCTTGGATACACAATACGGAAATTTCATTCAAGAAATTATGAAAATATTTGTAAGTAAGTAACAAACTCTTTATTGATTTCACCTCTGGAATATACAGTACAGATACTTCATTCAAGAAATTATGAAAAAAATCGCAAGTAAGTAACTTTTTTTTCTCTTTATCACAAAGAATTTCACTTACCTACACGATGTAGAAATTTAATTCAAGAAATTATGAAAAAATTCTCAGTAAGTAACAATTTCTTTCTTGAAGTCAACTCTTGGATACACAATATGGAAATTTCATTCAAGAAATTATAAAAATATTTGTAAGTAAGTAACAAGCTCTTTATTGATTTCACCTCTTGAATATACAGTACAGATACTTCATTCAAGAAACGTGATTAAACATGTTTTGAAACTACATGCTATTTGCATGCCTTTCCTTGGCACCTTTCCAAACGAGCGGGATTCCCCACTGGTTCCTACACATTGCAAAAAGTGAGCAGTACGAAAACTCCACTTTTTCAGCCAGACTGGTTTTTTAGACAACACCCATTTTTAGGGACCAATCAGAGACAGCGGAGGTTGCTCAATATACAATAACTTGATTGGTGATTGGTTACACACCACGACGGCACATACATAGTGAGAGAGACATGCAAAGTCGACATAGCTTTATTTCATTTTTTTAAGGTTAATTTAGACGACGTTTTTCGTACTGCTCCAAACTAAAACTCCAGTACGAAACTTTTTTTTCATAATTTCTTGAATTAAATTTCTACATCGTGTAGCTAAGTGAAAGTTGTTTGTGATAAAGAAAAAAAAAGTTACTTACTGCAATTTTTTCATAATTTCTTGAATGAAGTATCTGTACTGTATATACAAGAGGTGAAATCAATAAAGAGTTTGTTACTTACTTACAAATATTTTCATAATTTCTTGAATGAAATTTCCGTATTGTGGTATACAAGAGTTGACTTCAAGAAAGAAATGGTTACTTACAGAGAATTTTTTCATAATTTCTTGAATTTAATTTCTACAATCATATATCTAACTCGTGAAAACAATAAAGAGTTTGTTACTTACTTAGAATTTTGTCATAATTTCTTGAACGAAATGTCTTTTTGTTTATCCAACAGGTGAATTCAAGATAGAATTTGCTACATAGACTGAGAATTTTTTCATAATTTCTTGAATTTAATTTCTACATCGTATATCTAACTCGTGAAAACAATAAAGAGTTTGTACTTACTTAGAATTTTTTCATAATTTCTTGAACGAAATGTCTTTTTTGTTTATCCAACAGGTGAATTCAGGAAAGAATTTGCTACTTAGTTACAATTTTTTCATAATTTCGTGAATGAAATTTCCGTATTGTGTATCCAAAGAGTTGACTTCAAGAAAGAAATTGTTACTTACTGAGAATTTTTTCATAATTTCTTGAATTAAAATTCTACATCGTGTAGCTAAGTGAAAATTGTTTGTGGTAAAGAGAAAAAAAAGTTACTTACTTGCGATTTTTTCATAATTTCTTGAATGAAGTATCTGTACTGTATATCAAAGAGGTGAAATCAATAAAGAGTTTGTTACTTACTTACAAATATTTTCATAATTTCTTGAATGAAATTTCCGTATTGTGTATCCAAGAGTTGACTTCAAGAAAGAAATTGTTACTTACTGAGAATTTTTTCATAATTTCTTGAATTTAATTTCTACATCGTATATCTAACTCGTGAAAACAATAAAGAGTTTGTTCCTTACTTAGAATTTTGTCATAATTTCTTGAACGAAATGTCTTTTTGTTTATCCAACAGGTGAATTCAAGGAAGAATTTGCTACTTAGTTACAATTTTTTTCATAATTTCTTGAATGAAATTTCCGTATTGTGTATCCAAGAGTTGACTTCAAGAAAGAAATTGTTACTTACTGAGAATTTTTTAATAATTTCTTGAATTAAATTTCTACATCATGTAGCTAAGTGAAAATTGTTTGTGATAAAGAGAAAAAAAAAGTTACTTACTTGTGATTTTTTCATAATTTCTTGAATGAAGTATCTGTACTGTATATCCAAGAGAGTGGAAAATCAATAAAGAGTTTGTTACTTACTTACAAATATTTTCATAATTTCTTGAATGAAATTTCCGTATTGTGTATCCAAGAGTTGACTTCAAGAAAGAAATTGTTACTTACTGAGAATTTTTTCATTATTTCTTGAATTTAATTTCTACATCGTATATCTAACTCGTGAAAACAATAAAGAGTTTGTTACTTACTTAGAATTTTGTCATAATTTCTTGAACGAAATGTCTTTTTGTTTATCCAACAGGTGAATTCAAGAAAGAATTTGCTACTTAGTTACAATTTTTTCATAATTTCTTGAATGAAATTTCCGTATTGTGTATCCAAGAGTTGACTTCAAGAAAGAAATTGTTACTTACTGAGAATTTTTTAATAATTTCTTGAATTAATTTCTACATCATGTAGCTAAGTGAAAATTGTTGTTGATAAAGAGAAAAAAAAGTTACTTACTTGCGATTTTTTCATAATTTCTTGAATGAAGTATCTGTACTGTATATCCAAGAGGTGAAATCAATAAAGAGTTTGTTACTTACTTACAAATATTTTCATAATTTCTTGAATGAAATTTCCGTATTGTGTATCCAAAGTTGACTTCAAGAAAGAAATTGTTACTTAATGAAAATTTTTTCATAATTTCTTGAATTTAATTTCTACATCGTATATCTAACTCGTGAAAACAATAAAGAGTTTGTTACTTACTTAGAATTTTGTCATAATTTCTTGAACGAAATGTCTTTTTGTTTATCCAACAGGTGAATTCAAGAAAGAATTGCTACTTAGTTACAATTTTTTTCACAATTTCTTGAATGAAATTTCCGTATTGTGTATCCAAGAGTTGACTTCAAGAAAGAAATTGTTGCTTACTGAGAATTTTTTAATAATTTCTTGAATTAAATTTCTACATCATGTACCTAAGTGAAAATTGTTTGTGATAAGAGAAAAAAAAGTTACTTTCTTGCGTTTTTTTCATAATTTCTTGAATGAAGTATCTGTACTGTATATCCAAGAGGTGAAATCAATAAAGAGTTTGTTACTTACTTACAAATATTTTCATAATTTCTTGAATGAAATTTCCGTATTGTGTATCCAAGAGTTGACTTCAAGAAAGAAATTGTTACTTACTGATTTTTGGAATTTTTTCATAATTTCTTGAATTAAAAATTTCTACATCGTATATCTAAGTCGTGTAAACAATAAAGAGTTTGTTACTTACTTAGAATTTTGTCATAATTTCTTGAACGAAATGTCTTTTTGTTTATCCAGCAGGTGAATTCAAGAAAGAATTTGCTAGTTACTTACAATTTTTTCATAATTTCTTTAATGAAATTTCTGTATTGTGTATCCAAGAGTTTACTGAGAATTTTTTCATAATTTCTTGAATTTAATTTCTACATCGTATATCTAACTCGTGAAAACAATAAAGAGAAATTTGTTACTTACTTAGAATTTTGTCATAATTTCTTGAACGAAATGTCTTTTTGTATATCCAAGAGGTGAATTCAATAAAGAGTTTGCTACTTAGTTACAAATTTTTCATAATTTCTTGAATGAAATTTCCGTATTGTGTATCCAAGAGTTGACTTCAAGAAAGAAATTGTTACTTACTGGAATTTTTTCATAATTTCTTGAATTAAATTTCTACATCGTGTATCTAAGTCGTGTAAACAATAAAAGAGTTTGTTACTTACTTAGAAAAATCATAATTTCTTGAACGAAATGTCTTTGTTTAAAGCAGGTGAAAAAAGAAAGAATTTGCTAGTTACTTACAATTTTTCATAATTTATGAAATTGTTTGTTAATGAAATTTCTTCTTGTGTATCAATCCAATACTGAGTTTTTTCATAATTCAATTTAATTTAATTTCTACATCGTATATCTAACTCGTCGAAAACAATAAAGAGTTTGTTACTTACTTAGAATTTTGTCATAATTTCTTGAACGAAATGTCTTTTTGTTTATCCAACAGGTGAATTCAAGAAAGAATTTGCTACTTAGTTACAATTTTTTCATGAATTTCTTGAATGAAATTTCCGTATTGTGTATCCAAGAGTTGACTTCAAGAAAGAAATTGTTACTTACTGGGAATTTTCATAATTTCTTCAATTAAATTTCTACATCGTGTAGCTAAGTGAAAATTGTTTGTGATAAAGAGAAAAAAAAGTTACTTACTTGCGATTTTTTCATAATTTCTTGAATGAAGTATCTGTACTGTATATCCAAGAGGTGAAATCAATAAAGAGTTTGTTACTTACTTACAAATATTTTCATAATTTCTTGAATGAAATTTCCGTATTGTGTATCCAAGAGTTGACTTCAAGAAAGAAATTGTTACTTACTGAGAATTTTTCATAATTTCTTGAATTTAATTTCTACATCGTATATGTTAACTCGTGAAAAGAATAAAGAGTTTGTTACTTACTTAGAATTTTGTCATAATTTCTTGAACGAAATGTCTTTTTGTTTATCCAACAGGTGAATTCAAGAAAGAATTTGCTACTTAGTTACAATTTTTTCATAATTTCTTGAATGAAATTTCCGTATTGTGTATCCAAGAGTTGACTTCAAGAAAGAAATTATTACTTACTGAGAATTTTTTCATAATTTTTTGAATTAAATTTCAGTAGAATGGCCCCTATTGATCCGACGCCCACCACGTGGTTTATGGTTTTCTCACTGAGAATGAAAAAACAGGACTTTTCTCACTTGAAAAAACATGAATTTTCTCACTTTTATGGTTGTTTTCTTTGGACGGTTATGTGTGTTGGTCAATTTATTTGATGTTTTTCATGGATGTCAACAGTAATTCATGTCTGTTTTATGGTTTTTGTCAGTGAGAATGAAAAAACAGGAACATTCTCACATTTATGGATGTCAACAGCAATTTATGTCTGTTTTATGGTTTTTGTCAGTGAGAATGTCTGTTTTATGGTTTTTGTCAGTGAGAATGAAAAAAAACAGGAACTTTCTCACATTTATGGATGTCAACAGCAATTCATGTCTATTTTATGGTTTTCGTCAGTGAGAATGAAAAAAAACAGGAACTTTCTCACATTTATGGATGTCAACAGCAATTTATGTCTGTTTTATGGTTTTTGTCATTGAGAATGAAAAAACAGGAACTTTCTCACATTTATGGATGACAACAGCAATTTATGTCTGTTTTATGGTTTTTGTCAGTGAGAATGAAAAAAACAGGAACTTTCTCACATTTATGGATGTCAACAGCAATTTATGTCTGTTTTATGGTTTTTGTCAGTGAGAATGAAAAAACAGGAACTTTCTCACATTTATGGATGTCAACAGCAATTTATGTCTGTTTTATGGGTTTTGTCAGTGAGAATGAAAAAAAACAGGAACTTTCTCACATTTATGGATGTCAACAGCAATTTATGTATGTTTTTTGGTTTTTGTCAGTGAGAATGTACATGCTCGATGCAAATGTTATGATTTTCCAGGAAAACAGTTAGATCACGTGTTTCCTTCTCAGCCAATCAGCGAGTCGGATACATATCCTTTCTCAGCCAATCAGAGGGCTGGTTACATAATAGCGGCGGAGGGAATATGAGGAAAGGATTTTTGCTATAGTTTTATTAGTCTGTGAATAGAATTCAAAGGAGTGAGAAGAACAGTTTGACTTTACTCATTTGGATATATATTGTGTTGATGACGATGAGTGGAATGTTTACCCTATTAGAAGTTGATAGTGTAGTTGATGATAATAGTACAAGAGCACCAAACATTGCGGTGGAAATCACGAAAGGATCACAGCTTTGTCTGGAATGGTATGCAGTATATGCAAGATATGTGATATCCTTGAGCAAATTTAAAATGGAGGATCAATTATGTTTCGCCGCTAAAGTTGATATAGCACATGTGAATAGACTTCAATGTGCTTTAAGTGCTTTGGTGAAACATATTGAAGACAATAAACAGTATCGCTAATTGTACATGCATAGTATTATTGTTGTTATAATTATTCAATAAAATTATTTCGAAATCGAAAATGTTCCTTTCTTTTCTGGTCAGGTTAGGCTAACGAATCTCAGGGTCAGTCTAGAGTGAATCCAAATGATTTACCAGCATTAGTGGTTCACGTCAGTTGCCTATACACCGAAGAAGAAGAAATCTAAAGTGAAGATTTAAAGACATTATTGTATATATATGCATTTTATCAATAAACAAATTACAAACAAAAAACAATATTCAAATATTTATTCTATTGTGATATTTACCACTGTTTTTTATGTATTCTATCTAAGGAGGTTCAATTATTTGAACCTCGTCCTCCTCCACAGGCATGATATTTATGAGAGAGGGTATCTCCTCAGATGAGACACCTCCGCATGAAATAAATCCGCTCGCACTCGTCTAGGGTTTGTAGTCGATCCGAAGACCCATTCCGCAAGAGATCCTCTGATCTACATGTACATAGGAGGAGCTCTTCCTCCTCCTCAGGTGTAATCTCGATGGTGTCATTCCCATTACAAGTAGCTAGAAGCTCTTCCTCCTCCTCGATAGTAAGCCCCCACACATGGCACACATCCTAAAAAGATTGAGAACACTATGATGCAAATATAAATAAAAATTTAAACAATGTTGTGGGAGAATGGTTCTTGGAAATTTTCGGTGGGTTTCAATTTCTGAAAAAAAAATTACATTTTGACTTCGTTTGACAATTTACTAAATTTTAAGGTTTTCTTTAGTTTAAAAATGTTTATGTCAGTCACCATCTTTTAATCATTCACAAACAATACTGAAGAAAACCAGTTCCCACTGTTTATCGATGTTAAATTATTAAGAAGGCTATTATTTCTTTTGAAATATACTTTTTACATTTTTTAATTTTCATGTTTTTGATTTTAAATTGATGAAGAATTTAAACACAACTTCAACTAGTTATTTTTTTTTGTTCGACATAGATGAAAGGTTCAATACCTCAGTTAAACTAAGAGGTTACTTTCTGTAAACTTATGTCTAGTGATGAATTTTTCATCTAAAAGTAGAGAGCTGCTAGACTAAATAAAAAAAAATCATGAATTTATGCACAGTTTTAACTAGCTAGGGCTAAGTTTTGTGAAAAAAATTCAAATTAGGAAAGAAAACCAAATGTTCATGTATTACCTAAGTAACATGACAAAAAATCAAGAGTTTATGTATAGTCTTAAATTATAATCACAAAAAAAAAATTATCATGCTATAGTTGCGATGTGTGTATAATATACAAGTGTCGGAATTGTTCATGGAGAGAGAACCGGATTACACGGTATTATTTAAAACGATAATAAATTAAATTTTTAAAAATTCAACTGAAAGTAAGAAGCAACATCAAAGTTTATAAACGAACAGAAATTATTACGTATAAGAAAAGCTCAGCCCCCCTCCTCAAGACATCGCTCTTTACACAACTTTTTTTTAGAATTTAAAAACAAAGCTTTATTTTTATTAAAAATATTGAATGAAACTTTTTCATTTGATTATCTGAAGCTTAGTTTAATGTTTTACTTTGAACAAACTACTTTGTTAATGCATTACTTCTTATAAACAGCAAGTCTAAAGGTATTAGTTATTTTAGGTGTTTGAAAACCAAGTTCAAAAACTAACGATACTGTTTTTTAAAAATTAGGTCCAACGCTTCGACATTGCTCGATAGAATGAAATGCTGGGAGTTTATATCTTAGTTTTTGTAAGTAGGCTATTGTTTGTGTATAATTTAATCTAAATAAATGGTAGACAAAAAAATGGATTTATAGACACTTAATTTTCAGGACCGGGTATTTCTAGCAAAAAATATAGTTAATTCTAATTAATGGTACGCAAAATGGGGTTTCCAGATATCTATTTACAGATCTGGTTATCTCGTAATGTCTAAAGGACTGCTAAAAATATTTATTTCTAGCAAAAAAATATAGTTTATTTTAAACAAATGTTACCCACAAATGGATGCGGGCTCGGGGGGGTGTGGGTCCCGCATCTCTGATCGGCATAGACTTACGGTGTAATTAGAGTTTATGTATAGTCTTAAATTAAAATCACAAAAAAAAATTATCATGCTATAGTTGCGATGTGTGTATAATATACAAGTATCGGAATTGTTCATGGAGAGAGAAACCGGATTACATGGTATTATTTAAAACGATAAGAAATTAAATTTTTAAAAATTCAACTGAAAGTAAGAAGCAACATCAAAGTTTATAAACGAACAGAAATTATTACGTATAAGAAAAGCTCACCCCCTCCTCAAGATATCGCTCTTACACAACTTTTTTTAGAATTTAAAAACAAAGCTTATTATTTTTATTAAAAAATATTGAATGAAACTTTTTTATCTGATTATCTGAAGCTTAGTTTAATGTTTTACTTTGAACAAACTACTTTGTTAATGCATTACTTTTTATAAACAGCAAGTCTAAAGGTATTTAATTATTTAGGTGTTTGAAAACCAAGTTCAAAACTAACGATACTGTTTTTTAAAAATTAGGTCCAACGCTTCGACATTGCTCGATAGAATTAAATGCTGGGAGTTTGTATCTTAGTTTCTGTAAGTAGGCTATTGTTTGTGTATAGTTTAATCTTAATAAATGGTAGACAAAAAAATGGATTTATAGACACTTAATTTTCAGGACCGGGTATTTCTAGCAAAAAAAATATAGTTAATTCTAATTAATGGTCCGCAAAATGGGGTTTACAGATATCTATTTACAGATCTGGTTATCTCGTAATGTCTAAGGACTGCTAAAAATATTTATTTCTAGCAAAAAATATAGTTTATTCTAAACAAATGATACCCACAAATGGATGTGGGCTCGGGGGGTGTGGTCCCGCATCTCTGATCGGCATAGACTTACGGTGTAATTAGAGAGAGAGAGAGAGACAAGGGAACCACAATTAAGATAGAGCGATGGAGAGAGGGGGGTGGATGCTATGCTGATTAGTGACGCTCAAAAACACCCCCATTTTTTTAAAAAAAAATAGACCAAAAATTAGGACCAATAGGAATACCCCCTCCTCAAGACATCACTCTTTACACAACTTTTTTTAGAATTTAAAAACAATGCTTATTATTATTAAAAATATTGAATGAAACTTTTTTTATTTGATTATCTGAAGCTTAGTTTAATGTTTTACTTTGAACAAACTACTTTGTTAATGCATTACTTTTTATAAACAGCAAGTCTAAAGGCATTTAATTATTTAGGTGTTTGAAAACCAAGTTCAAAACTAACGATACTGTTTTTTAAAAATTAGGTCCAACGCTTCGACATTGCTCGATAGAATTAAATGCTGGGAGTTTATATCTTAGTTTTTGTAAGTAGGCTATTGTTTGTGTATAGTTTAATCTAAATAAATGGTAGACACAAAAAATGGATTTATAGACATTTAATTTTCAGGACCGGGTATTTCTAGCAAAAAATATAGTTAATTCTAATTAATGGTACGCAAAATGGGTTTACAGATATCTAATTTACAGATCTGGTTATCTCGTAATGTCTAAGGACTGCTAAAAATATCTATTTCTAGCAAAAAATATTTGTGACGCTCAAAAACACCCCCATTTAAAAAAAAAAAAATAGACCAAAAATTAGGACCAATGGGAATACCCCCCTCCTCAAGACATCGCTCTTTACACAACTTTTTTTAGAATTTAAAAACAAAGCTTATTATTATTAAAAATATTGAATGAAACTTTTTTATTTGATTATCTGAAGCTTAGTTAAATGTTTTACTTTGAACAAACTACTTTGTTAATGCATTACTTTTTATAAACAGCAAGTCTAAAGGCATTTAATTATTTAGGTGTTTGAAAACCAAGTTCAAAACTAACGATACTGTTTTTTAAAAATTATGTCCAACGCTTCGACATTGCTCGATAGAATTAAATGCTGGGAGTTTATATCTTAGTTTTTGTAAGTAGGCTATTGCTTATGTATAGTTTAATCTAAATAAATGGTATACAAAAATGGATTTATAGACACTTAATTTTCAGGCCGGGTATTTCTAGCAAAAAATATAGTTAATTCTAATTAATGGTACGCAAAATGGGGTTTACAGATACCTAATTTACAGATCTGGCTATTCCATAATCGTCTCGTTTTTGTAAGAAAATTATAGAAATAAAATATATTTCTCTGGTTCAAATATGTAAAATCCATAGGGGAAAATATAAATTAAAATTTAAACGTACATTAACCATGGAAGGACCGGTGAGTTCATTTGGAGTATTCATTACTTTATATATATATATATATATATATATATATATATATATATATATATATATATATATATATATATATATATATATATATATATATATATATATATATATATATATATATATATATATATATATATATATATATATATATATATATATATATATATCTATATTTTAATATGCACTGAAGTTACAACCATCAAAACACTAAATAATATGCGGTAATAACGGTATATTTCCTTTCCTTAATCAAATTGATAAATGTTGACCTATAGGATCATGGAAAAACAAGTTTCTTTTTATGTCTTCTTTTCATTTGCATAAGACCCCCAATGACATAAGCCATTCAATGACTTGTTTTTCAGAAATAAAGTTATTTCTATGTGAACAAAGTAACTTCTTATATTTGAAAGTTCTTGTCATAATGTGAAACATTTTTCCAAAAATCGTCTAATCAATTTTTAGATGGATTTTTTTCTTCAACATAATTAAAAGGCACAATAACTATGTCTTTAGAGATAAAATGGACTCTTCAGCACCGGGGGGAAAGGTTTTTAAGTTATGAAATTTATACATAAGCCGGTAAAAGTTGGGATTGAAAAAGATTTGCACTCCAACTCGAAACACAACAGTCGAGAGAGGGTTCATTCTAATTGAAAAAGATTCTAGTGACCCTTTTAAGCAACAAAAAAATAATTGGAAGGACAACTAGGTCCCCCTCCCGCATCACCTTTTTCCAAAATCGTCTAATGGGAGCCACGGAGCCGAAGGCCGACCACGGACGGGACCCACACCACCCGGGATCACAGACTGAAGGCCCACCGCAGGTGGGACCCCCCACCCCCCGGGAGTCATAGGCTGAAGGCCCACCGATGGTGGGATCCCCCACCCTCGGGGTCACAGGCCAAAGGCCAACCACGGAGTGAGGCCTCACTTAACCTAATGTAACCTAACCTAAGTTGCTAACCCTAGAAATGTTAGTTAACCTAATCTAACCTGGGGATGTGGGGCTCCGATCGTTTGCAGCCGGCCTTCGGCCTGTGACCCCTGGGGGATCCTCTTCCGTGGTTGGCCTTTTGCCTGTGACCCCGAGGGTGGGGGGTCCCACCATCGGTGGGCCTTCAGCCTAAGACTCCGGGGGGTGGGGGGTCCCACTTGCGGTGGGCCTTCAGTCTGTGATCCCGGGTGGTGTGGGTCCCGTCCGTGGTCGGCCTTCGGCTCCATGGCTCCCATTAGACGATTTTGGAAAAAGGTGATGCGGGAGGGGGACCTAGTTGTCCTTCCAATTATTTTTTGTTACTTAAAAGGGTCACTAGAATCTTTTTCAATTAGAATGAACCCTCTCTCGACTGTTGTGTTTCGAGTTGGAGTACAAATCTTTTTCAATCCCAACTTTTACGGCTTATGTATAAATTTCATAACTTAAAAACCTTTCCCCCCGGTGCTGAAGAGTCCATTTTATCTCTAAAGACATAGTTATTGGGCCTTTTAATTATGTTGAAGAAAAAAAAATCCATCTAAAAATTGATTAGACGATTTTGGAAAAATATTCACATTATGACAAGAACTTTCAAATATAAGAAGTTACTTTGTTCACATAGAAATAACTTTATTTCTGAAAAACAAGTCATAGAATGGCTTATGTCATTGGGGGTCTTATGCAAATGAAAAGAAGACATAAAAAGAACTTGTTTTCCAGATCTGTAAATTAGGTATCTGTAAACCCCATTTTGCGTACCATTAATTAGAATTAACTATATTTTTGCTAGAAATACCGGCCCTGAAAATTAAGTGTCTATAAATCCATTTTTGTATACCATTTATTTAGATTAAACTATACACAAACAATAGCCTACTTACAAAAAACTAAGATATAAACTCCCAGCATTTTAATTCTATCGAGCAATGTCGAAGCGTTGGAGATAATTTTTAAAAAAACAGTATCGTTAGTTTTGAACTTGGTTTTCAAACACCTAAATAATTAAAAATGCCTTTAGACTTGCTGTTTATAAAAAGTAATGCATTAACAAAGTAGTTTGTTCAAAGTAAAACATTAAACTCAGCTTCAGACAATCAAATAAAAAAGTTTCATTCAATATTTTTAATAATAATAAGCTTTGTTTTTTAAATTCTAAAAAAAGTGTGTAAAGAGCAATGTCTTGAGGAGGGGGTATACCCATTGGTCCCCTAATTTTTGGTCTATTTTTTTTTTTAAATTGGATGTTTTTGAGCGTCACTAATCAACATAGCATTTCCCCCCTCTCTCCATCGCTCTATCTTAATTGTGGTTCCCTTGTCTCTCTCTATCTCTCTCTCTAATTACACCGTAAGTCTAGGCCGATCAGAGATGCGGGACCACACCCCCCGAGCCCGCATCCATTTGTGGGTATCATTTGTTTAGAGAAAAAACTATATTTTTGCTAGAAATAAATATTTTTAGCAGTCCTTAGACATTACGAGATAATCAGATCTGTAAATAGATATCTGTAAACCCCATTTTGCATACCATTAATTAGAATTAACTATATTTTTTGCTAGAAATACCCGGTCCTGAAAATTAAGTGTCTATAAATCCATTTTTTGTCTACCATTTAATTAGTTAAACTATACACAAACAATAGCCTACTTACAAAAACTAAGATATAAACTCCCAGCATTTAATTCTATCGAGCAATGTCGAAGCGTTGGACCTAATTTTTAAAAAACAGTATCGTTAGTTTTGAACTTGGTTTTCAAACACCTAAATAATTAAATGCCTTTAGACTTGCTGTTTATAAAAAGTAATGCATTAACAAAGTAGTTTGTTCAAAGTAAAACATTAAACTAAGCTTCAGATAATCAAATAAAAAAGTTTCACTCAATATTTTTAATAATAATAAGCTTTGTTTTTAAATTCTAAAAAAAGTTGTGTAAAGAGCGATGTCTTGAGGAGGGGGGTATTCCCATTGGTCCTAATTTTTTGTCTATTTTAAAAAAAAATGGGGGTGTTTTTGAGCGTCACAAATATTTTTTGCTAGAAATAGATATTTTTAGCAGTCCTTAGACATTACGAGATAACCAGATCTGTAAATTAGATATCTGTAAACCCCATTTTGCGTTCCATTAATTAGAATTAACTATATTTTTTGCTAGAAATACCCGGTCCTGAAAATTAAATGTCTATAGATCCATTTTTTGTCTACCATTTATTTAGATTAAACTATACACAAACAATAGCCTACTTACAAAAACTAAGATATAAACTCCCAGCATTTAATTCTATCGAGCAATGTCGAAGCGTTGGACCTAATTTTTGAAAAAAAACAGTATCGTTAGTTTTGAACTTTGTTTTCAAAACCTAAATAATTAAATGCCTTTAGACTTGCTGTTTATAAAAAGTAATGCATTAACAAAGTAGTTTGTTCAAAGTAAAACATTAAACTAAGCTTCAGATAATCAAATAAAAAAGTTTCATTCAATATTTTTTAATAATAATAAGCATTGTTTTTTAAATTCTAAAAAAAGCTGTGTAAAGAGTGATGTCTTGAGGAGGGGGGTATTCCCATTGGTCCTAATTTTTGGTCTATTTTTTTTAAAAAAATGGGGGTGTTTTCGAGCGTCACTAATCAGCATAGCATCCCCCCCCTCTCTCCATCGCTCTATCTTAATTGTGGTTCCTTTGTCTCTCTCTCTCTCTCTCTCTCTCTCTCTCTCTCTCTCTCTCTCTCTCTCTCTCTCTCTCTCTCTCTCTCTCTCTCTCTAATTACACCGTAAGTCTATGCCGATCAGAGATGCGGGACCACACCCCCCGAGCCCGCATCCATTTGTGGGTATCATTTGTTTAGAATAAACTATATTTTTTTGCTAGAAATAAATATTTTTAGCAGTCCTTAGACATTACGAGATAACCAGATCTGTAAATAGATATATCTGTAAACCCCATTTTGCGTACCATTAATTAGAATTAACTATATTTTTTGCTAGAAATACCCGGTCCTGAAAATTAAGTGTCTATAAATCCATTTTTTGTCTACCATTTATTTAGATTAAATATACACAAACAATAGCCTACTTACAAAAACTAAGATATAAACTCCCAGCATTTAATTCTATCGAGCAATGTCGAAGCGTTGGACCTAATTTTTAAAAAACAGTATCGTTAGTTTTGAACTTGGTTTTCAAACACCTAAATAATTAAATACCTTTAGACTTGCTGTTTATAAAAAGTAATGCATTAACAAAGTAGTTTGTTCAAAGTAAAACATTAAACTAAGCTTCAGATAATCAGATAAAAAAGTTTCATTCAATATTTTTAATAAAAATAAGCTTTGTTTTTAAATTCTAAAAAAAGTTGTGTAAAGAGCGATGTCTTGAGGAGGGGGGTGAGCTTTTCTTATACGTAATAATTTCTGTTCGTGTATAAACTTTGATGTTGCTTCTTACTTTCAGTTGAATTTTTAAAAATTTAATTTCTTATCGTTTTAAATAATACCGTGTAATCCGGTTCTCTCTCCATGAACAATTCCGATACTTGTATATTATACACACATCGCAACTATACCATGAAAATTTTTTTTTATGATTATAATTTAAGACTATACATAAACTCTAATTACACCGTAAGTCTATGCCGATCAGAGATGCGGGACCCACACCCCCCGAGCCCGCATCCATTTGTGGGTAACATTTGTTTAGAATAAACTATATTTTTTGCTAGAAATAAATATTTTTAGCAGTCCTTAGACATTACGAGATAACCAGATCTGTAAATAGATATCTGTAAACCCATTTTGCGTACCATTAATTAGAAATTAACTATATTTTTTGCTAGAAATACCCGGTCCTGAAAATTAAGTGTCTATAAATCCATTTTTTGTCTACCATTTATTTAGATTAAACTATACACAAACAATAGCCTACTTACAAAAACTAAGATATAAACTCCCAGCATTTAATTCTATCGAGCAATGTCGAAGCGTTGGACCTAATTTTTAAAAAAACAGTATCGTTAGTTTTGAACTTGGTTTTCAAACACCTAAATAATTAAATACCTTTAGACTTGCTGTTTATAAAAAGTAATGCATTAACAAAGTAGTTTGTTCAAAGTAAAACATTAAACTAAGCTTCAGATAATCAAATAAAAAAGTTTCATTCAATATTTTTAATAAAAATAAGCTTTGTTTTTAAATTCTAAAAAAAGTTGTGTAAAGAGCGATGTCTTGAGGAGGGGGGTGAGCTTTTCTTATACGTAATAATTTCTGTTCGTTTATAAACTTTGACGTTGCTTCTTACTTTCAGTTGAATTTTTAAAAATTTAATTTCTTATCGTTTTAAATAATACCGTGTAACCCGGTTCTCTCTCCATGAACAATTCCGATACTTGTATGTTATACACACATCGCAACTATAGCATGATAATTTTTTTTTGTGATTTATAATTTAAGACTATACATAAACTCTTGATGTTTTGTCATGTTACTTAGGTAATACATGAACATTTGGTTTTCTTTCCTAATTTGAATTTTTTCACAAATTTAACCCTAGCTAGTTAAAACTGTGCATAAATTCATGATTTTTTTTATTTAGTCTAGCAGCTCTCTACTTTTAGTTGAAAAATTCATCACTAGACATAAGTTTACAGAAAGTAACCTCTTAGTTTAACTGAGGCATTGAACCTTTCATCTATGTCGAACAAAAAAAAATAACTAGTTGAAGTTGTGTTTAAATTCTTCATCAATTTAAAATCAAAAACATGAAAATTAAAAAATGTAAAAAAGTATATTTCAAAAGAAATAATAGCCTTCTTAATAATTTAACATCGATAAACAGTGGGGAACTGGTTTTCTTAAGTATTGTTTGTGAATGATTTAAAAGATGGTGACTGACATAAACATTTTTTAAACTAAAGAAAACCTTAAAATTTAGTAAATTGTCAAACGAAGTCAAAATGTAATTTTTTTTTTTCAGAAATTGAAACCCACCGAAAATTTCCAAGAACCATTCTCCCACAACATTGTTTAAATTTTATTTATATTTGCATCATAGTGTTCTCAATCTTTTAGGATGTGTGGCATGTGTGGGGGCTTACTATCGAGGAGGAGGAAGAGCTTCTAGCTACTTGTAATGGGAATGACACCATCGAGATTACACCTGAGGAGGAGGAAGAGCTCCTCCTATGTACATTTAGATCAGAGGATCTCTTGCGGAATGGGTCTTCGGATCGACTACCGAACCCTAGACTTCGAGTGCGAGCGGATTTATTTGCGGAGGTGTCTCAATCTGAGGAGATACCCTCTCTCATAAATATCATGTGCCTGTGGAGGAGGACGAGGTTCAAATAATTGAACCTCCTGAGATAGAATACATAAAAAACAGTGGTAAATATCATCACAATAGAATAAATATTTGAATATTGTTTTTTGTTAATTTGTTTATTGATAAAATGCATATATATACAATAATGTCTTTAAATCTTCACTTTAGATTTCTTCTTCTTCGGTGTATAGGCAACTGACGTGAACCACTAATGCTGGTAAATCATTTGGATTCATTCTAGACTGACCCTGATTCGTTAGCCTAACCTGACTAGAAAAGAAAGGGAACATTTTCGATTTCGAAACAATTTTATTGAATAATTATAACAACAATAATACTATGCATGTACAATTAGCGATACTGTTTATTGTCTTCAATATGTTTCACCAATGCACTTAAAGCACATTGAAGTCTATTCACATGTGCTATATCAACTTTAGCGGTGAAACATAATTGATCCTCCATTTTAAGTTTGCTCAAGGATATCACATATCTTGCATATACTGCATCCCATTCCAGACAAAGCCGTGATCCTTTCGTGATTTCCACCGCAATGTTTGGTGCTCTTGTACTATTATCATCAACTCCACTATCAACTTCTAATAGGGTAAACATTCCACTCATCGTCATCAACACAAATATATATCCAAATGAGTAAAGTCAAACTGTTCTTCTCACTCCTTTGAATTCTATTCACAGACTAATAAAAACTATAGCAAAAATCCTTTCCTCATATTCCCTTCGCCGCTAATATGTAACCAGCCCTCTGATTGGCTGAGAAAGGATATGTATCCGACTCGCTGATTGGCTGAGAAGGAAAACACGTGATCTAACTGTTTCCTGGAAACTCATAACATTCGCATCGAGCATGTACATTCTCACTGACAAAAAACCATAAAACATACATAAATTGCTGTTGACATCCATAAATGTGAGAAAGTTCCTGTTTTTTTTCATTCTCACTGACAAAAACCATAAAACAGACATAAATTGCTGTTGACATCCATAAATGTGAGAAAGTTCCTGTTTTTTCATTCTCACTGACAAAAACCACATAAAACAGACATAAATTGCTGTTGACATCCATAAATGTGAGAAAGTTCCTGTTTTTTCATTCTCACTGATAAAAACCATAAAACAGACATAAATTGCTGTTGACATCCATAAATGTGAGAAAGTTCCTGTTTTTTCATTCTCACTGACAAAAAAACCATAAAACAGACATAAATTGCTGTTGACATCCATAAATGTGAGAAAGTTCCTGTTTTTTCATTCTCACTGATAAAAACCATAAAAAACAGACATAAATTGCTGTTGACATCCATAAATGTGAGAAAGTTCCTGTTTTTTCATTCTCACTGACAAAAACCATAAAACAGACATAAATTGCTGTTGACATCCATAAATGTGAGAAAGTTCCTGTTTTTTCATTCTCACTGATAAAAACCATAAAACAGACATAAATTGCTGTTGACATCCATAAATGTGAGAAAGTTCCTGTTTTTTCATTCTCACTGACAAAAAACCATAAAACAGACATAAATTGCTGTTGACATCCATAAATGTGAGAAAGTTCCTGTTTTTCATTCTCACTGGCAAAAACCATAAAACAGACATGAATTGCTGTTGACATCCATAAATGTGAGAAAGTTCCTGTTTTTTCATTCTCACTGACAAAAACCATAAAACAGACATTCTCACTGACAAAAACCATAAAACAGACATAAATTGCTGTTGACATCCATAAATGTCAGAATGTTCCTGTTTTTTTTCATTCTCACTGACAAAAAAACATAAAACAGACTTGAATTGCTGTTGACATCCATGAAAAACATCAAATAAATTGACAAACACACATAACCATCCAAGAAAACAACCATAAAAGTGAGAAAATTCATGTTTTTTCAAGTGAGAAAATTCCTGTTTTTTTCATTCTCAGTGAGAAAACCATAAACCACGTGGTGGCGTCGGATCAATAGGGGCCATTCTACTGATTTCTACATCGTGTAGCTAAGTGAAAATTGTTTTGTGATAAAGAGAAAAAAAAAAGTTACTTACTTGCGATTTTTTCATAATTTCTTGAATGAAGTATCTGTACTGTATATCCAAGAGGTGAAATCAATAAAGAGTTTGTTACTTACTTAAAAATATTTTCATAATTTCTTGAATGAAATTTCCGTTTTGTGTATCCAAGAGTTGACTTCAAGAAAGAAATTGTTACTTACTGAGAATTTTTTCATAATTTCTTGAATTTAATTTCCACATCGTATATCTAACTCGTGAAAACAATAAAGAGTTTGTTACTTACTTAGAATTTTGTCATAATTTCTTGAACGAAATGTCTTTTTGTTTATTCAACAGGTGAATTCAAGAAAGAATTTGCTACTTAGTTACAATTTTTTCATAATTTCTTGAATGAAATTTCCGTATTGTGTATCCAAGAGTTGACTTCAAGAAAGAAATTGTTACTTACTGAGAATTTTTCAATAATTTCTTGAATTAAATTTCTATATCATGTAGCTAAGTGAAAATTGTTTGTGATAAAGAGAAAAAAAAAGTTACTTACTTGCGATTTTTTCATAATTTCTTGAATGAAGTATCTGTACTGTATATCCAAGAGGTGAAATCAATAAAGAGTTTGTTACTTACTTACAAATATTTTCATAATTTCTTGAATGAAATTCCGTATTGTGTATCCAAGAGTTGACTTCAAGAAAGAAATTGTTACTTACTGAGAATTTTTTCATAATTTCTTGAATTAAATTTCTACATCTGGTATCTAAGTCGTGTAAACAATAAAGATTTTGTTACTTACTTAGAATTTTGTCATAATTTCTTGAACGAAATGTCTTTGTTTATCCAGCAGGTGAATTCATTGGAGGGAGGATTCATAAAACCCTCCAGGAACCTAACACCCATGAACATCTAAAAAACTATGTCTGAAAACCCAAACAACTAATTAAATATTCTAATTCATGATTTCAGGCACGTAAACCTCAATAGTAACCGAAACTCTAAAAAACGGAATATTGATACCAATAGATACAACAAAAATGTTCCTTTAGTAGCTACGCAATTAGGCTAAAAATGAAGATATTTATGCAGAGTTTCAACTAGCTATGGCTAAGTTTGCTAAAGACCAGCTATTTTCTTGCAAAAACACAAAAATCAGAAAAATTTTCAATGTTCCTTAAGTACCTACGCAATTAGGCTAAAAATTAAGATATTTATGCAGAGTTTCAACTAGCTATGGCTAAGTTTGCTAAAGACCAGCTATTTTCTTGCGAAAAACACACAAAATCAGAAAAAAAAATTTCAATGTTCCTTTAGTAGCTACGCAATTAGGCTAAAAATTAAGATATTTATGCGGAGTTTCAACTAGCTATGGCTAAATTTGCTAAAGATCAGCTATTTTCTTGCAAAAAACACACAAAATCAGAAAAAATGTTCAATGTTCCTTTAGTACCTTCGCAATTAGGCTAAAAATGAAGATATTTTTGCAGAGTTTCAACTAGCTATGGCTAAGTTTGTTAAAGACCAGCTATTTTCTTGCGAAAACACACAAAATCAGAAAAAAATGTTCAACGTTCCTTTAGTACTACGCAATTAGGCTAAAAATTAAGATATTTATGTAGATTTTCAACTAGCTATGGCTAAGTTTGCTAAAGACCAGCTATTTTCTTGCAAAAAAACACACAAAATCAGAAAAAATGTTCAATGTTCCTTTAGTACCTTTGCAATTAGGCTAAAAATAAAGATATTTATGCAGAGTTTCAAGTAGCTATGGCTAGTTTGCTAAAGACCAGCTATTTTCTTGCGAAAACACACAAAATCAGAAAAAATGTTCAATGTTCCTTTAGTACCTTTGCAATTAGGCTAAAAATAAAGATATTTATGCAGAGTTTCAAGTAGCTATGGCTAAGTTTGCTAAAGACCAGCTATTTTCTTGCGAAAACACACAAAATCAGAAAAAATGTTCAATGTTCCTTTAGTACCTACGCAATTAGGCTAAAAATGAAGATATTTATGTAGAGTTTCAACTAGCTATGGCTAAGTTTGCTAAAAGACCAGTTATTTTCTTGCGAAAAACACACAAAATCAGAAAAAAAATGTTCAATGTTCCTTTAGTACCTACTTAATTAGGCTAAAAAATGAAGATATTTATGCAGAGTTTCAACTAGCTATGGCTAAGTTTGCTAAAGACCAGCTATTTTCTTACGAAAACACACAAAATCAGAAAAAAATTTTCAATGTTCCTTTAGTACCTACGCAATTAGGCTAAAAATTAAGATATTTATGCAGAGTTTCAACTAGCTATGGCTAAGTTTGCTAAAGACCAGCTATTTTCTTGCGAAAACACTCAAAATCAGAAAAAATGTTCATGTTCCTTTAGTACCTACGCAATTAGGCTAAAAATGAAGATATTTATGCAGAGTTTCAACTAGCTATGGCTAAGTTTGCTAAAGACCAGCTATTTTCTTGCGAAAACATACAAAATCAGAAAAAATGTTCAATGTTTTTTCAGTACCTACGCAATTAGGCTAAAAATGAAGATATATTTATGCAGAGTTTCAACTAGCTATGGCTAACTTTGCTAAAGACATGAACCATTTCTATAAAAATAGCTCTTAATAGAACTTTTTAAGCGTGAACTCCTATTTTTCAGACGAAATTATAGAAAATATCTTCAATACATAATTCTCTGATTATAATGTATATTTTCAGTCAGAAAAGCGTGGTTTTGGTTCAAAAATAAACAATTTCCATAAAAATAGCTCTTAATAGAACTTTTTAAGCGTGAACTCCTATTTTTTTTTTATCAAATTCGTTTGGAGAAAGAGGGTATTGGGGGAGGCGACAATTACTCTCAATCAATTTTGACTCTTAAAGAGGAACTAGAACTTTCAATTTCCAATTAAAAGAGCCTCCTCTAAAGTTTATACAGCCACCCTTCCATAAAAACCTCATATGCCCCTGGAGTAAAACTTACAACCCTAAAACTGTCAACCCCGAAGGCCTTGTTGTATGATCTTGAGAGTAGTAACAAATTACCTGAGTTAACAACTCCTTCGGGCCTCCCAAAATTGACCCCTCCCCTCCCTGCCCTCAGAAATGGGGGAACGAAGGGAACGTTAGATCCTATTTTAAATTGACAATATTTGTCAAACATCACTTGTGTATTATACAGATCATATATCTCATTACCCTTTTTAAATGTTAATCAAATAATTCTGATTATAGTGTCCGATTTTTTGTCTGCTTTTCAAAATGTTCGTATTTGGAACTCTGTCAGTTAACACTAAGATGTAAATTGGATAACCCTCTCGCAGTAACAAAAGGCTTAGCAGTGATTATATCTCATTGTCGGGCGACGATTCAATCAGATCAGAGTTGTGCAAATGGAATACCTTTTTCGCAAATTGAGTTAGCTTCTATTTCATAGACAAAATATTTGAATTCCTTTTATTCAAATCACCTATCAAGTTATCAAAAAATATATGAATTAGAAATCTGGTCCATGTAAATTGCGTCAGAACAACTTGTCCTTCATAACACGTTATGCAAAGCCCTAACTAGTACAAGATGGACATAGTATAACGCAATGTGAGGGAGCTCTGAATCTCTTTGAAATGGTGAAGAGCTTCTATAGAATAGCATTGAAATTGCTATATGTCCCAGCAAATAACATGGTAATTGCTATATGTCCCAGCAAATAACATGGTAATTGCTATATGTCCCAGCAAATCCAGAAGGTCATATGAGGGAGCTCTGAATCTCTTTGAAAAGGTGTAAAGCCCTGTAGAAGTATTACCTATATGCATGGGGATAGTCACTCTCTTTGAAAAACAAAACCAGACTATACCCATCAAACCAGACTGTACCCACCAAACCAGACTATACCCACCAAACCAGACTCTACCCACCAGAAACCTGTCTGGTACAGGGGCCCCATAGAAGTATAATGTTGATTACTACTCAAACTAATCTACAAAGTTTTTTTTTATAGTATTATACGAGTTGCGATACCAGTAACTTTTCGTATGATATCAGTAAAGCCTTCGGTTCTTTTTTCAGATAAATGTTCTTCCTTGTTTCTTTTCTTTTAGGTTCTGTAATTATCCTCTTTCCCCTTTGCGGTAGTTATTAATTGTCCCTTAATGTTGGCTGTGCCATTTTCTTTCCTCAACTGTGTAGGCCGTCAAAACCACGAGGTTTTAATTGCACAGTTTACGGGTGACTCACCATAGCTAAAGTTACTTTCTGATAACAAGTTTGGTCCGGATTGTCAGGGGAGGGGGGGGGTGTAAGAAAAGGCATAAAGTTGATTCATTTGAAGTAAGGTGGTAACCGGTAAGAATTTGGATTGGTTGGAAAAATGTGTGTGCTGCCCACTGTATAGACTCGGCTGAACAGTCGAGGGTAAAAATTATTATTTTATATTTCAGTTCTGATACACCCGTGACTGTAAATACAGAAAGAGATTTTCTATATAATCTTTAACTCTTTAGCCTAGGTGGAGTCCGGCAGCCTACAGAAGGGCTGAGATTATATTATTTGTAGTAGGAAAAGAGCGGCGATACATGCCGTCATTCATTATATTGACAGGGGGTCCGTTTACCCTCCAAGGAGCTAGAAATATTAGTGGTTACCCAAGCTTAGCACTCTTGGCCGAGAGTTTTGGACGTTTGACCGCTCGATCACGCTATCGTACCCTGGAGCAGGGTATACCGTAAATTGGGTACTAACATACTCTATATTTACGGAACAGTAGTAGTATGCGCGGGCATTCTATTAAATGGCGCCAGCGAGACTTCCCCTCCAGTAAGTGATGTAGCACCATTTTTTGCGCCAATATATGGTGGTATTCGTAGCTTGTCACTATAAACAGTTGTGGCAGCAACAAAGGTCCTATCGGTAAGAATGATAGTAATAGATTTCGATGTTATCGAAGAGACTATTTAATTTAGCCTATAGAGTAGCCTACTGTGATTACATATAAAAAAAAAATTCGTGGATAAAAAAACGGAAACAATTAATAATATTACGAAGAAGTCGTTGGGACGTGCCTAATAAGACAATAATAAGAAAATTTATGAATCAATATATCCCGCGACTAAATAGCATATTAGAAAACTGGCAAACTTAGACGCAGAAATTTTTCACGAATAGACCAGAAGTGACATTGAAAAAAGATATTCAGTTAGATTGAAATAGCAATTGAGGTTAACTTAACCTTGAAATAATGGCGGAAAAAAACGAAAGATTCACACAAAGTCAGAAAAAGACAAGAGCTCATAGAATTAGATATGAATTCGAAAAAAAAAGCTACTGCGGTAAACCAAAAATCGTATTCAGACTGACAATTGTATGCGACTCTCGCTGGAAATAACCTAGGAAAAACCACCATCAGATGAAGGAGGAAACTTCAAAAACACGATCAAGAATAGGACGATATCCGGTACGAACCGCAGAGGGAGAAAAGAATTTACGGCAGATTCAAAAGGAATTAATCCCAGTTAGACACCCAGATAAAAGAAACATATATGGGAGTAGAAAGAATACAATCGGGAAGGAGTACACACCGGTAATATGAGAGAACATGAAATAGAAACAGTGGCAATAATACACGAATAAAAATCATTATACGAAAATACGAGTAAAACAAAACCCACTCACCCTTCAGATGTTGTGCAAAATGTAGGGGAGTTGCGGAAAAGAAAAAAATATAATCATAGAACGAACAGACTCAAAATACGAATTAAGTGGATATAACGACAGAGAGAATCAGAGTAGGCCGAGTAGCAGAGGTAGTAGAAGCTCAATTTCCAGCTGGGGTTCTCAAAAAAGTAGTCAATGTAGGTATGACACAATATATATTAAAGTTAATGGAGGAAGATAGAAAAGAAAGAAAGAGAGAAAGAATAGCCAGGGAACGAAAAGATGAGGAAGATGGGGAAAAAGAGAAAGAGATGTCAAAAGAAAAAAAAAGGAAGAGGCAGATAGAGAGGAGAGAAAACACATAATGGAAATGATAGCAGGGAAAAAATTCCCAAGAGCCTCAAGGATCGTCCACAGTAAATTTAATGCATGCAGTAATCTTTCAACCAATGAAAGAGAATGAAGATGTACATTTGTACCTCTACAGCTTTGAAAAAAACTGCGGAATTAAACGGTTGGTCAAGAGGAAACTGGGTGACAGCAATACATCCCTTCATTAACCCCAAAGCACAAATTGCATATAAGGCATTACCGATGCACTACTCAAAAGATTTTGAGAGGGTAAAACAAGCCATTTATGAAAAGTTTCAACCATCTCCCGAGCACTCCCAAAAAAAAATTTGAAGCGAAAGGAAACGAGAAAACGAAACTCGCAAAGAATCAAACAGTTCGTGGTAACGAACTGTAAGTAAGGAGCGACCCAGCTCAATGGTAACCAAAACTGTAGAAAATGAAATTTTTATACCAATAGATACATCAAAAGAATCAAATTTTAATGTTGATTTCAAATAGGTAAGTTTCATCAAATTTAGTCCTACCTATCAAAAGTTACGCGCCTGAGAAAATTTCGGTGATTTTCAAAAAAGGGGGAAAGACACCCTAAAATTATAGAACCTTAATGAAAATCACACCATCATATTCATCGTATCAGAGAATCCTACTGCGGAGGTTTCAAGCTCCTATCTACAAAAATGTGGAATTTTGCTTTTTTTGTCAGAAGAAAGATCACGGGTGGGCGTTTATTTGTTTGTTTGTTTTTTTTTTCCCAGGGGTGATCTTATTGACCCAGTGGTCCTAGAATATCGTGGGAGGGCTCATTCGAACGGAAATTAAAAGTTCTAGTGCCCTTTTTAAGTGACCGAAAAAAATGGAGGGCAACTAGGCCCCCTCCCACGCTCTTTTTTTCCCAAAGTCACCCAATCAAAATTTTGAGATAGCCAGTTTATTCAGCACGGCTGAAAATATGATAAATATGTCTTTTGTGATGACTTAATCCCCCGAAGTTCCCAGGGGGAGGGCTGAAAGTTGTTAGCTTTACCCAATGTTAACATATAGTATTGGTTATTGGGAAGTATACATACGTTTTCAGAGGGTATTTTTTGTGGTAATGGGGGGGGGGAGTGGATCGGGGGTTATGTGGGAGGATCTTACCATTAAGGAAGTTTTTATGAGAGAAGAGACATTGCTATGAAGCGGGCGCCGGATTTCCCAGCATTTTTTAAATAAAGATCAGACATTATATATAAGAAAAACAAGTTTTTTTAACTGAAAGTAAGGAGCAACATCAAAGCTTAAAACGACAGAAAACATTACGTATATAATTGGGTTCATCCATTATTCAATACCTCGCTCTTTAAGCCAAAGATTATTTAGTACTTTCATAAGAGCTATTTATTCTAATTAACGGCATTTGTGATTAAGGGGTCATTTTTAAAGAATTGGAAAAAAAATTCAAACTTTAGCTTAAAGATCAAGGGATTGACTAGGGGGCGAACCTCTAATATACGTATTAAAAATACAAGAATATAGAGGTTCGTTACGTAAGTTAATTCGTAAGTTACGTATATTTATTACTAATAAAAAAGTTCCTAAATAAAATTAAACAGGTTTCGAGAAAGCCATTTAACCAAATAAAACTAAAATTAATATTCAATTTTTTTTTTAATTTATTCATGTACAGTGAGCCAGAATCAAAACCTGCATTAATTCAAAAACGTTCAAAAATTAAATAAAAAAAACAAGTTTTTTTTAACTGAAAGCAAGGAACGACGTTAAAAACTTAAAAAGAACAGAAATTATTCCGTATATGAAAAGAGGCTGTCCCCTCCTCAACGCCTCGCTCTTTACGCTAAAGTTTAACTTTTTCAAAACTCTATTTTTTTAAACAATGAAAAACTTTAGTGTAAAGAGCGAGGCGTTGAGGAGGGGACAGCCTCTTTCATATACGGAATAATTTCTGTTCGTTTTAAGTTTTTAACGTCGTTCCTTACTTTCAGTTAAAAACTTATTTTTTTTTATTTAATACGGGTACAAATTGAAAGATTTGTGTTAAAAATGGCTAGAGTTAAAAAATTATAGAATGTTAGAAGACCCAGAGGAGATAAAGGAAAAATTGACAGAAGTGATAAATAAAAACAGCAATGGAACAATTTTTAGAAAATAGCCACAGAGAGTTGAAAATATATTTGAAAGAAATGAACCCGAAAACAAGCGAAGAAATGGCGGAAATTGCAAATAGGTAGACCGAAATAAGAGAAGAAGTGGAGGACACAAACATATTTCAATGAGTGTAACAAAAAAGGCACTATAACACAGTGCAAAGAGAATTAGCCTGCTATAACTGTGGTACTACGGGACATTTTGCGAGAAACTGCCCCAATACATATTACCAAAAACCACATAAAAAGACAGCCTGGGCCATGACCCATAGTAAAGGGAAAAATTCCGCATTTGCAAAAGTCGCATAAAATATACAGAAAATTGAACGAGGAATTAGTTAAAATGGCAATTGATTCTTGCAGTGACCAAACTTATATGCGAACTGAGCTAATTAATAAAACGGAGATAGACCATAAAAATAAGATTACAACATTATGTTATTATGGAGATAAGCACTCATGCCCGTCTGCCTGGGTTAGAATAGAAATTTCAAAGAACGACGGTAGAATCCAAAGAATAACGATAAAATTAGGCTTAGTACTTACTCTAGCAGTGGATGTTTTAGTAGGAGGAGACTTTAGGGATATCGGAAGTCTCCTATCCTTAAAATTGACTTCTTTAACAGTGCAAAACAGTGGGAAAATTACAAAACTACGCTATAACGGAAAAAAATAAAAACATTGACAAGGGGAGAAGGTGGACCGGCCCAAAAAAACAAAGTGGGAGGCCGAGTCACCCTGTCAAAAAAACGAAATGCTTAATACAGCAGTTCAAAATTTTGATAACCGGGAAAATGGGTTTCAGAAGTGGCTGAGCCACATAATGCTGAAAAAAGACGCGCGAATGATTTTTTTGGGAAAATTATCAGAAAATAGAAAACTTGAGAACACTTTTAACGAATATGAGACACCAAAAACTATTTTTCCAAAATAAAGCCCTGATTCTACCAGAGAAAAATGAGACGGAAAATATTGTAGGCGCTTTTCCTTGTAAAGTTCAAGAACTTTTAGTACAATATGAAAAATCAAATGTCCGAATTCAATTCCAATTTAATGATGAGTTATTCGTCTCTGTGGTAAAAGTAAGGAAAACAAAGAGAGAGAAAAAAGATACAAAGCGAAACTACAATTTAAGAATTCAATTTCCATTTAGCGACGATTTATTTAATATTGCTACAAAACAAAAGAAAAAGTAAAAATAGGAAAAAAATATTAAACGGAGCTACAATGAAGAAATGGAGTCAAAGATAATGGACACTGGAGTCCAATTCATATTTAATAATGATTTATTTTACGCAATTGAAAAAGTAGAAAAAAGTATAAAAGAAAAAGAAATGCAGAAAAGAGACAAATTTTACAGATTTGGCGGGCAGCGGCAAGAAATAAAAATTAGATGGGCTGTGCCTAGCCACCATAAATAAATTAATTTTTAGGGGAGACAAAGAGGGCCAAGACCCATGGGGAATGGAACAAGATGATCATCACAAAATAGAGTTGAACGACCTACAACAGGTTGGGGAAAAGTTGGGAGATATTATGTGTCGGGTTGGATTGGAAAAACTTGGGAAGGAATCTGAGATTAGTCCTATTAACTCTAAGGAAGAGTTGGTTTCCTTTGCGGAAGATGAGCCCCTTTGGGGAACAATTAATGATGGACGATTCGCTCAACGGACAACTGGTTGGCCAGTTGTGACCCTGTTAAGAAGATTTTGCCTCTTTGATCCGGAGTCCTTGGGGGATACTCTCTCCCAGTCACTTCATATTCCACCCAAAACCCTTGTCAAGTAACCCTATCTATAGTTTTTACTTTTCGTGGGTATCGATAATTTTTTCCGGTCAATCTAATTTGGTATCTAAATCTAAAATCTTCAGTTTCTATCAACGCCTATTCTTCATTTGATTATCCCAGGGGAGCGAGCCCATAATAAATTGATTAGCGATTCACTCAAACTGTTAGCTGATTTCCCTGTAACCCTATCGTTTTTCACAGGCCTGTGTATTTTCGGCCTTGGATTATTTCAAATTATGCCAAGGGGCAATTTATATATTTTAAGTGAGATGTGGTGTTGTTTCCACCGATGGAAATTAAGAGGCTAGGGCAGCCAATTTTATATTATGACTGGCATCATCGAATGTGCCAGAATTTTATGCTACGCATCTCCTAATTGTAAATTTTGTAAGAGTGATAAATTTTCGATTTAACCATTCTGTGCAAGATTAAGCTCCACAAATCGCTTGGATTCTTCCATTTTCGAAATCCCAAGTTTGATGAAGGGAGCTGTACCGACAATAGCTTTGATTGACTCTGACAGAGATACAGAATGGCAATGAAACTAATCCAAGCGGATGGTAGTCACAGATCCATATGCCAACGGGTAGCTGCAGTGGAGAGCGAAAAAAGAAGAAATCAGAAAAGAAAACTTTATGTGTTAATTTCATTGTTGTTATGTCCATGTTTCCAGCCAATCCACCGGAGTAGCGGTAATTTATCTTAGGAGGGAGGTGTTAAACCTTCGGTTCTTTTTCTCAGATAAATGTCCTTCCTTGTTTCTTTCTTTTGGGTTCTGTAATTATCGCCTTTCCCCCTTTGTGGTAATTATTAATTTTCTCTTAATATTGGCTGCACCATTTTTTTCTTTCTTTAACTGAAAAGGCCGTCAAAACCAAAAGGTTTTAATTGCGCAGTTTACGGGTGACTCACCATAGCTAAAGTTACTTTCATATAACAAGTTTGGCCCGAATTGTCAGGGGAGGGGGGAAGGAAGAAGAGACATAAAGTTGATTCATTTGAAGTAAGGTGGTAACCGGTAAGGATTTGGATTGGTTGAAAAAATGTGTATGCCGCCCACTCTATAGACTCGGCTGAACAGTCAAGAGGGAAAATTATTATTTTATATTTCAGTTCTGATACACTCGTGATTGTGAATACATTAAGAAATTTTTCCATATAATCTTTGACTTTATAGCCTAGGCGGAGTCTGGCAGCCTACAGAAACGGCTGAGATTATATTATTGGTAGTAGAAAAAGAGTGGCGAGACATATCGTCATTTATTATATCGACAGGGGGGTCCGTTTACCTTCTAAGGAGATAGCTAGAAATAATAGTGGTGACCCAGTTTCAGCACTCTTGGCAAGAGTTTGGCGATTGACCGTTCGTTCACGTTATCATACCCTGGAGCAGGGTATACCGTAAATTGGGTGTTAAACATACTTTTATATTTACAGAAGGTTAGTGGTAAGCACGGGCATTCCATTACAATATTTCGCGCCAGCAAGGCTTCTCCCCTCCAGTAAGTGGTGTAGCATCCTTTTTGCTCCAATATTCGGGTGCCAGTCGTGACTTACCACTAGAACATATACAATTAAAATTGCCTTAAAAACTTAGGCATAAAAAAAAAAACTTTATTCTAATTATTACAAAGGCATTAAACTCCATGAAAAAACAATTTTTTGATTTATCAGGTAACATTTTGGTCTCATCTAGTATTACTTTTAAATAGCAGCTTTTTTTAAGTACTTAAACACATTAACGTGAAGAGCAAGAGACTGAATTGGGGACAGCCCCCCTTATATACAGAATAATTTTTGTTTATCTTAAGTTTTCGTGTTGCTCTTTACTTTCAGTTAGAAAAAAAATTTCTTTTCATTAATAAAAACTTGTTTTTTATTTAATAAAAAACATGTGGCGATACTATTATGTTAAAAAGGTATACATAGAGTCGGGTCTTCGGCACCCCGTCCAGTTCTGGTTTCTTCTAGAGTATAGTTTCCGGAACTTCGCTAATTTTTGGTATCTAAGAAATTTACAAGTTTCTAAAATCGGGGATGAGGACTGCTAATTTTGGTGCTTAGAAAAGTCAATAAGGTAAGTTAGATGGCATGCTTTTAACCAATGTCGAATACGGGCACTATGTGCAGGTTCACTTACTAATATCAGCGCTCACAAGAATCAACACAGTGATTCACGTGCTGTGATATATATTTTGTGTTATATGCAAGAAAAATTGAAAAAGAATGAGATGATAGGAAGGGAATTGAGAGATGTTGGACAGATAAAGGCTTTTATTTTGTCATTATTCTCTAATTATTTTAAGTAAAACCTACGAAATCGGCACATATAAAAGTTTTTTTTTAACTGAAATTAAGATATAAACTTAAAACTTAAGACGAGCAAAACAGAATTCACATATGAGGGGGCCCCCGCCCTCTCCGCAATGACAAAAAATCAAACTTTAGCGTAAAGAGCGAAGTATTGAAGAGAACGCAGCCCCCTCATATCCGGAATAATTTCTGTCTATTTTAAGTTTTAATGTTTCTCCTAACTCTTAGTTGAAAAAAAAAAACTAATATTTTTGTATTTAATTTTTCATTGTTCTTCTAATAATGCCTGGAAATTCGGCTTTCCAATCACAGAAAATTTCCTCGATGGGAAGTCTCTTCTACATATGCCTACAATACCTCCCCACCTGGAAAATTCCCCGGGGACAATTCCTACTTCGCTGAAAATGGCCTCTGGAAAATTTCTTGTGCGCGAATCCGCGCGAAAATTCTTCTTAGAATACTTTCATTCGAAAAACACTTTAATTTCTGATCGTTTTTCAATCATGCTGGATATTCCTCCTCTATGGAAATTTAGTCCCAAAAATTGAATGGATAGTTGCGCGGAAAAATTTCCGACCCTACCCCAACAAAAATCTTCAAAAGCAATTCCGACCCTACTGGACAATTTCCATCAAAACATTTCCACGTGTAAATTGTTTTTTTATTTTTGTTTTTTTTATTTTTTTTTTTTTTTTTTTTTTTTTTTCAAAAACTTTTTAGTTAATAAAGAGAAAGTAAAGACAATCTAAAATAATTTGTATAGGAATTCTGCCAAATTCCTCCAGCGTAAAGTTTCCCCTGGAAATTTAATCCTCAGAAACTTCCCTCGCCACGGAAAATCCTCCCCATAAACTACACCTCAGCAGAAAATCCCCCCCCCCCGAAAAACACCTGTATACTTCCCAGCAATAAATAATATACGTAAACAATTCGCAAATTTCCTAAATTACAACCCTTACCCCAAGGGCTATGAGGGGTCATGTTTTCCCCAAAGCCACAGATATTGAAGCTATTAGCTATGCCGAATAAAATGGTTATTTCAAAATTTTGATCAAATGATCATGGGAAAAGGGGGAATCGAGAGGGGGCTAGTTTCCCTCAAAAAAGCTAGTTTTTCTCAATCAAAAAGGGCACTAGAACTTTGAATTTCCAATTGAATGAGCCCTCTACTGATATTCTAAGACCATTGGTTTGACACTATCACCCCCTAGGGAGAACAAAATATATACATAAAAATAAACACGCATCCGTAATGTTTCTACTGGCAAAAAATACAAAATTCTACCTTTTTGTAGATAGGAACTTAAAAGCTCTACAGTAGTTTTCTCTGATACAGTGAATCTGATGGTGTGATTTTCAATAGGAATTCTTGATTTTTTTTAGAATGTTTCCCCTTTTTTCAGAAACAGGCAAATTTTCTCAGGCTCGTAGGTTTCGATGGGTAACACTAAACTTATTGGATTTTGTATATTTGGAATTAGGATAAAAAATTCAATTCTTTAAGTGTATCTATTGATATCAAAAATCTAATTTTTAGAGTTTCAGTTACTTCTGAGCCGAATTGCTCCTTACTTACAGTTCATTACCACAAACTGTTTGATACAAATGCCAACTTAAAAATTTAATATCTAAACTGACTGGTACCTTAACACTTATACGCATGGAAGAAAAGAAGGTTATTATCTTTTTTGATCCTAGCTTGTAAAAAATTGCAATCTGTAATCCAACCACTTCTTAATTTGTAGTAAAATACAATCATGTCATTCATATTTATTCTCCGATACCGAAATTAGATAACTACTTCAGGTCCTAAAATGAGCAATAACCGAACCACTAAATTATATACAGGGAGACCCTATTGAATTGTGCATTTTATTTTTTTATTTTAGTAAGGTACTGGAATTAGAAAACTACTAAATAAAGCACCGACCAGTGTATCAGAGGCTTTTTTGAGTGAGAAATATACAAAACTAATTGGTGTTGTAGTTAGAGTCTAGAAAGCGTAAGAATCCCATTGAATCTCCTTTCCGATGTACCGCTCAAATCTCAGATGTGCATGTAGCCAATCATTCTCAGTAACAACAGGCACATTCAGTGGTCTTTCAGGCTAATATTTGCTCCTTCTAATAAGTCTAAACTTTTTTTATATATTTTCTGTATGTTCCTAATATGGTTCGTCTGACTTTAGGCATTATGACCTGCACTACCCTTTCCCTGAATGTGAGTCCCTCCCCCCCTTGCAAAAAGAAAACATTGTGTAAATACCACACAAATCTTAGAAGAAAAACTTACCACCGCATAGAACACTATAGTATAAAACAAAAAAATAGTATATAAATGTAATCTAATTTGCGATTACTTTGAACTTATTATCTTGATAACTATGCTGTTGTTTATTTTACCATTAGGTAATATTTGTTTTTAATTTTTGTCAGAATAACAATCTAATCAGCAATTAGGATGAGGATAAAGATGAGATGTTTTTGGTCATTTTGGCGAAGAGTAAGAATAAAAAGAAAATGTTTATTCCACTTACAACTTATCCAATCGGAAATACTGACGGTAAAATACTGACGTATATAGACCAGTGGTTCCCAACCAATTTTGGATTATGCCCCACCTAGACCTTTTTTAAAATATGCATGCCCCCCTCGTGAATTTTAAATTTTGAGACCTTGTGAGCAAGTGAGCTGTCTCCCAAATTTGTATCACAATTCGTTCCACAATGCCACAGAGGAAAAAGATTAAAAAGTGGAGAAAACATGAGAAAAATCAAAATGCATGAGCTAAAACATAGTTTTTTTTTTTAATGAAAGTAAAGAATCACAATAAAAGTGAAAACGAACAAAATTATTCCGTGTTTGGGGTGGGGGGGGGGACTAAATCTCCCAAGACCCTCGCTCTTTGCACTAAAATGTTAAATTTAAAAAAAAAAACTAGTTTTTTTTTAACTGAAAGTAAGACGCGACATAAAAACTTAAAATGAACAGAAATTATTCCGTATATGAAAGGAACTGTCCCATGCTCAATGCCTCATTCTTTACGCTAAAGTTTGACTCTGTCTCACAACTTTATTTTTTAAAACAATAAAAAACTTTAGCGTAAAGAGTGAGCCGTTGAGGAGGGGACAATCCCTTTCATATACGGAATAATTTATGTTCGTTTGAAGTTTTAATGTCGCTCCTTACTTTCAGTTAAAAAACTTGTTTTTTTTTATTTAACTTCTGAACGTTTTTAAACTAATGCAGGTTTTTATTTTGGCTCACCGTACACGAATAATTAAAACGAAATTTACATAATAATTTTACTTTTTTGGCTAAACGGCTTTCTCGAAAGTTGTTTAATTTTATTTACGAACTTTTTTATTAGTAATAAATATACGTCACTTACAAATTAACTTACGTAACGAACTTCTATATTCGTATATTTTTATTACGTATATTAGGGGGGTTTGCCCCTCTAGTTCGCCCACCTCACTCTTTACGCTAGAGTTCGAATTTTTTTTTCCAATTCTTTAAGAGTGACCCCTTAATCACAAAGGCCGTTAATTTTAATAAATACCTCTTATGAAAGTACTAAAAAAACATTTAGTGTAAAGAGCGAGGTATAAACTAGGGGTGAACCCAATCATATACGTAATAGTTTCTGTTCGTTTTAAGTTTTGACGTTGAAAAGTTTTCAGTTGAAAAGTTTTTCAGTTGAAGAAAACTTGTTTTTTTATTTAGTTTCTGATCTTTTTTTAAATAATGGTGGGAAATCTGGCACCCCCTTCATAGCAATGTCTCTTAACCAATGAAAACTTCCTACAAGGAAAGATCCTCCCACGTAACCCACGATTCACCCCCCCCCCCCTCCCACCACCACCCGAAAAAAAATTCCTCCTGAAAAGGTCTGTATACTCCCCAATAACCAATACTATATGTAACTGGGCAAAGTTAATAACTTGCAGCCCTTCCCCTGGGGACTATGGAGGAACAAGTCATCCTCAAAGACATAGTTTTATATGTTCGACCATGCTGAACAAAACGGCTATCTTAAAATTTTGATCGCGTGACTTTTGGAAAAAAATAGCGTGGGTTGGGGCCTAGTCACCCTCCATTTTTTGGGTCACTTAAAAAGGGCACTAGAACTTTTAATTTTCGTTCGAATGAGCCCTCCCGAAATATTCTAGGACCATTGGGTTGATACGATCACCCCTGAAAAAAAAATTAAATAAACACGCATCGGTGATCTTTCTTCTGGCAAAAAGTGCAAAATTCCACGTTTATGCAGATAGAAGCATAAAACCTAAACAGTAGGGTACTCTGATACTCTGAATCTGATGGTGTGATTTTCATTAAGATTCTGTGACTTTTAGGTGGTGTTTTCTCCTTTTTTTTCGAAAATAAAGCAAATTCTCTCAGGTGCTTAACTTTTTTATGGGTACGACTAAACTTGATGAAACTTATATATTTGAAATTAGCATAAAATCTCATTCTTTTGATGTATCAATTGGTATCGAAATTCCTTTCCTTTTTTTTTAGAGTTTCGGTTACTATTGAGCCGGGTCGCTTCTTACTCACAGTTCGTTACCAAGAACTGCTTGATGACAAGTTACATCTCAAATACTTCATAGCGTATATTCTAGCACAGGAACAATTTATTTTTTATTTGATTGTATTTTTCAAAAGATCATTGTATCATAGAGGTGTTTCTTCAATATTGCGAAAAGTCCTATTTGAAAATAAACTCTTTACGCTAGAGTTCGATTTTTTTTTCCAATTCTTTAAGAATGATCCCATAATCACAAAGGCCGTTAATTAGAATAAATACTTCTTATGAAAGTACTAAAAAAATATTTAGCGCAAAGAGCGAGGTATAAACTAGGGGGTGAACCCAATCATATACGTAATAGTTTCTGTTCGTTTTAAGTTTTTACGTTGAAAAGTTTTCAGCTCTATTAAATCTACTCTGATAATTTGGCCAACGTTTTTTGATGAAGCTACTAAAATTGCATTTGGATTAATCTGTTTGCCTTCAATTTTTCCAAAGTCGTCCATTTTCCATTCTCAAGCCATTTTATCGCTTTTTTTTGACATTTTTTAAATTTTGGTGACATTTGTCATTTTTCAATAATGAAACGAAAGTGAAGAATAAAAAACGAGGATACATCTAGCCAGAAAAAAAAAAAGAAAAAAAAAAGATAGAAGAAAAAAAGATAGAAAAAAAAAGGAGATAGATATGCAGTATTTCGGTCGAGACCTCCACTAGCCAACTTGAGTGCAAACAATACTAAATAGAGTAAAAATTCAAGAATTACAGTGCCATCTACATATTAAATGGTGTTAAGTTTTCTCTTAACACAGCTATGAGAAATAAGTGTAGATAGCGTTTCATTTAAGGAAAATGGCGAGAATCTTGAGTTGAAAACGCTGCATTTAGCAAACTTTCCAAAATTAAAGAAACACTTTTGGGAAAATTTATAATTTTGTTAGAAAAAGTGGAAAAAAACACTTAAATAAGGCAAGAAAAGGCTTACCTACAGACAAGATGTGTTAACTATAATTATTCTGTATATTCTGAATTGATGGCACTAGAACTTTTAATTTCCATTCGAATGAGCCCTCCCGTGATATTCTAGGACCATTGGTCGATACGATCACCCCTGAAAAAAAAAAAAAAAAAATTAAATAAACACGCATCGGTGATCTTTCATCTGGCAAAAAGTGCGAAATTCTACGTTTATACAGATGGAAGCATAAAACCTATACAGTAGGGTTCTCTGATACGCTGAATCTGATGGTGTGATTTTCATTAAGGTTCTATGACTTTTAGGCGGTGTGTTTCTACCTTTTTTCGAAAACAAGGCAAATTCTCTCAGGCGCTTCACTTTTTATGGGTACGACTAAACTTGATGAAACTTATATATTTGAAATTAGCATAAAATCTCATTCTTTTAATGTATCTATTGATATCGAAATTCCTTTTTTTGAGAGTTTCGGTTACTATTGAGCCGGGTCGCTCCTTACAGTTCGTTACCACGAACTGTTTGATGACAAGTTACATCTCAAATACTTCATAGCGTACATTCTAGCACAGGAACAATTTATTTTTTATTTGATTGTATTTTTTAAAGGATCATTGTATCATAGAGGTGTTTCTTCAATATTGCGAAAAGTCCTATTTGAAAATAAACTTTTTACGCTAGAGTTCGATTTTTTTTTTCCTATTCTTTAAGAATGATCCCTTAATCACAAAGGCCGTTAATTAGAATAAATACCTCTTATGAAAGGACTAAGAAAATATTTAGCGTAAAGAGCGAGGTATAAACTAGGGGGTGAACCCAATCATATACGTAATAGTTTCTGTTCGTTTTAAGTTTTTACGTTGAAAAGTTTTCAGTTGAAAATTTTTCAGTTGAAGAAAACTTGTTTTTTTTTATTTAGTTTTTGATCGTTTTTTTTTTAATAATGGTGGGAAATCTGGCGCCCCCTTCATAGCAATGTCTCTTTTCCCCATGAAAACTTCCTCCACGGAAAGATCCTTAAACTTAACCCCCGATTCACCACCCCTTCAACTACCAGAAAAAATCCCCCTTGAAAACGTCTGTATGCTTCCCAATAACCAATACTACATGTAACTGGGCAAAGTTAATAGCTTGCAGCCCTTCCCCTTGGGACTATGGAGGAACAAGTCATCCTCAAAGACATAGTTATTATATTTTCGACCATGCTGAACAAAACAGCTATCTCAAAATTTTGATCGCGTGACTTTTGGAGAAAGATTAGTGTGGGTTGGGGCCTAGTCACCCTCCATTTTTTGGGTCACTTAAAATTGGCACTAGAACTTTAATTTGCGTTTGAATGAGCCCTCCCGTGATATTCTAGGACCATTGGGTCGATACGATCACCCCTGAAAAAAAAACAAAAAAAATTAAATAAACACGCATCGGTGATCTTTCATCTGGCAAAAAGTGCAAAATTCCATGTTTATGCAGATAGAAGCATAAAACCTATAGAGTAGGGTTCTCTGATACGCTGAATCTGATGGTGTGATTTTCATTAAGGTTCTATGCCTTTTTGGCGGTGTTTTTCCCTTTTTTCTAAAATAAGGCAAATTCTCTCAGGCACTTAACTTTTTATGGATACGACTAAACTTGATGAAACTTATATATTTGAAATCAGCATAAAATCTCATTCTTTTGATGTATCTATTGGTATCGAAATCCTTTTTTTTATAGTTTCGGTTAATATTGACCCGGGTCACTCCTTACTTACAGTTCGTTACCACGAACTGTTTGATGACAAGTTACATCTCAAATACTTCATAGCGTATATTCTAGGACAGGAACAATTTATTTTTTATTTGATTGTATTTTTTAAAGGATCATTGTATCATAGAGGTGTTTCTTGAATATTGTGAAAAGTCCTATTTGAAAATAAACTCTTTACGCTAGAGTTCGAATTTTTTTCCAATTCTTTAAGAATGATCTCTTAATCACAGAGGCCGTTAGTTAGAATAAATACCTCTTATGAAAGTACTAAAAAATATTTAGCGTAAAGAGCGAGGTATAAACTAGGGGGTGAACCCAATCATATACGTAATAGTTTCTGTTCCTTTTAAGTTTTTACGTTGAAAAGTTTTCAGTTGAAAAGTTTTTCAGTTGAAGAAAACTTGTTTTTTTATTTAGTTTCTGATCGTTTTTTTAAATAATGGTGGGAAATCTGGCGCCCCCATCATAGCAATCTCTCTTACCCCATGAAAAACTTCCTCGACGGAAAGATCCTCCCACTTAACCCCCGATTCACCACCCCCTTCCACTACCAGAAAAAATCCCCCCTGAAAACGTCTGTATGCTTCCCAACAACCAATACTATATGTAACTGGACAAAGTTAATAGCTTGCAGCCCTTCCCCTGGGGACTATGGAGGGAACAAATCATCCTCAAACATAGTTATTATATTTTTCGACCATGCTGAACAAAATGGCTATCTCAAAATTTTGATCGCATGACTTTTGGAAAAAAATTTGCGTGGGATGGGGCCTAGTCACCCTCCATTTTTTTGGGTCGCTTAAAAATGGCACTAGGACTTTTAATTTCCATTCGAATGAACCCTCCCGTGCTATCCTAGGACCATTGGGTCGATACGATCACCCCTGAAAAAAAAACAAAAAAATTAAATAAACACGCATCGGTGACCTTTCATCTGGCAAAAAAGTGCGAAATTCCACGTTTATGCAGATAGAAGCATAAAACCTATACAGTAGGGTTCTCTGATACGCTGAATATGATGGTGTGATTTTTATTAAGGTTCTATGACTTTTAGGCGGTGTTTCGCCCTTTTTTCGAAAATAAGGCAAATTCTCTCAGGCTCTTAACTTTTTATGGGTACGACTAAACTTGATGAAACTTATATATTTGAAATCAGCATAAAATCTCATTCTTTGATGTGCCTATTGGTATCAAAATTCCTTTTTTTTAGAGTTTCGGTTACTAGTGAGCCGGGTCGCTCCTTACTTACAGTTCGTTACCACGAACTGTTTGATGACAAGTTACATCTCAAATACTTCATAGCGTATATTCTAGGACAGGAACAATTTATTTTTTATTTGATTGTATTTTTTTAAGGATCATTGTATCATAGAGGTGTTTCTTGAATATTGGGAAAAGTCCTATTTGAAAATAAACTGTAAGTTTTAGCACCCCATTTTAAGCTGATAAAATATGGCGTTTATTAGTTTTAAAAGGAAATCTAAGTTTCTACCAGTTTTAGTGCAAAAATAACAATACTGGCCTAAGGAGGGCCAAAGATCTACTGGGTCAGGGATCAACCGGGTAAAAAACTTGATATAGCCAAATTATTTAAACCCGTGGCTCCCAACATAGGGCGCAGTCCCCACCAGCGGGGCATGGCAATATTTTAGCGGGTTATGGGCAGGGCGTGCACCTCTCGGCTGACTAAACTTTAGACATTTAGAACCTTGAAAAAAAACACTTTTCATGTGAATGACGTCATATCCAAATGCATTTAAATGACGTTACATCCAAATGCGTCATGTGAATGACGTCACATCCAAAGAGCAGAAAAGATACAGATAGTATTGCCATAACGTTGTACATTGTATAAAAGGTGTTGTATTCAGACAATACTTCCACTAGTATAAAACATGCCTAGAGGACGACCCAAAGAAAGATACCAAGTTAATAGCCATTTAAAGCTTCTTTCAGGTGAACACACACAAAATTTTGAATAACAAAATCTAAATACCACAGGGGGGGCGTAAGGGTTTAAGAAATACATAGGTGGGGCATGGTCCAAAATGGCTGAGAACCACTGGTTTAGACCTATAGAAAAGTTATTTGTGGAGTACCCCAGCTTGAACAGGCATAACTGGCAAATTAAGATATGTTGTTCATACAGAATGACTGGCTGTCAGAGATTGTTTTGAAGTTTCGTTAAGGAGAGTAGTTATGCCTCTTTAGAACTATAACAGATCTCCTGTTCCCACAAGTTTTTTGGTCCTGTTAAATCTTAATTTCTTGGCGAATGAATAGGTCATTCTATGGATTTCCTGGTCCTTTGCAAGACTTGTCATAGGATGTGACAACGAAGAACTAATATGACAAAACAAGAAGAAGGTGAAAAAATAAGGTCAATACAAATATTTCAATTGAAACCTCCTTTTAGAATTCTGACTGCAAAAGGAAGAATAAACAAATCTCAAAGCTGAAAATTAAAGCGACCGTCACACTTGAACAGTGTATAGGTTACTGAAGAAAAAAACTCGACGAAAAATACAAACACTCAGAACTAATAAGAGCATTTAATGCTACAACATTTGTGATACTCTGTTTTATATTGATTTTCCGTATTTTGTTTTTCATCATATTTTGTAACCTAATGAAAATTCAGATGTTTCAAGTCCTGGACTTAGATTAGCTTTTAAAAAAGACTTGTGCAAAATAAATTGTCAAACAATAGTTCGATATGCACTTCAAAAACTTGGTTTTTTGGTCTTCTATTCAATAATCTTTTTACTGTTTAAATGAGAAGGTGACTCGCTTTTAATTTTTTATTTCCAAGGTCTGTCTTTTTCTGCGTTTTTTTGCTCAAAACACGGCTCAGTGCAGGTTGTGACCAAAATTTCTATTTCCATTCTTTTTTTACTGGTCATAAATCACCTCGTTTTTCTATATTCTCTCTTATTGTGAACGATAGATGAAAAAGACCCAAGATAAACGGTGAATATTAATGGATAAGGCAAAAATAAAGTAGACCCTAGGATACTAGGAAGAGGAGGAAGATCCTTAATTTTTTCATCATACCAAGGCTACCAGAAACATTTTTACAAACAGAACGTATGTGGCACTTGAATTTGAATGTTTGATCAAAACAATCACCCAGTAGCTTAAAATTCCCGAAACTAGAAATACAATGAGAAAAGAAATACAATTTAAAGTTAAACATCATATAGAAATTTTCTGAATAGGCTTAATAGATCTCTCATCTTTTCTTTTAAAAACCTGTTTTGTGGAAAATGTTTAAAAAAAATTTAATTCTGTTCAATATTTTCTTGACAATAATTAAAAAAAAAACTACTCCAGAAAATATATTCAGACAAAAGTAAACAGTTCAATTAAACCTAAAATGAGCAAAAATAAAGTCAAATAATCTTCTAAGCGTAAAACAACCACAAATCGCCATCAATAAAAAAATAAACCCAAAACAAACAGAAATTACAATAATGAACCGAGTCAAACTAAAAGCGAACAGAAATTAACATTAGTAGGCCTGACAACCCCAATGCCTTCTAAAGAACAGAACATAATTTGCACTTTACGGATAACAAAACATATTTTGAATGCTTTACACTTTTTCTTACTTTAATGAAGAAAATAATATCAAGACTTTAAGTAATAAATATTATTATATGTATACTACACCGACAATCCGCGTTTATTTTTTTGTTTTTTTAAAAAAAATAAAGACCTTAAGAAATGAATATCAGTATATGTGTTCTAAACTGAAAAATACTCATTCATTTGTTTTGACATTCATTTGGAAATTGTGGAAGTGGTAGGACTTTCATTTTTGACACGTTCAAATACTTGCTTTGGTGTGTCTGCTGTAAGAATGCATCATTATTATTCTTATTATATTTGCTTCTTTTCAATAATTCTATTTCCATAAAGGTTGGAATCCTTCTTTGCCCAATAAATTTTAATTCATCAGACATACACCGGCTATTTCAATTAGCTTAACTTAAAGATACCTCCGCTTTTTATATCGTTTGTAATAAATTGTCAAGTCATAAATCTTATTGACATCCCTTTAGAGTTTAACAAGTATTTGAACCCTAATAAATAACGCACGACACAATTTACACCAGTTTTAATAAAAGACTAAATTGAATGTCATAAGGTATTGCAACATTACTCGTTGTTAGAACAAGCTCTAAAATACTGGAAAAAACTACTTATTTAACCAAAAATTAGGGATTTTCTAGAATTTAGAGAAAGAATGGAACAAAAAGGTCACCAGTCGAGTCAAAGCTAAGGACCAAAACGAATATAAGATACAAATCTTAGAGAAATAGGGGTGGTCATGTGTTTATTTTCAAGATGGGAAGAAAAGGAACTTCACCAGTTGGGTAACTGACTACTCTTTAAATATCTTCGACAACCACCTGTCTTCTCTCAATTCTTTTAGATATAATGTTAGTACAACATCATTGAACCTTTTCGTCAATTTGTCAAACGGAGATCTCCTATTTATGTGCCTTGAGCTGAGTTGTCAGTTAAAGCGTTTTAATTTCCCTTTTGGATTTTGGCCCTATCTTTAGTTAGAGCTGAATGTTTCATTTTGAGGACCTATACCTTTGGTTTATTAGAGCTTTAAATCTCTCAGATAATTTAAAGTCGTCTTTAGATTTACTCGTGCTTAATTCCTTTGATTAAGGTATTTTATTAACCTCTATTCTGATCATAACAACAAGCTGTGATTACCTTTTAATTAGCTCGAGATCCTTCTTAGATTTTAATTTTATTTGGGCACTGGTTTTATAATTTTTTCTTTTCCCCCTTTCTTACTTGAGTGCGAGTGAGTCAAATCTATAGCATTAGTGAAAGATTTAAAATTAATCCAAAAAACTGAATTAAGATTTATTCATTTTTTTAAGGACCCCAGTGGGATCTTAAAGTTATGTATTTTTAATAAATCTCACAGGTGTAATTGAAATTTCTTAGACACTGGTTTTTGTTTACCTCCTAGACTTATTCTCTAGTGTCAATACGGTGGAGTTTGAATCCTGAGGAGAGGGTCTGCCCCCCCCCCTCAACTCGTTCTTTTACCTACCCAATCTTTTTTTCTGCTGTCAATACGGCTAGGCTAGCAATTATGTCAATATAAATGAGCCAGGGAGAGTATAAAGTCTTATAGGCAGGGCTGGGTGCGCGTTGGAAATCTAAAATTCCATCCACAAACAAGAGAAATACACTTAATGACATCCTCCTTGTTTAAATTATAGTTTACCTAGGATCCAAGAGACATTTGTTCTTGCTAAGTGAAATAATTGGTAAATACCTTGTTTTCAGTTGAATCAATAAATTTGAGTCTAATTATTTTGGTTATTCCAAGTTCTCTTAGCTCCCTTTGTAAACCCTTTATTTTTCTTTCCCTCATCCTGCTTGAAATACTTCTGACATCAAAATAAAACTTGAAATAGTAGTACCTCCATTTCCCAATCGGCAGAATTCACCTTTTCAGATAATTTGGATTAAAGGATTTTAATACTTTCAGACTCGGGCCTTAACAAGTGTATTCTGGTAGAAATATTCAGTAGTTCTAAACTTTACCATAATCCTTTTCTTCTCGGTGACAATCAGCTTTGGAAGAAACAATCTCCTTGGATAACTGTTGTACAAACATATACCAATTGTCTTCGAAGGAAAACCATTGGGAAAAATCAATCAAATACGGAATTAAGCATTCTCTTTTTACTTTTTATTTAAATTAACATTAAGGACAAGTTAACACCGGATTCGAGTACCGATTCGAACTACATCGCCTAAATTAAGCACTACCACATTTGGTTGTTTCCTTAGGGTTTTTGGGTAACTAGTTTTATCGGTTAAAATTGATACACTTAGGAACAGCGTTTAGCAACACCAGTTACCGAAAGTTATGTAAAGAGGGTAACCTTACACTACCCCCACAAACATATCTTTTAACCTGCGCATTCTTTCTTCTTAAGTTTCGTTTTGACTCTTTGTAATTGTTGTTTTTGTAATTATTCTATTAAGCATTTCTTTCTTCTTCATTTTTGATTATCAATCCTTTAGTGATTTTTTTCAATGCGCTTTGAATTAGCTACTCTGATTGGTCTTGTCACATTCGATTGTCTAGGTTGTTTATTTTCATTCATTGTGAATTTACATTTCTCAGGTCGTCCTCTTGATCTCGTCTCATTTGATGTTTCAGTTTTTCGTTTTGAACAATTGTTAATTTACGTTTAAGTCCTCTTGGTATTATGAAATTGCTTGAAACGGCGTTTGTAAATAAAAGCATTTCACTTGGTATTTTATACTTAGCTATGTTTCATGTATAATTTTGGATGTGCTATAGATATTAAAAAAGATATGACCACTCCTGTGGCTAGACCCCAGCACCGTGCCGGTGGATCGACCGAACGCCACTAACTAGAGACCCGGTTGACTACCACCAAAATGTCACTATGCCACCATGTGGCGCATCACCACTGGCAGAGGCGGCGGCGTTCGGGCTGACTTTGAATTAATTTTTGCGGCAATTCTTTGTCGTGTCAACCGCAAAGTTGGAGCTTTTCTTTTTCGTGTGGTATAGTATTTCGATTTTCCCGATTAGAAATCAAGCAGGGCTTCCACTATCCCCGAATTTTTGGTATTTTCCCGGAAATCTATGCGTCAACCCGAAAAAAATTTGGTTCCCCAAAAATCACCCAATCACGGTGCCACCCCTATCGATTTATCACCAGTGACTTTCCCTGCCAAATATTACTTTGCATGCCATAATTCTTCACTACTCTCTTGTTCGTTAATTTTCGTCTCTTTTGTTACTTTGCAAAAAAAAAAAGACAGATTCAATTGCAATATACGCAGTTCTTCACATGTTGACAAAAAAATTTATCGTCTTTATGAAATGAGATTAAATCATTTCGAATGCAGTTTCCCAATCGCAAGTTCTTGCATCATTTGTAGTCAAGAATCTTATTTTTAAGTTGAATAGAACGTATTCACTACAATACAGCTTCAGTTGGATTTTGAAATTGATAGTCGACAGATTGTTTGTACAGCTGAATCGTAAGTTTGCAGAATTTGTTTTCTTTTGCTGTTTTTAGATAAGATGTTTTTAATGTTTAATACACAATTGTTGAACGCCTGATAGATTAAAGAAAATACAATCTTCTTTGTGAAAAAAGTTTACCCCCCCCCTCCAAAAAAAAAAACCCTTCTATTGAGACAAAATTTAGCTATAGACTAAGCTATGTACAAGGTTGGGGAATTACAGATTGAAATGGAAGTTACCCCAAAATATGATTCATAAAAAAAATTGTAAATTATTCCCTATAGAGGGAGGGGATAAAGGGCTATCATGTTTAAGTGGTAATACCTCATTTTTTTAATTGAAAGCAGGAATACCACCCCCCCCCCCCCAAAAAAAAAAAAATTTTTTATATTATTTTTTTTTTATTTAAAGTGAAGACGGAAGAAAACTATATCAAATTCCCTGGGAAACCATTGAAATATTTTGATAGACCCAGGCCCCCCCCCCCCATATTTGAACTTGTTCATTGTTTTAGGTATTTTGTAATTTGTCATGGGCTACTTGCCTAATTTGGATTTTTTTTGTGTTCTCCCTTTCAATTATATTATTTGGATCTTATTGAATTGCCAAGGCGAATCTATGAATCAGTTTTCCAATAATTTGAGGTACATCTAAATAATTTTGACATTTTCGTTGTTGTCGTTGTACCCCTTTACTCATACCCTCATTTATTTTTCAAGGAATACTAAGCTGTTTAATGTTATTTCGCGTGTTTTTTTGAACCATATAGTGACCTAGTTAATATTTATTAAGTAAAATTTTTTAATATAAGGCTGAGACGGTATCCTATCAAGGTGGTATCCAGAGGGGGGGGGGAGGATAGGGAGGTACTACATTTAAACGAGAATATCTCCAGTTTTCTTAGGGAAATCAGGGATGCCAAAAAAGTTAATTATTTTTTTTAATTTAAAGCAGAGACGGTATCCTACTATGGTGGTATCCAGGGGGGGGGGGTAGGGAGCTATCATATTTAAATGATAATACCTCGATTTTTTTTTAACCAGGGATGCCATAGTTAAGTTATATATTTTTTTATTTAAAGCAGCGACGGTATCATATCAAGATGGTATCCAGAGGGGGGGACATAGGGTACCACATTTGTTATGAAAGCAGGGGGGAGGGGGAAGCAAGGGGGGGGGGGGTATTTTTTTTTTTATTCAAGTGATAGTACCTTGATTTTTTTTTATTGAAAGCAGGGGGGCCAAATTTTTTTTTTGAATTTAAAGTAGAGACGTTATTGTATCAAAGTGGTATCAAGAAGGGGGGGGGGGTAGAAAGGTAGGTACTTGTGCACCAATTGGTACACACTGCTATAGACTGTCCAACGAATGCAGACGTGGTGATCCGTACAGCGGTTAATTGCAATCTACATTGATCGAAGAGCGCGGTTTCTCATTGAATTTACAATATTTAAACTGTTGTTTTTTGGGGGGTTTAGAGGGGGAAAGGTACCTAGGTTAGGTTAGGTTACGCATTTAATATATGCTATGCCTTATCCCCCACCCCCCTAATGTGCAAATATATAGCCGACATTTTGTTTCTAAACCATTATATATTCATCCTATTTTATTTATATCTATTAGCATTAAACTTGACTTCTTTTGTGTGTACCATTTAGTGCACAAGTACCGGGTGGTATTATATTTTAATGATAATATGTCAAATTTATTTATTTTTTAAAGCAGGAATGCCAAAAAGTTAATTATTTTTTAATTTAAATCAGAGACGGTGTCCTATCAAGGTGGTATCCAGAGGAGGTGGGGTTAGGGAAGTATTATATTTAAATGATAATATCTTGAATTTTTTTTATTGAAAGCAGGGATGCCAAAAAGTTAATTATTTTTTTAATTTAAAGCAGAGACTGATCTTGTAGAACATTATATGGCTGCTTTAAAAAAAAATACAAAAGGTAGTGTGAAGGGAGGTGAGAGACTTTTACAAGAATATGACAGTTTGGTTGCTACCAGTAGCTACTAGGTGGAGTATCCTATGTATAAAATTCGTGTTCTTGTGGGAAGTTTTATATTGGTAGGACCCACCAATAATTCGTTAAAAGGTTTATTGAACACCGAAACTCAATAGAAAAAACCCTACAATTTAGCAAGCCTCCAGAAACTTTCGTTTCAGCTTTAGCAGAGCATATTTGGCTTCAACCAGATCATTTTGTAAAATTTGATGAAGCCTTAGCTATTTCAAATGATAAGGGTTACACTCAATGGGCGAGGGAAGCCATAGAAATTAAAAAACATACGTTTGCTAACCTTACCATAAATAGGGACACAGGTAATTTAAATATTGACCCAATTTATGATAACCTTCTAAAGAGTGAATCAACAGTCAATAAGGGAGTTAAGATTTTAAATAATCACCAGGGGACTATTTTACCTGTTAGACCTAAACGATTTGCTTCAGTAATAGCTAACAAAAGGATTATTTCGCAACAGAATAATTAAAGTAATTTAAAGTTTTTTCATTTTTCCTCAGTTACTCTGGTGTCCTCACTGAAGTAACTCTATAATAGCATCTTTTCTCTACGTGGATCAGTTTGCGCCAATTGTACATTTTTGTTTGTTTTTTTTGGTGGTGGTTTTATTGGTTTTTAGTTTTATCTTGTTTTTTTTTTATCCTGTTCTTCTTGTGTTTCTTTCGTGCTGAAGACGCCTTGTTTGGATACAGGCGAAATATCCGCGTTGTTTTGCATTTGTTGTATTTTTTTCTCTCCACTGGCCACAATCTCGTTTTTTTTTTTTTTTAGATTTTTCTCTTTGTTGGTTTTTGTCATGGCTGGCCAGTTTGGCTTAAGATCTTTCATTTGATAAAAATCTAGTTTTACTTCAAGATGCACTTCGTCGTGCGGACTAACATAGACCGCATCGTGAGAGACCCGCCACTGCTGTCAATGTCACTGATCCCCACCCCCCAAAAAGGAAACATCTTCTCAAGATTCTGCAACAACAACAACAGCACAATCAAAGGAGAAGGAATTGAATTCAATAGTAACATCAATTGGAAACCTATTGCCAAACACCTATCGGGAACAGAGTAAAAGAGTATTAACATATCTCATGCTGGAAAGTGGTGATGATTATCAAGTTCAAGTCGATAACACCGGGGAACGAATTATAATTCAGGAAAAAAGTCATAATCTACTCAATTTAATTTCTGATATGGTTACAAATCATAAAGGTTTTTTATCATTTGACAATAATCTATGCAGGTTTCTAAATATATCAAACTTCCCCAAAAGTCTTATTGGCAATGAGTAAATTCTAAAGAAATTAAGGGAATGTAGTAGAGGCGTCAGCCCTCCAACAACGCCATTTAAAAAAGAAGCAGAAGAAGAAGATTTTAAATCAATCTTGGAAAATACCAGCACTCCTAGTAGCAGCAACAGCAATGATTTGATAACACTGACGAACATGGCTAGACAAAAGCGAAGACGTATTGATATCAACTCACCGTCACAAGCACCACCCTCCAGTGTGCAAAAGGGTAGTGGGAAGTACACTACGTGTTTGCGTTCAAAATGGATGAAGTTTTAAAACATAACTATGAAAATATTGGTGAAGTGGGAAGTCTAAGTACCCCCACAACACTTTCTAAAGCTGCCTGTGACGTCGGTGGCATCAGCAGCAGCATCACTTTAAAAAATGCAAAAAGATTATCTAGAAAATTAACCGAGTTACACTCTGCATCAGAATCACAGGCTTCGTGGCAAACAATATCGACAAACTAAAGACTTTTCTCCACTGCATATAAGCAAACAGATCTTTTAACTCTAGACGAGATTCAAAGACGGTACAATGCACCCTAAAAATATATTCTAGTGGCAATCAGTGTCTTTAGTCGCTATGAATGTGCCATTCCATTGCGATCAAAGAAAGATGTTAAAGTTGCTCATGCTTTAGAAAGTATTCTTGCAAGATTGCTATGGAAAAATTCAAAGTGATGAAGATAGCGAATTTGTTAATCCACATGTGCAAAAGGTTCTATTTAAATATAATACAAAGCTCTATCATAGTCACAGTCCGATAAAGGTTGCATTGGCTGAGCAATTGATAAGAACGATTCGTCTATTAATTTCAAGATATTGTACACTGAAAAATACTGCTGTTTTTATTCTTGATTTAGATAATATCATACAAATATATATAACCAACGACCTCATCGATCACTGTCCAGTGTTAGCCATCAGGAAGTTCATTGCAGTGATAATATATTTGACACTTTTCTTAAACAGTATTCCAGTGAAAAAAACAAACAAAAAAAAATGTGAAGAAAAAATTCAATGTCGGCGATACTGTTCGAATTAATAGAACCAGCATATTTTCGAAAAGCGGAATTACTTATAGAGCAGTGAACTTTTTAAAGTGTCCAAAATCCTAGGCACCGAACCCACGACATATCGTCTATGAAACACAAAGATGATGAGATCCTCGGTGGTTTTTCCGAATATGAACTACAAAAAGTTAGAAACAGTAGTGAAATTTATCAAATTGAAAAGATGTTAAAGAGCCCGTACTCGCAGGGCAAAGAGACAGTTGCTTATTCGGTGGATAGGATAAAACTCTGATTTTGATTCTTGGGTTGCAGTTGAAGACATTAACAATAACCAATGATTTGTTTGTGACATTCATGTCCAATGTCTCCAACCCTCTCTAGAACTATTTGAATAAAACAAGTGATTTTTGGACGAAACTCTTTTCCAACTATCAAATTTGACGGTGCGTATGAAGAGACTCTTGTCGACTGTATTCTCAAAAATACCTATGATATCCTGAGAAAAGATCGTAAATATGACATAAAAATTAGACCCTATGATTGGCCGCCAGTCGTTAGTGAACAACATAGAATTCAAAATATCAATTGGATGGATTATCCATATGTTGAATTACTTTACGAGGAACTCACTTGTATGAATGATTATGTCGTTCTATCAATAAAAGAGTTTTCAGCTTGTAAAAAAGGAGCCTTTCATTTCAACTATTCAAAGGAAATGGGCAAGATCTACATTAGTTCAACCATTGCCAGTAAAAATGTTATTCTCAATGATAATCTCAAAGATGTTCTTGACTTTAAACTTAATATAATCAATGGTGAAAGTGCCGGAAACACTAATGTTATTTTTGCTGAGTACCCGCCTGCCTTCTCCACGGACATTTGTATATTTCTTTATGCTTCATTGTTGAAACATCCAGAATTGGCAATAGCAATGCTCCCCTCCTACGAGTTCTTGAACAAAAAAATAATCAAGATCATATTCATCATTACAATATAAAGCATCTTCAGTATATCCCCGTAAACACTTCCTATTTGGAACTCTGTAAGTTAACACTAAGAACTGAATTAGGTCATCTTCTAGCAATATCAAAAGGTTTGGCTGTGATTACTTGCCTTTTTGACCCATCTTTATCGGTGTTCAAAAACAAGATGTCTAATAGAAAAAAGTGGTATTCATTTGTCCTGATATTGACTGCTATGTTAATACTCTTGGCCAAAGACAGCTGGGCAATGGAGTGGACTATTACAAAGGTCGTTCATCAATTTCTAGCTATGGTCTTGGCAGTTGGTTTTCTAAGCTGTTTCGCCCTGCACTACCTCTGGTTGAATCCAACAAAATTGAAAAAAAATATATTGTACCGACTGTGACAGATTTTGCATCCTCTACACTATACGATTCGAGCTCTGGCAAGGATTTAAAAAAAAGTTCTTTGGAAAATCTTAGTTCCAGTGCGCGAATCCTTGGCGAGCAATTGAAATCTCAACAAAATGAAAAGGTTTAAAAAGGTCGATAAACAGTGCACCACTCATCAGTCATTACTCAGGTCAGAAACGAAAGACATTACCCCTGTCAAAGAAAAAGAAGGAAAAAACGAAACGTAAAATAAACAGAAGAAGAAGCCCTAGGATAAGAATTGTTAGATCGAAAATGGATTTCTATTCATAGACAGAACAATGGCATATCTACCGCATAAGGATTCTCATCCTTCAGTCACCTCATCTTTAAATCTATTCAATGCAGAAAATGTTGATGTGAGTGTAAAACATGGATACTATGAACAATTTTATCCACAATAACTGCTCTCCGATAATATCCACTTTCAAATTTATTCCAATGAAGACTACTTTATGGACATGTCTTCGACATTTATAGATTTACATATGATAGTCAAGAAATACGACAATGGAATGCCAATTCGTCTGATGGAATATCCTATATAAATTGTATATTACATAATTTATTTCGTCAAATTAGTGTCTACATAAATGGCACATTGGCGAGCACAAGCAACAATCTCTCAAATTATACAAGCTATATGCAGTTCATGTTCATGACACCCAAGTCATACAAGGAATTGAGAGGCATCTCCAATGGATATGAATCTATTACAGATACTGATAGTACAGATGGACTTAAAAATACTACAACTAGTGAATTACATCTAGTTGGAAAAAAAAATATATCATGAGATATTTAATATATCCCAATGGCTACTACCAAATATTAAAGTGGATATAAAATTGACGCTTGCTCGATCCAATTTCATTTTACGAAAGCAACTTCCTGCCAATCCTGATGTAACTCTCTCTCTCTCACCTCGGCAATACTACATGTACGAAAGCAGCAGGTTATGAGTTCTGTTGCTTTGGCAGCGGAAAACCTGAGAGCCAGTGGAAATAATATTAAACTACTTGTTCCTCATAAAATCACCAATCAACGTTATATTACCACAGGCTCCTGCACCTTCGCCGACTCATCCCTTATCAATGGCGAAATTCCATCAAAATTAGCATTGGTATTTGTAAAAAGCGATAGTGCAATAGGATTGTGGACTGGCTGCCCACATAAATTTTAGATGTTTGGGCTTTCATCCCTTGTCTGCAAAAGTAAATGGAATCCCACTCTACAATCTATCTTTTGATAAATCTTATAGGACATTGTAGGAGGTGACAGTGCAAACCCTAGATCATGATTCACAATTATTTGAAAATGTTATAACCGAAGAAATGTTCGCTAAAACACAGGGTATCATTGTACTAGACTTGTCTGGCACTCAAAATATGAGTAAAGTACAAACGGAGTTTGCTTTTAGAGTGTACATTTGCCGACCCATTACCTGAGAGTATCGCACTAATCTCGTTAAATCAATTTGAAAAACCTATTGGGAAATTACTCCCGAAGGCAGTTTTCTACTAGACCTTGCACCATGAACACTAGTCAAATAATCAGTGTATTTAATATGGACCCCTACATTTCCAAATACAGATCCTATTGTCTACCATTGGACTTCCTTGGAAAAATTCAAAGTGCAAACAATACCCTAATCATTGTTAATAGCAGTCCGTCAACTGTGAATACCGGCCATTGGTTGTGCATCTTTCAAACAATGAAGACTATTGAATTTTTTGATCTTCTCGGCCTACCCTATACATTTTACACTCCATGCATCATCAACTATATTGAAAGCAGTGGGAAAACTATTATTCAAAATCGGAAGAGAGTGCAGGATCTAGTGACTAAAAGTTGCGGTTTTCATGCGCTACTATATTTCATCTTCAGATGTCGCAGTTATGCTTACAAGCAGTTTCTCAACATTTACGTAGACAATCCATGTCTGAACGACTTTATGGTGGAAAATATCCTCTGAGACCTGCATAATATTGATTTTAGTGCCCTACGAGTAAAGTGTTTTAAAAATGTGTAATTTTTTTATTAGTAAAAAAATATATAGACACAACAACAATGTCTTTATTCTTCACTTTAAATTTCTTCTTTGGTGTATAGGCAAAAGTCAAGAACCACTAATGCTGGTTGATCATTTGAATTCAGTGTATATTGATCTTGATTGGCTGCAAAGTCAGGGTCCCTTTTTCTACAGTACAATGTAACTTCACTCTTATCATATCTCTTTGCATAGTCAATTATACTATTTGCATTCATATTGTGCAATTCACTTGTTTCAATTTGTCTATTTGAAGCAATATCACATACAGTGCTTTCAAGTGGTGAATCACATTCTGTTACAGCCAAATAAAAATCACTAGGTTTATAGTCATAATAAGCAGTGCTGTCACAACGATGACGTAGAAACCAAATTGTCTTGTTACCCCAACAGTTGAATCGTAGACCTGATTCTTCCTCCTAAAATAATTTAAAACAAAGACGATACCAATCTCGCAGAAATAAACTAAAATCTCGTTTAGGGTTCTTTCCAATCATACCAGGATAAGTATTCTCCCATTGACCACATTTGTCATAGTGACAATTGGAGCATAGTTGGCCTCTAGGGTGACAGTCACAAATCTCTTAGAGACATGAATTACAGCCTTTAATTTGTACTGCATATCCTCTATGTAATTTACAAGGATTGCATAATTTGCACTTTTCATTGTATTCATCAATAATTGTACAATTCTCATATGATGACCAACTGCCAAGAGTGTACATACATAGTGGACATGTATGGAACATTTGTTTTGGTTACCGATGTCAACTCTCTCCCAGCTAAAAAGAAACTGATCAATGTTCGATAAATTCAGAGGAGGATAGGAGAGAGAGAGGAGTAACTCTTTGACGTTATATAACCTGTTTTGAAGAGAGAGTCATCTCCATAGAATCTATAGCAATGTCTTCAAAAGTATATCCACGATATTATTCTGCTTTGTTTCAATTAATATATCAATAAATTGAGTAAAAGCATTTGAGTCACGTCGTAAAAGCTTCATACAATAGTCCAATGGGGAAAATCATTCCCCATTATATTGTTAAGTGTTCCCTGAGAAAATATCTTCCGTTGAAAAGATAACTCGAGAAAATCGTCATCTAGGATCAAACATTTTTTCTATAATCACAAGATATGACTTAATTCTCTCTTTCTGAAATTCATTCATTTATCAATCCTAACACTCTCAATGCTGACTCTAGACTAACCACGCTTCACTCTACTTCAAGAATATTCGATAACCTATTCTAAAAAAAAACTAACAAAAAGAAAGGGGACATTTTCGATTTTAAACAATTTTATTGTGTGAGCATAATGACAACAATAATATATTACACATATACAATTACCGATGTAACTTATTGTCCTCTATATACTTCACTATTGCATTTAAAGCACTTTGAATTCTATGTATATGTACTATATCAACTTTCGCAGCGAAGCATAATTGGTCCACCAATTTAAAATTACTCAAAGATAAAACATATCTTGCATATAGTTCCTCCCACTCGAGACAAAGTCTATATCTTCTCGTGATCTCTACCGCAATGTTTTGATGCTCTTGTATCATTGCTGCTGCTACCAGCTCCACTATGAACTTCTAATAGTGTAAACATTCCACTCATTATTGTAAATATATATCTTGCCAAATAAATAAACGAGTAAAGTCAAACTGTTCTCAATTCTTGAATTCTATTCTCACATTAATAACAACTATACTGAAAATCCTTTCTTATATTAGTTGCGTCACTCCCGTTAGTATTTCTAGCTCTGTGATCGGCTTAGAAAAAAGGACGTGGTCTTTTATCGGTCAGATTCAAAGTAGGTCATTGTCCATATATGGTCTCCCGGTTGGAGTAATACCCCTACCTCTACTCTTAATTACCATGTTTGATGTAAAATGTCCCAATTATCAATAATGTATTCAATTAATTTTTTTTTAATAATTTCAATCATTGATATGAACTCATATGATTCGTATAGTTTACACACTCTAATTTTACTGATATGTACTCTAATAAATAAGAATGCTATTCGAATTTTTTTTCTAATACATAAGCTAAATAAATTGAATATTAAAACAGCAAATAGGGTAAGCTTCATATTTGTCGTGCTAAAAACAAGAAGGGCACCCGTAAAATCGAGGTTGGTTCTTCGATACCCAGGCTAAGCTCTGTGGTTCCAAAATTGGGACTGCAGCTTATTAGTTTTGGTTCGAAGAAACTTACAGCTCATTTAAAATGGGAAATGCTGACTTCTAACTTTAGTATCCATGAAAATCAGCTAAGTAATTAAAATGTCATAACAGCCCCTCTATATACATGGGCTTTATACCATATGTACACTACTATTTTATATATGTTACTATCAGTATATACAAAGTTTTTGTACTTGAGGATGGTTTGAAGGTACACGGACACTATATGATTTCAGATCGAGTTAAATGTATAGAGAACAGAAAACAACTCAGTCTGGATAAATTAACTTAAATTCATTCATAGTACAAGGTGGGTGGTTTTGGGGAAACTAATTTTTTTTTTCTTTTTTTTATCAAAATTTATAAATGTTCAATATATGCTTGTGCCAGACAGAGTTATTTCTTCAAAATTTAATGAAACCGGCCCGGCCTAGCCCACCGCAGTGGGCCCCCGCGCTTTCCGTTTCGGCCACCGCAGCGGCCGCCTCGGCATTCGGCCACCACAGTAGCAGCAACTCGGGGGATGGGGGGCCCATTTCAAATGAAAATGATGTTTATTAAATGTTTTTTTTTCTAAATAAAATAAAAAAAATGTGATATAATTTTAAGTGTATTTATTGTTTAATGAAAATTTTTTTTTACTAGTGCCTATTTAAAATAAATGTTTGTGTTTTTGTAAATAAATAAATAAATAAAAAAAATCTCAATTAAGTGTATTTATTAAATATAAAGTGCTTTTTTCTAATTGTTTTATTATTATTTTTAAAGTGCTGCTTTTATGTTAAAAATAAAATAAAATATGATTCTTAATTGGTTTTGTTCACCTTAGTATTATTCTTGAACGGAGTAGTAATAGAGAAATTATTTAGTCATTAGACATCTATAGTTTACAGTTAGTTTCTAGTGTACCATGAGTAAAATACGATATATTTAAAATACAAGATTCTTTCCTTCTAAAGATGATTCGGGCAAAAGTTAAACGTCCCCTAATTGAGTTCAAATACCGCTTCCAAGAGTCTAAATTCTTAATCAGCAAAAAGAGAAATTGCATTCTAGCTTCAGTCCAACAACGACGCTAGTCGTTTGAATTTCGCTAAGATAATTAGTAGCAAAAAAATGCTACGTACGATATTTCTAAGGAAGTTTAAATGAAAAAAAACCGTATGAACGCCTGAATCATCTAAAATATCTTAAAGAGATTATTGGACGAGGATTCACGTCCTTGGGCCAGGTGAGCCAATGGCAAGCCAGTCCTTACAGCGCAGGACGAAAGAACTGCGTTTGGTAGTGGGGTAGATGTGCTTTTTAAGATTATTCGTAAATCAGATTTGAGAGGATTCGTAAAATTGAAGCAGGTCCATTGAGATAGAAGTCTTAAACTCTTTCATCTCGGTCACCATTATTGTCATTTGAAGTGACCTATTGCTGTGCATCTAAATATGTAAGTCAATAAATCTATTGCCTTTTTATCTGTGTTTGTTTCATTTTATATGTCTGAATAGTCTGATGATAGATAATTATTTCGTAGGTCTCCAAGGTAAACGCTCCTAGAGGGAATCGGATCTCCAGATAGCTCGAGAAAAAAAGAGGCCACATTTATGTGTCTACATATTCGTTCTTCTCCCATTAATTGAGAGCGGCGCTAGCCTAGTTGACGCAATCTCCAGCGCTACAAGCGGCGCTATCGGAGAAATTTCTATCGCCACAAATATCAATCTTTTTATCGCTACAAATGGCGCGGCCTGTAGGTTGTGCTTTTTAAGATTATACGTAAATCAGATTTGAGAGGATTCGTAAAATTGAAGCAGGTCCATTGAGATAGAAGTCTTAAACTCTTTCATCTCGGTCACCATTATTGTCATTTGAAGTGACCTATTGCTGTGCATCTAAATATGTAAGTCAATAAATCTATTGCCTTTTTATCTGTGTTTGTTTCATTTTATGTGCCTGAATCTAGTCTGATGATAGATAATTAGTTCGTAGGTCTGATTTCAGAGGATTCGTAAAATTGAAGCAGGTGCATTGAGATAGAAGTCTTAAACTCTTTCATCTCGGTCACCATTATTGTCATTTGAAGTGACCTATTGCTGTGCATCTAAATATCTAAGTCAATAAATCTATTGTCCTTTTCATCTTTTTTATTCCATTTTATATGTCTGTATTTAGCCTAGCCAAAGCTAATTAGTTTGCATAAAAAACTTCTATTGCTACAAATGGCTCGAGTTGGAAATTGGAGGAAAACTGCGAACTAATTAGGCTATTAAAACTTTGTAATTTAAATTTAATTGTTAGAGAGATACAGACATATAAGTAAAGTAATTAGGCCTATTGCCGCTAAGCTACTACAAGGAAAACCTTTAGATATCTCATAGGAGATAATAACCTCTCCAAAAATAGGCTAGTGAAAAAAAAAATTATTTTGAGTTGATTCAATGCTTGTATACATATATACTACATTTTTATTTCTTTAAGTTTTAACTGGTGGAAGTTGGGAAAACTGGGTCGAGTTGACTAAATAAAAATTGTATATTGAAACAGAAATGGCTTTGTCAAAGGAGGAGGGTAAATGGAATTCGTTTTTAGTGGCTCTCGAATTAGCAAAACTTCGAGCAGCTTTGCTTGAACTTTGGCTATTAGAAATAAATTTGTATCCCCTCAAAGAGTTGGGTACAATAGAAAAAATGGAGAAAAAGCTCAATGAAGAATTGTAAAATGAAAAAAAAATAGTATTCAGTTTTTAACAAGTAGAAGCAAGTGTATAATTAGTCATTTTTTTAGTGTTAGTAATAAATACAATGTAGTAGTGCCGTATATTACTAAATAATAAAGTATTTGTACCGTGAATTGAAAGAATAAAATAAAAGATAATACGTAAAGAAAAACAAAATCTAGCTGGACCGATGAAACTTTGGTAGAAACAGAAGAATTTTAGGCATAATAGTAGCAAATGGGGTTCTAATTCAGCCTTACTACAGGTACAGGCTATAAACTTATTGTTCAAGGATAAAAAACTGCTACTTTTGGGGTTCCACCCCTGTTTCTTTTCCTTTCAGATAAATGACCTATTTTCGTTTCTTTAATTTCATTTGTGACCCTTTTGGAAGAATACAAGTAAGGTATTTTCTACAAATTGTGTAGTATTTTCCGTAACCCAGGCAGGGTAGGAATAGAGCTACAAGGCACCGTCATTATTATATTGACAGGGAGGAATATTACCTCCAAGGAGAGAGTAGAGATTTTCTAGCCATAACCCAAGGCGGGTGCATTTGGCTTTAGAAAGAGGCCATTTGACCACTCGATCGCATTACCATACCCTGGGACAGGGTATACTGTAAATAGGGTAGTACCAAACCCGATATTTGCAGAACCGTTGGGGTAAGAGCGGGAATTTTACTAACATTAGGGCCGACAAGGGGTCTCCCCTTCGAGTAAGTGGCATAGCAACCTTTTTTGCGCCATTTTTGCCTTTAAAAGTGGTGACCCCGAACATATACCCCAATAAGTGGTGCCAGCGGTAGCTAGCACTACGAACACTGCCATTTCCGAGTGTTTTAGGAGTAGAGATGCTTCAAAAATATGGCTTTTTACGACGTAATAAGCAATAGAATTACCTTTGTTGAAGCTAACAAATACTTTAGTTATATAGTTTCACAAGCAAAGGGAAGGAAAAGATATATAAATATATAATTAAATTACTTGAGGAAAAGGATGAAAAAAACGAGAAAAACGAGAAAAAACAATAAGTAAGAAAACAAAAGTGGAAGCTTAGCATTCGGCGAAAGAAACCGTTAATCACAGAAAATTGAGGCATAGGGATGGGTCTTAAAAGGCTCTCCTTTACCTACACAGATGACCTTCATCTGAATAATGGTGATAGAAAAAAATTCAAATTCTGAATTAGCTCCGCAAAATGAGTGAACAAGAAAATTTGAATTTTAAACCATGGCTGCTTTAGAGCCATATAGATCTAAAACAAGCCAGTGTTCATGCTTGTTTACAAAGAATGTAAGCCCACAGATGACCTACACAGATGACCTTCACGTGAATAATGGTGTTAGAAAAAATTCAAATTCTGAGGTAGCTCCGCAAAATGAGTGAACAAGAAAATTTGAATTTTAAACCCTGGCTGCTTTACAGCCATGTAGATGTAAAACAAGCCAGTGTTCATGCTTGTTTACAAAGAACATAAGCCCACATTAGGACAAACAGAGAGATATTGATAATTCTGGTCCGCTCTTATGGTTACTCAATGACGAATCATCCTCAAGTTTAGTCTGATTATAAATCAATAGAGTTTAGTCGAATATCAGATAGATTTTATATCAGATAAATACGATCTGATAGTAGAAATCAAATAGAGCGAAGCCAATAGCCCCTTATCCAATTAGTCAACAAATAGATTGTGCCTAGAAAGCTTATCATGCTAGAACAGAAACCTTATCACGGAAACAATTACACAGGGCGTTAATAGGTGACACGTAACTTTTAAATATATAATATAAATATATAGTATATATGTAATGCAAGTGATGTCAAAACGTCGGCGATCAGGGAGAAAGGCCCACGGCGGGAAGCTTGTGGTCGACCGATGGTGACAAATAGTGTTTTTAGGTCCTGTGTTGCACATTTTGCCTACTAGATAGCTACCTTAAGAAAAAACAACTATTGCCTTAATATATTAGTAGGCGTTGAAAGCGGGGCGGGGAATCATTGAGCTACATTAAAAAATATTTGAACATGGACCTTATCAAGGCTACTTGATTTTGATCTTCTAACTCAAAAATTAGAATTGACATGTATTGCGTAAAATCAAAATTTGTTTTTTTATGCAATTTTTTATGCTATTTCCTGCCTTTGACATTATTTAAGAAGTATGCTTACTTAATATTTTCTTTGAGAATAATTAAAAATACATGAATGTATTTTTTTTGGGTCGAGTGTTATTTGTATTGCTGGGGTCAACTCCCCTCGCACACGTTAGGTCCCCTAGTGGATAAATATCCGCGTTATTTGCGCTTATTAATTTTATGGGTTATTTGTAATGATGGCAAATATCAGACTTAACTTATTGCTTTTTTATAAACAGATACCATTCAACACAATTAAGAAAGGTCGTCAAAAGTCTGTCTATTGTTCTTAAAAACTGCTTATTTGAAAATGTCAATTTTCTTTTTATGTTGTTCTATTTATTTAAGAGCGAGAGAGAATCAGCATATGTAGCTTTTATTTTTGTAGCTAGACATAAGACATACCTTAGTACTTCAGTTTAATTAAATCTACGTTCAATGTTTTGTTACAACAAGCATCCTTGATTGCTATACTTTGCGCACCTTAGACTAAATTAGTCTATGTTACTAAGGGTTTGATTAAGTTTAGATGTCTTATTTTTGTTAGTGTTATTTCTATGCCCTTTCAAAGGATAATAGAAGGGTTGGAACAGAAAATAACCAAAGGTAGGAAGCTCGTGGTCTACTGAGGACGACAACTGGCGTTGGACCACGTCTTGTGGGAAGCCTGGGGAGGAACTCAAGGCCCATGATTGTTTTTTGTAATTTTTTTTGTGTAAACGACCGTAGGAAGGGATATTTCTCAGTCCTTCAAGTGTAAGAAATTAGTCTTTTTATGCCAATCAGGGCCAGTCAAAGCAATACTTAAAGGTTGAATAGAAACTTCAGTGAGCTAAGTTTTCGTTTTTGGATCTGAATGCTTTGAAAGAGAAACAGAGAGTTTACTTTCTTATAGTTCCAAGACGAAAAAAAAAGAGAAAAGCGTTTTAATTTCATTATATTATATCTATGACGTATGCTGTCCTACAGCTCTGTGTTAAACATTACTTCCAAAGAGAAACAGAGACATTAATGTCTCTCCTTGGCGAAAATTTAATTTCATTAGTTTATATCTATGATGTATACAATAACAGAGAGATCACTGTTCTATAGTTCTGTGAAAAAATGTTCTTTAATTTCATTGGTTTATCTATGACATATCTTGTGCTCTAATTTTTGTGACATATTTTCGCAAGTCAGTCACGTTATATCATTTTGTTTCTAAACCATTATATATTCATCCTATTTTATTTATATCTATTAGCATTAAATTTGACTTCTTTTGTGTGTACCATTTAGTGCACAAGCACCGGGTGGTATTATATTTTAATGATAATATGTCAAATTTATTTATTTTTTAAAGCAGGAATGCCAAAAAGTTAATTATTTTTTAATTTAAATCAGAGACGGTGTCCTATCAAGGTGGTATCCAGAGGAGGTGGGGTTAGGGAAGTATTATATTTAAATGATAATATCTTGAATTTTTTTATTGAAAGCAGGGATGCCAAAAAGTTAATTATTTTTTTAATTTAAAGCATAGACTGATCTTGTAGAACATTATATGGCTGCTTTAAAAAAATACAAAAGGGAGTGTGAAGGGAGGTGAGAGACTTTTACAAGAATATGACAGTTTGGGTGCTACCAGTAGCTACTAGGTGGAGTATCCTATGTATAAAATTCCGTGTTCTTCTGGGAAGTTTTATATTGGTAGGACTCACCAACAATTCGTTGAAAGGTTTATTGAACACCGAAACTCAATAGAAAAAACCCTACAATTAAGCAAGCCTCCAGAAACTTTCGTTTCAGATTTAGCAGAGCATATTTGGCTTCAACCAGATCATTTTGTAAAATTTGATGAAGCCTTAGCTATTTCAAATGAAAACCAGCAGCAGCGGATATTGGGAAACTAAAGGAGCCATATACTCGCCAGAAGTATAGTGTTGAGATATCAAATCGCTTTGAGCTCCTGGGCACACTCAACAACAGCGAAGACGCCTGGAAGTATTTTAAATCACAGACCAGCGAAGCAGCACAGCTGGTGCTTGGCAAGCGGAGTTTCCCGAAGAAATCGTGGCTAACTGACGAAACACTGCAGGTCATAGAGCAAAGGCGGAGGGCAAGACTTCTTGGGGACATGACCACCTATCGAAGGCTCAATGAAGTGCGGAACAGACTTATTCACCGAGACCGAACTCAGTTTGTTGCAAGGAAAGCCGATGAAATCGAACTAGCAGCAAAAAAGAAAGACATGGGTAGCCTGTTCAAGCACCTCCGCGATCTCACAGAAAATAAAACACCAGCATTGGGACCCGTCCTATCCAGGGATGGGACACTTCTCTCTGATGAGGGTTCTTGTCTCGAGCGGTGGAAGGACCACTTCTGCTCACTCCTGAACAACACTAGCCCGTCTATGCCTCCTACTGATAGTCCCAGCCAACCTGGCAGTCCAAGATCCAAAACAGATGCTCCTCCAGACGAGCCTTTCAGCCCCTCAGAAATTGGAAATGCAGTAAAAAGGCTCAAGAACAATAAAGCTGCCGGTATCTGTGGCCTGAGTGCGGAGCTGCTAAAATATGCAGGTCCTGTTATGCTCCTGTTTCTCCACACCCTGTTCTCTACAATCTGGCAAACCGAGATAATTCCCGAAGATTGGCGGAAGGGTGTCATTATCCCTTTATGGAAGAGGAAAGGTTCTAGAAGCGACTGCTTGAACTACCGTGGAATAACCCTACTGTCTGTCCTGGGAAAACTTTTCTCAATGGTCCTGCTAGATCGATGTTGAAATATCATTCGTAAAATCCGGCGACCGGAGCAAGCTGGTTTCATGTCGGACCGTTCAACCATCGAGCAGATTTTTACGATCCGACAAATCATAGAAAAAGCCACGGAGTTCCGACAAAAAGCTTTTTTTGCCTTCGTCGACTTCCGTGCTGCGTTCGACTCAGTGGACCGAGAAGCTCTTTGGCGGATTCTAGAATCGACAGGCCTCCCTAAGAAATACTGCAGAGTCTTCAAAGCTCTACACCATGGGACGGAGAGCTGTGTTCAATTGAACGGCCGCCGCAGCCCGTTCTTTCAAATCACGACAGGAGTGCGCCAAGGATGTGCAGTTGCCCCAGAGCTCTTCAATGTCATCATAGACTACGTTATGACAAGGACTACTTCACGTCTCAGCTTTGGACTCAAGTTTGGAGATCGTGTCATTACAGATGCTGATTTTGCCGATGACTTGGCCATTCTGGCGGACTCCATGGAGCAGTTGCTGGAAGCGCTTCGAATCCTACGAGAAGAGGCTGCAAAAGTAGGACTGCAGATAAACTGGACTAAAACGAAAATTATGGCCATAGACCCATCCTCTCCTGCTGCCAATCCTTCAGTTAGCCTGGATAGCACCACTAGCATCGAAGTTGTCCAAAGGTTCACCTACCTGGGCTCCATAATTTCTTCAGATAGCTCGCTTCTTTCTGAACTACAAGCGAGAATATCCAAAGCGTCTTCTGCCATGGGCAGACTGAACCGTCACCTCTGGCGAAAACCGAACATCAGTCGCACAACGAAGCTGAGGATTTTCAACGCCCTCATCGGCTCTGTGATGCTCTATGGAGCTGAGACGTGGCAAACTTCAGCCGCAACCCTCAAGGCAATTGATGTCTTTCAGTCGAAGAGCCTGAGGAGGATCGAAGGTCTACGATGGTTCGACTTTGTCAGCAATGAGAAGCTGCTGCAGCTCACCAAGTAGTCTCGGTTTTCGACCCAAGCAGCCGAGCGAACACTACGATGGTTCGGACACCTACTTCGAATGCCTCCACACATACCTGCGAAAACGATCCATGACTTCGACCCTGTCAAAGCCGGTTGGAAGCGACCTCGCGGCCGACCGAAGAAACGATGGTCTGACAGCCTGTCCGAGTTCCTGGCGATGGCAAATATCAGGTTGAGCGATGTGCAAACGCTTGCCATGGACCGAAGTGGATGGAGGAGGCAGACGTCACTCTCTACGCCGAGCAGCGCCCGGCAGGAGACATAAGTCAAGTAAGTCAAGTAAGTTAGCTATTTCAAATGATAAGGGTTACACTCAATGGGCGAGGGAAGCCATAGAAATTAAAAAAACATACGTTTGCTAACCTTACCATAAATAGGGACACAGGTAATTTAAATATTGACCCATTTTATGATAACCTTCTAAAGAGTAAATCAACAGTCAATAAGGGAGTTAAGATTTTAAATAATCACCAGGGGACTATTTTACCTGTTAGACCAAAACGATTTGCTTCAGTAATAGCTAACAAAAGGATTATTTCGCAACAGAATAATTAAAGTAATTTACAGTTTTTTCATTTTTCCTCAGTTACTCTGGTGTCCTCATTGAAGTAACTCTATAATAGCATCTTTTCTCTACGTGGATCAGTTTGTGCCAATTGTACATTTTTGTTTGTTTTTTTGGTGGTGGTTTTATTGGTTTTTAGTTTTATCTTGTTTTTTTTTTATCTTGTTCTTCTTGTGTTTCTTTCGTGCTGAAGACGCCTTGTTTGGATACAGGCGAAATATCCGCGTTGTTTTGCATTTGTTGTATTCTTTTCTCTCCACTGGCCACAGTCTCGTTTGTTTTTTTGTTTTTTTAGATTTTTCTCTTTGTTGGCTTTTGTCATGGCTGGCCAGTTTGGCTTAAGATCTTTCATTCGATAAAAATCTAGTTTTACTTCAAGATGCACTTCGTCGTGCGGATAAACACAGACCGCATCGTGAGAGACCCGCCACCGCTGTCAATGTCACTGATCCCCACCCCCCAAAAAGGAAACATCTTCTCAAGATTCTGCAACAACAACAACAGCCCAATCAAAGGAGAAGGAATTGAATTCAATAGTAACATCAATTGGAAACCTATTGCCAAACACCTATCGGGAACAGAGTAAAAGAGTATTAACATATCTCATGCTGGAAAATGGTGATGATTATCAAGTTCAAGTCGATAACACCGGGGAACGAATTATAATTCAGGAAAAAAGTCATAATCTACTCGATTTAATTTCTGATATGGTTACAAATCATAAAGGTTTTTTATCATTTGACAATAATCTATACAGGTTTCTAAATACATCAAACTTCCCCAAAAGTCTTATTGGCAATGAGTAAATTCTAAAGAAATTAAGGGAATGTAGTAGAGGCGTCAGCCCTCCAACAACGCCATTTAAAAAAGAAGCAGAAGAAGAAGATTTTAAATCAATCTTGGAAAATACCAGCACTCCTAGTAGCAGCAACAGCAATGATTTGATAACACTGATGAACATGGCTAGACAAAAGCGAAGACGTATTGATATCAACTCACCGTCACAAGCACCACCCTCCAGTGTGCAAAAGGGTAGTGGGAAGTACACTACGTGTTTGCGTTCAAAATGGATGAAGTTTTAAAACATGACTATGAAAATATTGGTGAAGTGGGAAGTCCAAGTACCCCCACAACACTTTCTAAAGCTGCCTCTGACGTCGGTGGCATCAGCAGCAGCATCACTTTAAAAAATGCAAAAGAGTATCTAGAAAATTAACCGAGTTACACTCTGCATCAGAATCACAGGCTTCGTGGCAAACAATATCGACAAACTAAAGCCTTTTCTCCACTGCATATAAGCAAACAGATCTTTTAACTCTAGACGAGATTCAAAGACGGTACAATACACCCTAAAAATATATTCTAGTGGCAATCAGTGTCTTTAGTCGCTATGAATGTGCCATTCCATTGTGATCAAAGAAAGATGTTAAAGCTGCTCAGGCTTTAGAAAGTATTCTTGCAAGATTGCTATAGAAAAATTCAAAGTGACGAAGGTAGCGAATTTGTTAATCCACATGTGCAAAAGGTTCTATTTAAATATAATACAAAGCTCTATCTTAGTCACAGTTCGATAAAGATTGCATTGGCTGAGCAATTGATAAGAACGATTCGTCTATTAATTTCAAGATATTGTACACTGAAAAATAACTGCTGTTTTTATTCTTGATTTAGATAATATCATACAAATATATAACCAACGATCTCATCGATCACTGTCCAGTGTTAGCCATCAGGAAGTTCATTGCAGTGATAATACATTTGACACTTTTCTTAACAGTATTCCAGTGAAAAAAACAAACAAAAAAAATGTGAGGAAAAAATTCAATGTTGGCGATACTGTTCAAATTAATAGAACCAGCAATATTTTCGAAAAGCGGAATTACTTATGGAGCACTGAACTTTTTAAAGTGTCCAAAATCCTAGGCACCGAACCCAAGACATATCGTCTACGAAACATAAAGATGATGAGATCCTCGGTGGTTTTTCTGAATATGAACTACAAAAAGTTAGAAACAGTAGTGAAATTTATCAAATTGAAAAGATGTTAAAGAGCCGTACTCGCAGGGCCAAGAGACAGTTGCTTGTTCGTTGGATAGGATAAAACTCTGATTTTGATTCTTGGGTTGCAGTTGAAGACATTAACAATAACCAATGATTTGTTTGTGACATTCATGTCCAATGTCTCCAACCCTCTGTAGAATGATTTGAATAAAACAAGTGATTTTTGGACGAAACTCTTTCCCACTATCAAATTTGACGGTGCGTATGAAGAGACTCTTGTCGACTGTATTCTCAAAAATACCTGTGATATCCTGAGAAAAGATCGTAAATATGACATAAAAATTAGACCCTATGATTGGCCGCCAGCCGTTAGTGAACAACATAGAATTCAAAATATCAATTGGATGGATTATCCATATGTTGAATTACTTTACGAGAAACTCACTTGTATGAATGATTTATGTCGTTCTATCAATAAAAGAGTTTCAGCTTGTAAAAAAAGAGCCTTTCATTTCAACTATTCAAAGGAAATGGGCAAGATCTACATTAGTTCACCCATTGTCAGTAAAAAGGTTATTCTCAATGATAATCTAAAAGATGTTCTTGACTTTAAACTTGATATAATCAATGGTGAAAGTGCCGGAAACACTAATGTTATTTTTGCTGACTACCCGCCTGCCTTCTCCACGGACATTTGTATATTTCTTTATGCTTCATTTGTTGAAACATCCAGAATTGGCAATAGCAATGCTCCCCTCCTACGAGTTCTTGAACAAAAAAATAATCAAGATCATATTCATCATTACAATATAAAGCATCTTCAGTATATCCCCGTAAACACTTCCTATTTGGAACTCTGTAAGTTAACACTAAGAACTGAATTAGGTCATCTTCTAGCAATATCAAAAGGTTTGGCCGTGACTACTTGCCTTTTTGACCCATCTTTGTCGGTGTTCAAAAACAAGATGTCTAATAGAAAAGTGGTATTCATTTGTCCTGATATTGACTGCTATGTTAATACTCTTGGCCAAAGACAGCTGGGCAATGGAGTGGACTATTACAAAGGTCGTTCATCAATTTCTGGCTATGGTCTTGGCAGTTGGTTTGCTAAGCTGTTTCGCCCTGAACTACCTCTGGTTAAAAAATATATTGTACCGACTGTGACAGATTTTGCATCCTCTACACTATACGATTCGAGCTCTGGCAAGGATTTAAAAAAAGTGTTTCGGAAAATCTTAGGTCCAGTGCGCGAATCCTTGGCGAGCAATTGCAATCTCAACAAAATGGAAAAGGTTTAAAAAGGTCGATAAACAGTGCACCACTCATCAGTCATTACTCAGGTCAGAAACGAAAGACATTACCCCTGTCAAAGAAAAGAAGGAAAAAAACGAAACGTAAAATAAACAGAAGAAGAAGCCCTAGGATAAGAATTGTTAGATCGAAAATGGATTTCTATTCATAGACAGAACAATGGCATATCTACCGCATAAGGATTCTCATCCTTCAGTCACCTCATCTTTAAATCTATTCAATGCAGAAAATGTTGATGTGAGTGTAAAACATGGATACTATGAACAATTTTATCCACAATAACTGCTCTCCGATAATATCCACTTTCAAATTTATTCCAATGAAGACTACTTTATGGACATGTCTTCGACATTTATAGATTTACATATGATAGTCAAGAAATACGACAATGGAATGCCAATTCGTTCTGATGGAATATCCTATATAAATTGTATATTACATAATTTATTTCGTCAAATTAGTGTCTACATAAATGGCACATTGGCGAGCACAAGCAACAATCTCTCAAATTATACAAGTTATATGCAGTTCATGTTCATGACACCCAAGTCATACAAGGAATTGAGAGGCACCTCCAATGGATATGAATCTATTACAGATACTGATAGTACAGATGCACTTAAAAATACTACAACTAGTGAATTACATCTAGTTGGAAAAATATATCATGAGATATTTAATATATCCCAATGGCTACTACCAAATATTAAAGTGGATATAAAATTGACGCTTGCTCGATCCAATTTCATTTTACGAAAGCAACTTCCTGCCCATCCTGATGTAACTCTCTCTCTCTCTCCTCGGCAATACTACATGTACGAAAGCAGCAGGTTATGAATTCTGTTGCTTTGGCAGCGGAAAACCTGAGAGCCAGTGGAAATAATATTAAACTACTTGTTCCTCATAAAATCACCAATCAACGTTATATTACCAAAGGCTCCTGCACCTTCGCCGACTCATCCCTTATCAATGGCGAAATTCCATCAAAATTAGCATTGGTATTTGTAAAAAGTGCTAGTGCAATAGGATTGTGGACTGGCTGCCCACATAAATTTTAGATGTTTGGGCTTTCATCCCTGGTCTGCAAAGTAAATGGAATCCCACTCTACAATCTATCTTTTGATAAATCTTATAGGACATTGTATGAGGTGACAGTGCACACCCTAGATCATGAATCACAATTATTTGAAAATGTTATAACCGAAGAAATGTTCGCTAAAACACAGGGTATCATTGTACTAGACTTGTCTGACACTCAAAATATGAGTAAAGTACAAACGGAGTTTGCTTTTAGAGTGTACATTTGCCGACCCATTACCTGAGAGTATCATACTAATCTCGTTAAATCAATTTGAAACCTATTGGGAAATTACTCCCGAAGGCAGTTTTCTACTAGACCTTGCACCATGAACACTAGTCAAATAATCAGTGTATTTAATATGGACTCCTACATGTCCAAATACAGATCCTATTGTCTACCATCGGACTTCCTTAGAAAAATTCAAAGTGCAAACAATACCCTAATCATTGTTAATAGCAGTCCGTCAACTGTGAATACCGGCCATTGGTTGTGCATCTTTCAAACAATGAAGACTATTGAATTTTTTGATCTTCTCGGCCTACCCTATACATTTTACACTCCATGCATCAACAACTATATTGAAAGCAGTGGGAAAACTATTATTCAAAATCGGAAGAGAGTGCAGGATCTAGTGACTAAAAGTTGCGGTTTTCATGCGCTACTATATTTCATCTTCAGATGTCGCAGTTATGCTTACAAGCAGTTTCTCAACATTTACGTATATTGATCTTGATTGGCTGCAAAGTCAGGGTCCCTTTTTCTACAGTACAATGTAACTTCACTCTTATCATATCTCTTTGTATAGTCAATGATACTATTTGCATTCATATTGTGAAATTCACGTGTTTCAATTTGTCTATTTGAAGCAATATCACATACAGTGCTTTCAAGTGGTGAATCACATTCGGTAACTGCCAGATAAAAATCACTAGGTTTATAGTCATAATAAGCAGTGCTGTCACAACGATGACGTAGAAACCAAATTGTCTTGTTGCCCCAACAGTTGAATCGTAGACCTGATTCTTCCTCCCAAAATAATTTAAAACCACGATGATACCAATCTCGCAGAAATAAACTAAAATCTCGTTTAGGGTTCTTTCCAATCATACCAGGATAAGTATTCTCCAATTGACCACATTTGTCTTAGTGACAATTGGAGCATAGTTGGCCTCTAGGGTGACAGTCACAAATCTCTTAGAGACATGAATTACAGCCTTTAATTTGTACTGCATATCCTCTATGTAATTTACAAGGATTGCATAATTTGCACTTTTCATTGTATTCATCAATAATTGTACAATTCTCATATGATGACCAACTGCCAAGAGTGTACATACATAGTGGACATGTATGGAACATTTGTTTTGGTTACCGATGTCAACTCTCTCCCAGCTAAAAAGAAACTGATCAATGTTCGATAAATTCAGAGGAGGATAGGAGAGAGAGAGGAGTAACTCTTTGACGTTACATAACCTGTTTTGAAGAGAGAGTCATCTACATAGAATCTATGGCAATGTCTTCAAAAGTATATCCACGATATTATTCTGCTTTGTTTCAATTAATATATCAATAAATTGAGTAAAAGCATTTGAGTCACGTCGTAAAAGCTTCATACAATAGTCCAATGGGGAAAATCATTCCCCACTATATTGTTAATTGTTCCCTGAGAAAATATCTTCCGTTGAAAAGATAACTCGAGAAAATCGTCATCTAGGATCAAACATTTTTCTATAATCACAAGATATGACTTAATTCTCTCTTTTTGAAATTCATTCATTTATCAATCCTAACACTCTCAATGCTGACTCTAGACTAACCACGCTTCACTCTACTTCAAGAATATTCGATAACCTATTCTAAAAAAAACTAACAAAAAGAAAGGGGATATTTTCGATTTTAAACAATTTTATTGTGTGAGCATAATTACAACAATAATATATTACACATATACAATTACCGATATAACTTATTGTCCTCTATATACTTCACTATTGCATTTAAAGCACTTTGAATTCTATGTATATGTACTATATCAACTTTCGCAGCGAAGCATAATTGGTCCACCAATTTAAATTTACTCAAAGATAAAACATATCTTGCATATACTTCTTCCCACTCGAGACAAAGTCTATATCTTCTCGTGATTTCTACCGCAATGTTTGATGCTCTTGTATCATTGCTGCTGCTACCAGCTCCACTATGAACTTCTAATAGTGTAAACATTCCACTCATTATTGCAAATATATATCTTATAATAAACGTTATCAAATAAATAAACGAGTAAAGTCAAACTGTTCTCAATTCTTGAATTCTATTCTCACATTAATAACAACTATACTGAAAATCCTTTCTTATATTAGTTGCGTCACTCCCGTTAGTATTTCTAGCTCTGTGATCGGCTTAGAAAAAGGACGTGGTCTTTTATCGGTCAGATTCAAAGTAGGTCATTGTCCATATATGGTCCCCCGGTTGGAGTAATACCCCTCCCTCTAATCTTAATTACCATGTTTGATGTAAAATGTCCCAATTATCAATTAATGTATTCAATTATTTTTTTTTTAATAATTTCAATCATTGATATGAACTCAAATGATTCGTATAGTTTACACACTCTAATTTTGCTGATATGTACTCTAATAAATAAGAATGCTATTCGAATTTTTTTTTCTAATACATAAGCTAAATAAATTGAATGTTAAAACAGCAAATAGGGTAAGCTTCATATTTGTCGTGCTAAAAACAAGAAGGGCACCTTTAAAATCAAGGTTGGTTCTTCGATACCCAGGCTAAGCCTCTGTGGTTTCATAATTGGGACTGCAGCTTTTTAATTTTGGTTCGAAGAAACTTACAGCTCATTTAAAATGGGAAATGCTGACTTCTAACTTTAGTATCCATGAAAATCAGCTAAGTAATGAAAATGTCATAACAGCCCCTCTATATACATGAGCTTTATACAATATGTACACTACTATTTATATATGTTACTATCAGTATATACAAAGTTTATGTACTTGAGGATGGTTTGAAGGTACACGGACACTATATGATTTCAGATCGAGTTAAATGTATAAAGAACAGAAAACAACTCAGTCTGGATAAATTAACGTAAATTCATTCATAGTACAAGGTGGGTGGTGGGTGGTTTCGGGGAAACTAATTTTTTTTCTTTTTTTTATCAAAATTTATAAATGTTCAATATATGCTTGTGCCAGACAGAGTTATTTCTTCAAAATTTAATGAAACCGGCCCGGCCTAGCCCACCGCAGTGGGCCCCGCGCTTTCCATTTCGGCCACCGCAGCGGCCACCTCGGCACTCGGCCACCACAGTAGCAGCAACTCGGGGGATGGGGGGCCCATTTCAAATGAAAATGATGTTTATTAAATGTATTTTTTTTCTAAATAAAATAGAAAAATGTGATATAATTTTAAGTGTATTTATTGTTTAATGAAATTTTTTTTTACTAGTGCCTATTTAAAATAAATGTTTGTGTTTTTGTAAAATAAATAAGTAAATAAAAAAACCTCAATTAAGTGTATTTATTAAATATAAAGTGCTTTTTTCTAATTGTTTTATTATTATTTTTAAAGTGCTGCTTTTATGTTAAAAATAAAATAAAATATGATTCTTAATTGGTTTTGTTCACCTTAGTATTATTCTTGAACGGATTAGTAATAGAGAAATTATTTAGTCATTAGACATCTATAGTTTACAGTTAGTTCTAGTGTACCATGAGTAAAATGCGATATATTTAAAATACAAGATTCTTTCCTTCTAAAGATGATTCGGGCAAAAGTTAAACGTCCCCTAATTGAGTTCAAATACCGCTTCCAAGAGTCTAAATTCTTAATCAGCAAAAAGAGAAATTACATTCTAGCTTCAGTCCAACAACGACGCTAGTCGTTTGAATTTCGCTAAGATAATTAGTAGCAAAAAAATGATACGTACGATATTTCTAAGGAAGTTTAAATGGCAAAAAACCGTATGAACGCCTGAATCATCTAAAATATCTTAAAGAGATTATTGGACGAGTATTCACGTCCTTGTGCCACGTGAGCCAATGGCAAGCCAGTCCTTACAGCGAAGAACGAAAGAACTGCGTTTGGTAGTGGGGTAGATGTGCTTTTTAAGATTATTCGTAAATCAGATTTGAGAGGATTCGTAAAATTGAAGCAGGTCCATTGAGATAGAAGTCTTAAACTCTTTCATCTCGGTCACCATTATTTTCATTTGAAGTGACCTATTGCTGTGCATCTAAATATTTAAGTCAATAAATCTATTGCCTTTTTATCTGTGTTTGTTTCATTTTATATGTCTGAATAGTCTGATGATAGATAATTAGTTCGTAGGTTTCCAAGGTAAACGCTCCTAGAGGGAATCGGATCTCCAGATAGCTTGAGAAAAAAAGAGGCCACATTTATGTGTCTACATATTCGATCTTCTCCCATTAATTGAGAGCGGCGCTAGCCTAGTTGACACAATCTCCAGCGCTACAAGCGGCGCTATCGGAAAAATTTCTATCGCCACAAATATCAATCTTTTTATCGCTACAAATGGCGCGGCCTGTAGGTTGTGCTTTTTAAGATTATTCGTAAATCAGATTTGAGAGGATTCGTAAAATTGAAGCAGGTCCATTGAGATAGAAGTCTTAAACTCTTTCATCTCGGTCACCATTATTTTCATTTGAAGTGACCTATTGCTGTGCATCTAAATATGTAAGTCAATAAATCTACTGCCTTTTTATCTGTGTTTGTTTCATTTTATATGTCTGAATCTAGTCTGATGATAGATAATTAGTTCGTAGGTCTGATTTGAGAGGATTCGTAAAATTGAAGCAGGTCCATTGAGATAGAAGTCTTAAACTCTTTCATCTCGGTCACCATTATTGTCATTTGAAGTGACCTATTGCTGTGCATCTAAATATGTAAGTCAATAAATCTACTGCCTTTTTATCTGTGTTTGTTTCATTTTATATGTCTGTATTTAGCCTAGTCAAAGCTAATTAGTTTGCATGAAAAACTTCTATTGCTACAAATGGCGCGAGTCGGAAATTGGAGGAAAACTGCGAACTAATTAGGCTATTAAAACTTTGTAATTTAAATTTAACTGTTAGTGAGATACAGACATATAAGTAAAGTAATTAGGCCTATTGCCGCTAAGCTACTACAAGAAAAATCTTTAGATATCTCATAGGAGATAATAGCCTCCCCAAAAATAGGTTAGTGAAAAAAAAAAAATTATTTTGAGTTGATTCAATGCTTGTATACATATATACTATATTTTTATTTTCTTTAAGTTTTAACTGGTGGAAGTTGGGAAAACTGGGCCGAGTTGACTAAATAATAATTGTATATTGAAACAGAAATGGCTTTGTCAAAGGAGGAAGGTAAATTGACTTCGCTTTTAGCGGCTCTCGAATTAGCAAAACTTCGAGCAGCTTTGCTTGAACTTTGGCTATTAGAAATAAATTTGTATCCCCTCAAAGAGTTGGGTACAATAGAAAAAATGGAGAAAAAGCTCAATGAAGAATTGTAAAATGAAAAAAAAAATAGTATTCAGTTTTTAACAAGTAGAAGCAAGTGTATAATTAGTCATTATTTTAGTGTTAGTAATAAATTCAATGTAGTAGTGCCGTGAATAATAAAGTATTTGTACCGTGAATTGAAAGAATAAAATAAAAGATAATACGTAAAGAAAAAAAAATCTAGCTGGACCGATGAAACGTTGGTAGAAACAGAAGAATTTTAGGGATAATAGTAGCAAATGGGGTCCTAATTCAGGCTTACTACAGGTACAGGCTATAAACTTATTGTTCAAGGATAAAAAACTGCTACTTTTGGGGTTCCACCCCTGTTTCTTTTCCTTTCAGATAAATGACCTATTTTCGTTTCTTTATTTACATTTGTGACCCATTTGGAAGAATACAAGTAAGGTATTTTCTACAAACTGTGTAGTATTTTCCGTGACCCAGGCAGGGTAGGAATAAAGCTACAAGGCACCGTCATTATTATATTGACAGGGAGGGTTATTACCTCCAAGGAGAGAGTAGAGATTTTCTAGCCATAACCCAAGGTGGGTACATTTGGCTTTAGAAAGTGGCCATTTGACCACTCGATCACGTTACCATACCCTGAGACAGGGTATACTGTAAATAGGGTAGTACCAAACCCGATATTTGCAGAACCGTTGGGGTAAGAGCGGGAATCTCACTAACATTAGGGCCGACAAGGGGTCTCCCCTTCGAGTAAGTGGCATAGCAACCTTTTTTGCGCCATTTTTGCCTTTAAAAGTGGTGACCCCGCACATATACCCCAATAAGTGGTGCCAGCGGTAGCTAGCACTACGAACACTGCCATTTCTGAGTGTTTTAGGAGTAGAGATGCTTCAAAAATATGGCTTTTTACGACGTAATAAGCAATAGAATTACCTTTGTTGAAGCTAACAAATACTAGGTTAGTTATGTAGTTTCACAAGCAAAGGGAAGGAAAAGATATATAAATATATAATGAAAATACTTGAGGAAAAGGATGAAAAAAAACGAGAAAAACGAGAAAAAACAATAAGTAAGAAAACAAAAGTGGAAGCTTAGCATTCGGCGAAAGAAACCGTTAATCACAGAAAATTGAGGCATAGGGATAGGTCTTAAAAGGGTCTCCTTTACCTACACAGATGACCTTCATCTGAATAATGGTGATAGAAAAAATTCAAATTCTGAATTAGCTCCGCAAAATGAGTGAACAAGAAAATTTGAATTTTAAACCATGGCTGCTTTAGAGCCATGTAGATGTAAAACAAGCCAGTGTTCATGCTTGTTTACAAAGAATGTAAGCCCACAGATGACCTACACAGATGACCTTCACGTGAATAATGGTGTTAGAAAAAATTCAAATTCTGAATTAGCTCCGCAAAATGAGTGAACAAGAAAATTTGAATTTTAAACCATGGCTGCTTTAGAGCCAAGTAGATGTAAAACAAGCCAGTGTTCATGCTTGTTTACAAAGAACATAAGCCCACATTAGGACAAACAGAGAGATATTGATAATTCTGGTCCGCTCTTATGGTTACTCAATGACGAATCATCCTCAAGTTTAGTCTGATTATAAATCAGTAGAGTTTAGTCGAATATCAGATAGATTTTATATCAGATAAACACGATCTGATAGTAGAAATCAAATAGAGTGAAGCCAATAGCCCCTTATCCAATTAGTCGACAAATAGATTGTGCCTAGAAAGCTTATCATGCTAGAACAGAAACCTTATCACGGAAACAATTACACAGGGCGTTAATAGGTGACACGTAACTTTTAAATATATAATATAAATATATAGTATATATGTAATGCAAGTGATGTCAAAACGTCGGCGATCAGGGAGAAAGGCCCACGGCGGGAAGCTCGTGGTCGACCGATGGTGGCAAATAGTGTTTTTAGGTCCTGTGTTGCACATTTTGCCTACTAGGTAGCTACCTTAAGAAAAAACAACTATTGCCTTAATATATTAGTAGGCGTTGAAAGCGGGGTGGGGAATCATTGAGCTACATTAAAAAATATTTGAACATGGACCTTATCAAGGCTACTTGATTTTGATCTTCTAACTCAGAATATTAGAATTGACATGTATTGCGTAAAATCAAAATTTGTTTTTTTATGCAATTTTTTATGCTATTTCCTGCCTTTGACACTATTTAAGAAGTATGCTTACTTAATATTTTCTGTTGAGAATAATTAAAAATACATGAATGTATTTTTTTTGGGTCGAGTGTCATTTGTATTGCTGGGGTCAACTCCCCTCGCACACGTTAGGTCCCCTAGTGGATAAATATCCGCGTTATTTGCGCTTATTAATTTTATGGGTTATTTGTAATGATGGCAAATATCAGACTTAACTTATTGTTTTTTTATAAACAGATACCATTCAACACAATTAAGAAAGGTCGTCAAAAGTCTGTCTATTGTTCTTAAAAACTGCTTATTTGAAAATGTCAATTTTCTTTTTATGTTGTTCTATTTATTTAAGAGCGAGAGAGAATCAGCATATGTAGGTTTTATTTTTGTAGCTAGACATAAGACATACCTTAGTACTTCAGTTTAATTAAATCTACGTTCAATGTTTTGTTACAACAAGCATCCTTGATTTCTATACTTTGCGCACCTTAGACTAAATTAGTCTACGTTACTAAGGATTTGATTAAGTTTAGATGTCTTATTTTTGTTAGTGTTATTTCTATGCCCTTTCAAAGGATAATAGAAGGGTTGGAACAGAAAATAACCAAAGGTAGGAAGCTCGTGGTCTACTGAGGACGACAACTGGCTTTGGACCACGTCTTGTGGGAAGCCTGGGGAGGAACTCAAGGCCCATGATTGTTTTTTGTAATTTTTTTTGTGTAAACGACCGTAGGAAGGGATATTTCTCAGTCCTTCAAGTGTAAGAAATTAGTATTTTTATGCCAGTCAGGGCCAGTCAAAGCAATACTTAAAGGTTGAATAGAAACTTCAGTGAGCTAAGTTTTTGGATCTGAATGCTTTGAAAGAGAAACAGAGAGTTTACTTTCTTATAGCTCCGAGACGAAAAAAAAGAGAAAAGCATTTTAATTTCATTAAATTATATCTTTGACGTATGCTGTCCTACAGCTCTCTGTTAAACATTACTTCCAAAGAGAAACAGAGACATTAATGTCTTTAGCTCCTTGGCGAAAAATTTAATTTCATTAGTTTATATCTATGACGTATACAATAACAGAGAGATCACTGTTCTATAGTTCTGTGACAAAAATGTTCTTTAATTTCATTGGTTTATCTATGACATATCTTGTGCTCTAATTTTTGTGACATATTTTCGCAAGTCAGTCACGTTATATCTTACCTATACTGACTCAGGTCTCCCTCGGATTTTCCATGAAAAATCGACCCATGTCCTAACCAAGATGGATATTATCCAAAACAAGAAATTACCAGTACAGAAGCGTCTAATTATATGAAATATTTTATCTTAGTGCAGATTATAATTATTTTAGGCCTACACACTTGCTTATTCATGTGTTTCTTACTCGAGAAATATATGTACCTATAGTTGGCTATTGGTACGTTTATATGTAGAATTTCACGGTGGATGTGGAATTATATCTCAATAATAATATGTAAAATTTTAAAACCATTCGATCAGTTAAGATACATGGATTGAAACCCTGTGTATGTCCAATGGCGACTAAGTAAAACCCACAAGGAATTCCCTATTAATGTGAAGGTGTTTTTTGCTTAATGGATTCTAATAAGACTTTAATATCATATTTATTTATTTAGTGCTGAAGGGTTTGCTCAAACAATAGCCTTCTAAAAAGATATTGATGTCAGTTCTTCATTACGCTTATATTCTTTGCCAAGCATCAACTGGAATCTACGCGGGCAAGCTTGGAATCCTGCATCTAATGACCTTATTCGAAAGGCCAATATGAGGCACCAATTTTGACTTGTAATTACGGAAAATCCTTGAGAAGAACACGGGGAAACAAAGAAGAACACCTCTGCATTTCAGCTGAGATTAAACCCGGAGCCCCATGAGAACGTCTAAGCCAAGAAATAGGGAAGACATTAGAAAACGAGTGGGTAGAGAGGTCTCTACTCGTCCTTGTTATGTCTTGTTCCCCCATTGTAGTATCGTTTGCGTAAAACCGTGTGGTTATGACGCTGCACATGCGTTTCTTAAACAGCACGGACTTGCGTGAACAATTCAGGCATGAAATAAGTTGTAAAATTACACCTCAGAAATTAACCATGTAGCATAAACTCTGTTTAAATGATTATTTTAAATCTAATGTAAAATTAACTAAGTGTTAAAAGAAGTTAAAATAAAGTGTATGTAGTACTGTATATTAGAAAGTATAATAAGAGACCATACTTATAGTTAAAGAATTAATATTTTATAAGAAACTTCTATCTATTGAATTTCCCAATGGGAACTATATTGTTTTATTATAACCCGATTAATGCGTGTATTATTGTATGAGTATTTACTTCAAAGAACGTGTGATTCTGCCTCGCTATTTTTATTACAGGAAGTAGATGGCAAATTGGTTATTGAGCATTACAATGAGCTGCCCAGTACAGATACGACCCAGTAGCATCTATTTTCATCATATCTCAACCAACGAAGAGTACTCACCATAGACCCCAGGCAATTTTCATCCCAGCTTCGTCTACGAAAACAACAGTTACCTTCGATCGTCGTTTCTTCGACCATGAACCATATTACGTATCAGGTAACACTATATTTGAATTCACATAAATGCTGAGAACCCATAGGTCAGTACAAAATATAAACATAGATATAGCCTTTGATACTCATTATGGACCCCAGAATCATTTGACAGTATAGCGATGATATTTGAAGCTAAATGATATTTAACGATATTTGAAGTTAAATGATATTTAAAGACATTTGAAGATATTTGAATCTGAAGTTAAGAAATTTTAAGTTTAATTCCAAGAACCCCATCGATCAGAACAAGGTAAACGATATTTAACGATATTGAAGTTAAATGATATTTAAAGACATTCAAAGATATTTGAAGCTGAAGTTAAAGACAATTTGAAGTTTAATTCTGAGAACCCCATCGATCAGAACAAGATAAACGATATTTAACGATATTTGAAGTTAAATGATATTTAAAGACATTTGAAGATATTTGAAGCTGAAGTTAAAGACAATTTGAAGTTTAATTCTGAGAACCCCATCGATCAGAACAAGATAAACGATATTTAACGATATTTGAAGTTAAATGATATTTGAAGATGTTTGAAGTTCAAGTTAAAGACAATATGTTAAAAGAGTCACTATAGTATGACGACAACCCGTTTCAAATCCAAACTTCAATTACCCCGTGATTAACCGTGGAATCACCGCAAAGGCTAATCGGCGCAAGCCATGAGCTAACAATTTTATAAAAGGCACAAATGAACAATTTTAACGCGAGAATACATTCTCTATGTGCCTCAAGATATCCTAAGCAATCATATGCTGAGAAGACATACGCCAACACCTATAGTGGGAAGCATCATTTCCCAGTTGACTATTAGAGAAAACTTGTCGTGTAAAGACAACTAGGCTCGAACTGTTCCATGAAGAAACCATAACGTAAATGCTTCAAAATTTTTGCCAAGACAAAAAGAGTGAAGGACAATAATTTACAACAGAAGGGTGTAGTACACTAAGGACTCGAAGGTGATGAATAGATGTGAATCTACATGTGTTACTTCCTAATAACTTTGATAATTCAAAAATCCCAATAGTGAAAGTATTTTAAAATTACCAGTGAACATGGTAAACACAATATTGTGTGTTTTAAATCGTTTATGTATGTAGTGTTAGATATCCAGATAGTTATGTGTAGCGTTGTCAAGCAATTCATTTAATGTAGCGTAGATAGAAAGTAGTGTACCATATAGACAAAAAAAGTGAATTCAAAAAAAAAACTAATGTAAAGGTAGAATAGCCCCAACCTTGTTGGAAATGTAAAAGTAATCAGTGTTAGATATAAAAAAAATCCTTAGTATAGTAGCTAACCTAGAACCATAAATAATCTTTGTCCGGTAGATGAATTTTAAATAGGGATATAGAATAAAATAAGAAAAATATAGAGAAAATTTTTAGCACTCCTAATGAGCAGTTACTAGTGACGGGACGTCATTAATTGATGGGAAGAGTGATGTGTACCATGAGTAAAATGCGATATATTTAAAATACAAGATTCTTTCCTTCTAAAGATGATTCGGGCAAAAGTTAAACGTCCCCTAATTGAGTTCAAATACCGCTTCCAAGAGTCTAAAATCTTAATCAGCAAAAAGAGAAATTGCATTCTAGCTTCAGTCAAACAACGACACTAGTCGTTCGAATTTCGCTAAGATAATTAGTAGCAAAAAAATGCTACGTACGATATTTCTAAGGAAGTTTAAATGGCAAAAAACCGTGTGAACGCCTGAATCATCTGAAATATCTTAAAGAGATTATTGGACGAGGATTAGCGTCCTTGGGCCACGTGAGCCAATGGCAAGCCAGTCCTTACAGCGCAGGACGAAAGAACTGCGTTTGGTAGTGGGGTAGATGGGCTTTTTAAGATTATTCGTAAATCAGATTTGAGAGGATTCGTAAAATTGAAGCAGGTCCATTGAGATAGAAGTCTTAAACTCTTTCATCTCGGTCACCATTATTTTCATTTGAAGTGACCTATTGCTGTGCATCTAAATATGTAAGTCAATAAATCTATTGCCTTTTTATCTGTGTTTGTTTCATTTTATATGTCTGAATCTAGTCTGATGATAGATAATTAGTTCGTAGGTTTCCAAGGTAGACGCTCCTAGAGGGAATCGGATCTCCAGATAGCTCGAGAAAAAAAGAGGCCTCATTTATGTGTCTACATATTTGATCTTCTCCCATTAATTGAGAGCGGCGCTAGCCTAGTTGACACAATCTCCAGCGCTATAAGCGGCGCTATCGGAGAAATTTCTATCGCCACAAATATCAATCTTTTTATCGCTACACTAGGTGAGCTGTTGAAGCAAACAGCAATATGTATCAATTTAAAACACCATTCAGATCGTTTCGGTGTGGTCCATCAATGTCAGGCAAAACGAGACTCCTAACTAAAATAATTAAAAATTATGATAAACTGTTTATGGAAAAGCCAAAAAAATCTACAATTGCTATAGTGTTTGGCAGGAGTCACACGATAAAATAAAAGCTATTGGCACATTGGGGGTACAGATACAATTCATACAGGGACTTGATGTTTTCGACATTATTGAACCAAACTCTTGGCTCATTATTGACGATTTTGTTGAATCCATTGAACAATAGTCCCAGGAAATGATAAAATGTTTACTGTTCGCTCGCATCATGAACAGATTTCCTTTACTCTAGTTCTACACAATCTCTTTCATTAGAGCAACTGTATGCAAACACTTGTTCACTGTTCGCTCTCATCATGAACAGATTTCCGTTACTCTGGTTCTACACAATCTCTTTCATCAGAGCAAATGTATGCGAACACTTGCTTTGAACTGTACCAACTATATCATCTACAGAGTTGTTCGTGATTCTAGCTCACTAATAACTCTAAATAAACAAATATATCCCGGTGCTCCAAAATTTCTACTTTCAGCGTACAATCAGGCAACTAATAAACCCTACGGCTACATTCTATTGGATTTTAATCAAAATACACCCATGGAGTTACGTGTAGTCACAGATATTTTTGACAATGAAATTACAGTATATCTTCCCGTGAACAGTAAAAAAGGCTACTAGTTGCCATCATGAGACCAAAGAAACTACATGAAAATAGACATTTATTTTCCGTTCTAAGCACTTCAAAAGCCCCACTTAGGAAAGCCATACTCAAACATGGTATTGACAATGATTTCATTAATCTAATATCTGAACTTTTTTTAAATTCAACCGAGGGCATTGTTTAACTGCCAGAAGTAGTTAAGAAACAGGCAAAGCAACATCGTTCCATTGTACGTGCCTTGGCTTGTAAAAAGAAAGGAAAATTTTTTAAAAGGAAACGTCTTCTTCAAGTGGGCGGTAACTTTTTTAAACTTTTACTGCCAAATATTGCAAGACTTGTAAGTATTTTTCTCTAGATGGCTAAACCCTATAAATTGACTCCAATAGAACTCGCTCTTTCCTCAGTGGAACACTTTGAGGACAATCTGAATAAGTTCATTAATAATGAGAATGTTGACGATGATAAAAAACTGCTTTTACTTCAAGATGCACTTCTCCGAGTGGATAAACATAGGCCTAATCATGCGAGACCAGTCAATGTGATTGTCATTGATCACAAAAAAGAAACATCTCTTCGAGATTCTGCAGCAGGAGCACAATTAAATAAGGAGGAGGAGGAATTGAATTCAATAGCGGCGAATATTGGCAATCTAATGCCACATTCATATCGTGAACAAAGTAAACGACTCATAATATATCTCATGGAAAGTGGTCAAGATCATATTCATGTTGATAGCAATGCGAAACGAATTATAATTCAAGGGAACAGTTATAATCTACTTGATTTAATCTATCATATGGTTACAAATCTTAAAGGACTTTTATCATTTGAAAATCATCTATACAACTTTCTAAATACATTAAACTTCCCCAAAAGTCTTATTAGCACTAGGCAAATTCTAAAAAAATTAAATGAACATAGTTCATCGTCATCAATAACATTAAAACAAGAAGAAGGAGAAGAAGAAACAGCTGAATATTTTAAATCAATCTTGGAAAATACTAGCACACCTAGTAGAAACATTGATTTGACGAGGATGAGACTGCTGATAGATAGACAAAAGCGAAGACGTATTGATATCAACTCAACGTCACCATCATCACCGACTAGTAACGAAAAAGGGTAGTGGACGCTACACTATGTGTTTACGTTCAAAATGGTTGAAGTTCTGAAACGTGTTTATGAAAATTTTGGTGAAGTGGGAAATTTAAGTTCCCCCACCACTCTTTCTAAAGTCACTGGTGTTCACACTAAAAGTGAACAAAACTATCTACAAAATGAACCAAGTTACACTCAACATCGAAATCGTAGGCTTAGTGCTAATCATTATCAAAAAACTTAAGCCTTTTTCCCATTGCACATAATGCAAGCAGATCTCTCAGCTCTAGATGAGATTCAAAGGTGTTACAATGCACCATGCAAGTACATTCTACTTAAAATCAGTGGTTTTAGTCGCTTTGCGTATGTCATTCCATTGCAGACAAAGAGAGGTTTTGAAGTTGCTGAGGCTATAGACAGTATTCTTGAACAAGATTCGTATAAAAAAATTCAAACGAATCGGGGTAGTGAATTTTTTAATCCACATGTCGAAATTGTACAAATGAAATATAATACAATGCTCTATCATAGTTATAGTTCTATAAAGAGTGCATTGGTCGAAAAGTGATAAGAGCTATTCGACTTTTAATTTCAAGATATTTTACATTGAAAAATACACTTGTTTTTGTTCAGGATTTAGATAAAATCATGTTGATTTATAACAAACAACCCACTCGATCATTGTTCAACTCAACCCCAACAGAAGTTCATCATGCGGATCATAATACATTTGATGCTTTTCTTAAACAATATTCCAATGAAATGATTGTGCAGAAAAAATTCAATGTTGGTGATACCGTTCGAATTAATAGAACAACTAATGTTTTTGAAAAGGGCAATTACTTGTGCTCCACTGAACTTTTTAAAGTGGCAAAATACCTAGACACCAATCCCATAACTTATCGTCTACGAGACACCAAAGATGAAGAGATTCTCAGTGGCTTTTATGACTATGAACTTCAAAAAGTTATAAATAATAGTGAAATTTATCAAATTGAAAAGATATTAAAGAGCCGTACTCACAGGGGCAAGAAACAGTTACTTGTTCGTTGGCTAGGATACTACTCTGATTTTTAATCTTGGATAGCTGTTGAAGACATTAACAATGCCGAATTATTTTTATGTAACATTTATGTCCAACGCCTCCGACCCTCTCTACAATGATTTGAATAAAACAAGTGATTTTTGGACAAAACTCTCCCTGACCATCAAATTTGATGACGGAAAGTATGAAGTTGCTCTTGTCGATTATATTCTCAAAAATACATATGATATCCTGAGAAAGAATTACATATACGATATAAAAATTAAACCCTATGATTGGCCACTTCTTAGCGATCATCATGATGATTGGCCACTCGTTAGCAATTGAGATAAAATTGAAAAGATAAATTCATTTGAATATCCATTTGTCATATTACCAAACGAGGATCTCAGTTGTATGAAAGAATTCTGTCGTACTATCAATAAAAGAATTCCCGCTTATAAAAAAGGAGCCTTTCAATTCAACAATTCAAAGAAAGAGGGCAAGATCTACATTAGTACACTCATTTCCAATGAAAAGGTTATTTTCAATGATAATCTAAGAGATGTTCTTGGTTTTAAACACAATATAATCAGTGGTAGAAGTGCTGGAACTGTTAGGTAGATGAATCATGTTTTTTTATGATTATCCACCTGGTTTCGCCTCGGACTCTTGTGTACTTCCATATGCGTCCTTTGTGGAAACATTATGAGTTGGTATTTCAAATGTCCCCCTCCTACGTGTTCTTGAACGAAAAAACAACCCATGAACATGTTCATCACTATAATATAAAGCATCTTCAGTATGTTCCTGTAAACCCTTCATATTTGGTACTCTGTCAGTTAACACTAAGATGTGAATTGGGTGATCCTCTAGCAATAACAAAAGGTTTATCTGTGATTACATGTCATTTTTGACCCATCGTTGGCTAAGATAAACAATAGAGGAATTCCATTTGTCTGTCCTGATATTGACTGCTATGTTGGTGCTCTGAGTCCTCGTCAAATAGGTCTTGGATTGGACTATTACAAGGGGCGTACTACAATGTCTAGCTATGGGCTTTGTAGTTGGTTTGCTTGAATATTCATTCTGCACTACCCCTTGCCAGAAAAAATCTTGTACCTGCTGCAACAAATTTTGCTGCCTCAACACTACAGGACTGGGGATCGGATAAAAATTTCAACGAGAGTATTAAAGAAAATATTAGATCTTCAGCAAGATCCTTTGGTGAGCAATTAAAATCTCAGCAAAATGGGAAGGGGTTAAAAAGGGTAAGTGGTCATCATTCACTCATCAGTATCTACCCAGGTGGGAAGCGAAAGACATCAACAACGACTTTGAGGAATAAAATGAAGAAGACCATTAAGAGGAAGAAGAAGAAAAAGATTGTTAGATCAAAAAAGGATGTGTCCTCTTAAGATGACCTAACTCCCCCACAAAGAATTTAGCTTGTCACACTTCCACTCTCTTGACGTTTCAAAGTTCATTTTGGAATTTTTTCGTTGAAATGTGAGACTTGGAATATTTTTATACTGTTGTATCGTGGATTACCTTGTCACTGTTACACTCTCTTGATGTTTCAAAGTTGGAATTTTTTTGCTGAAATGTAACGCTTGGAATATTTTCGTAGTGTTGTGTCATGTCACCCTTACATTCTGTAGATGTTTCAAAGTTAAGTTTGAATTTTTTTCCTTGAAATGTAAGACTAGGAATATTTAGTAGTGGTTTACCTTTTCACTTTTACATTCTGTAGATGTTTCAAAGTTTATTTTGTAATTTTTTTGTTGAAATGTAAGGCTTTGAATATTTTTGTACCGTTTTGTCGTGGTTTACCTTGACAGTGATACATTCTGCGATGTTTCAAAGTTCATTTTGGAATTATTTCCTTGAATCGTAAGACATGGAATATTTTTGTGGTGGTTTACCTTGCCACTGTTACATTCTGTTAATGTATTATAGTTTATTTTGGGATTTTTTCGTTGACATGTAGCACTCGGAATAATTTCGTAGTGATCTGTCTTGTCACTGATACATTCTGTAGATGTTTCAAAGATCATTTTGGAATTTTTATTGAAATATAAGACTTGGAATATTTTTGAACTCTTGTCTCCGGGTTCACCATGTCACTGTTACATTATGCTGATTTTTCAAAGTTCATTTCAGGATATTTCGTTGAAATGTAAGGCTTGGAATATTTTTGTACTGGTTTACCTTGTCACTGCTATATTCACTTGATGTTTCAACATTCATTTGGAACTTTTCCCTTCAAATATTAGACTTGAAATATTTTTGTAGTGTTATGTCATGATTTATCTTGTCAGGCTTACACTCTATTAAATAAAAAAAACAAGTTTTTTTAACTGAAAGTAAGGAGCGACATTAAAACTTAAAACGAACAGAAATTATTCCGTATATGAAAGGGACTGTCCCCTCCTCAACGCCTCGCTCTTTACGCTAAAGTTTTTTATTGTTTTAGAAAATAAAGTTGTGAGACAGAGTCAAACTTTAGCGTAAAGAGCGAGGCGTTGAGGAGGGGACAGTCCCTTTCATATACGGAATAATTTCTGTTCGTTTTAAGTTTTAATGTCGCTCCTTACTTTCAGTTAAAAAAACTTGTTTTTTTTATTTAATTTTTGAACGTTTTTGAATAAATGCAGGTTTTGATCTTGGCTCACCGTACATGAATAATTAAAACAAAATTTTCATATTAATTTACTTTTATTTAGTTAAATGGCTTTCTCGAAACTTGTTTAATTTTATTTACGAACGCTTTTATTAGTAATAAATATACGTAACTTACGAATTAACTTACGTAACGAACTTCTATATTCATATATTTTTAATTTGTTTATTAGGGGGTTCGCCCCCTAGTCAATACCTTGCTCTTTAAGCGAAAGTTCGAATTTTGTTCCAATTCTTTAAAAATGACCGCTTAATCAAAAAGGCCGTTAATTAGAATAAATAGCTCTTATGAAAGTACTAAAAAATCTTTGGCTTAAAGAGCGAGGTATTGACTACGGGGTGAACCCAGTCATATATGTAATATTTTCTGTTCGTTTAAAGTTTCGATGTTGCTGCTATTGCAGTTGAAATACTTGTTTTTTTATATTAAATTTCTGATCTTTTTTTAAATAATGCTGGGAAGTCCGGCGTCCCCTTCATAGCAATGTCCCTTCCCCCATGAAAACTTCCTTCATGGAAATATCCTCCCACATAACCCCCGACCCACCCACCCCCCACTACCAGGAAAAATCTCCCCTGAAAACGTCTGTATACTTCCAAATAACCAATACTATATGTTAACATTGGGTAAAGTTCATAACTTTCAGCCCTCCCCCCGGGAGCTTCGGGGGATTAAGTCATCCTAAAAGACATACTTATTATATTTTCGAACATGCTGAACAAAATGGCTATCTCAAAATTTTGATCAGGTGACTTTGGGAAAAAAATGAGCGTGGGAGGGGGCCTAGTTGCCCTCCATTTTTTTTGGTCACTTAAAAAGGGCACTAGAACTTTTAATTTCCATTCCAATGAGCCCTCCCACGATATTCTAGGACAACTGGGTCGATACGATCACCCCTGGGGAAAAAAAAAAAAACAAACAAACAAATAAACACGCACCCGTGATCTTTCTTCTGGCAAAAAATGCAAAATTCCACATTTTTGTAGATGGGAGCTTGAAACCTCTACAGTAGGGTTCTCTGATACGCTGAATATGATGGTGTGATTTTCATTAATGTTCTATAACTTTTAGGGGGTCTTTCCTCCTTTTTTCGAAAATCAGCCAAATTTTCTCAGGCGCCTAACTTTTGATGGTTAGAATTAAACTTGATAAAACTTATATATTTGAAATCAGCATTGAAATCTGATTCTTTTGATGTATCTATTTGTATCAAAATACCGTTTTCTAGAGTTTCGGTTACCATTGAGCCGGGTCGCTCCTTACTTACAGTTCGTTACCACGAACTGTTTGATTGATGTTCAAAGTTCATTTTGGAATTTTTTCGTTGAAACGTAAGACTTGAAATATTTGTGTACTGTTGTATCATGGATTACCTTGTCACTGTTACACTCTTTCGATGTTTCAAAGTACATTTTGGATTTTATGTTTCAAAGTTCATTTTGGATTTTTTTTATCGAAATGTAAGAATTGGAATATTTTTGTACTCTTGTCTCCAGGTTCACCATGTTACTGTTACATTATGCTGATGTTTCAAAGTTCATTTCAGAATTTTTTCGTGGAAATGTAAGACTTGGAACATTTTTGTACTGGTTTACCTTGTCACTGCTACATTCAGCTGAAGTTTGAACATTCAATTGGAGTTTTTTCCTTCAAATGTAAGACATGGGATTTTTTTGTAGTGTTATGTCATGATTTACCTTGAAACACTCACACTCTCTTGATGTTTTAAAGTTAATTTTGGAATTTATTTGCTGA